>OZ024905.1:5399837-5824837 GCA_964017125.1 Flabesymbios commensalis
TGTCAAGCGAAAAAAATCCGCGAAATTCGTTTATTTTGAAGAATAAAATATGACGTCATAATGTATATTTTGTGTACTTTTGCAAATATCATGAATTGATGTGAGGAAATGGGTGACATTGTATTTGAACCGATGGCCAGCACTTCTAACAAGTCGGTTTGTGCCCAACCCATGTACACATGGTGGCATGTGCTGATGATCAGCTTCACGGGGGAGCTACCCCAAGGTCATGGTAAGGTCATCTCAAGGTCACAGCAAGGTCAAATCAGCTCAAAACGGTTGAAAATACCATTCTTTTTATTTTTTTTGCTAAAATTATGTTCACTTGAGATGTCTATGATGGCTCGAAGCATTCTTGGACCCAAACACGGACATATGCCAAAACACCCCAAGAGGTTACAGGGATAATATAAGGGTTGGAGGGTTTTTACTCCCCGTGAAATCACCCTCGTGTCGCTCCTGTCTGATAAGGCAGAAATGGACCAAATAACACAATGATGTTATGTTTCGACCAATGGCCAGTATACATTAATTGCATCAGATGGAGTTCGACCCAAGTACACATGTTAGAATGAGTTGGGGTTGGATTTCACAGGGGTGCTACCTCAAGGTCATGGTAAGGTCAACTCAAGGTCACAGCAAGGTTAAATCAGCTCAAAACGAGTGAAAATAGCTTGTTTTGTTGATTTTGCTACAAGTATGTTCCCTTGTGATGTCTATGATGGATTGAAGCATACCTAGACCCCCAACACGGACCAATACCAAGACACGCCTTAAAAGGTAACAGGTAATTAAAGGGTTGGGAGGGTTTTACCCCATCAAATCACCCTTGTTTCAGCCCTGTCTGATATGGCAGAAAGGGACGAAATATAACACACTGATTTTATGTTTGACCGATATCTAAATAAATCTAATGAAGCCCATCCAAAGTACACATGGTGACATGGGTGGGGGTCGGGCTTCATATGGGAGAGACCACAAGGTCATGGCCAGTGTATCTGAAGGTCACAGCAAGGTCAAATCAGCTCAACAGTGAAAGTAGCTTGTTTTCGTTGCTTTAGCTACACTTATGTTCATTTCAAATGTCGGTGATTTTGAAACCCGCCTAGACATTGTGTCTATACCATAGACACTCCAAGAGATTACATGGGTATTATAAGGTTTCGAGGGGTTTTAGCCTTATCAACTCATCCTTAGGCCTATATCACCCCTTCTTGATATAGAAAAATAATAAAGCTTGATATAGGAAAATAACATTGTTATAAGTGATTGTTATGTTTTGACCAATAGCCAGAATACCTACTTTTAAAAAAATACACTCGTGTCACTAGTGTCTCTACTTCAGACACTGGTATTCACCCCCTCCCCCCCCCCCCTCACCCGACTACCTAATAATCACCACCAGGGGTCAGAGTTTCACAGCCACTGTCTGTACTGCCGCATCCTAATGAAAATGACATAAAAAATAAAAAGGAGACCCCTGGTGTTGATTAAGAGCAATTGCGACGAAAAAATCTACTGTGGCACTCACTGATAAGTCAGTGAATAAATACATTTGATTAAACCCAGCCAGCCCAAGTATCCCTCAAAATTTCAAAGAAGCTCATGTAAGACCACTACTGAAAAAAACATCTCTTCTTAAAAACGAGCTTAAAAATTACAGGCCTGTATTCAACATAAGTTTCATTTCCAAAATCTTAGAAAAGATAGTAGCCAATAGGCTGCAAGCTCATATAAAAAATAACCATCTATGTAATCCATTACGATAGGCCTACAGGAAACATCATTCCACAGAATCGGCTCTACTGAAAGTACATAACGATATCATTATTAGTATGGACAAGGGTGAAGTTACGGCTCTAACCTTGCTTGACTTGTCGGCCGCTTTCGACACCATTGACCATGCTACATTAACAGATAGACTTTCTGATTAGTATGGAATATCTGGCCAGGCTCAAATTTGGTTTTCTTCTTATTTGCAGAATAGGCTCCAGTCCGTAAAAATTAAAGAAACTTTTTCAGATAAAGTCACATTCTCATATGGAGTTCCATAGGGCTCTGTGCTAGGACCAGTGTTTTTTTACTTTATACACTACACCACTCAGCGCTATTATCTCTAGTTTTGACATAAACCACCATCTTTATGTCGATGATACTCAAATTTAAATGTCTCTATCAGTTTCAAACGCTAAGGAATCTCTTGAGAAGTTGCAACATTGTTTAATGGGTGTGTCGGCCTGGATGACAGGATCTAAGCTGAAGCTTAATCCTAGCAAGACATAATTTCTTCTTATTGGGACCAAACTTGAGCGAGAAAAATTCTTGAATAATTTCCCATGCTTACTTCTAGGTCAAGAAACAAATCCATCTACATCAGCTAAAAATCTTGGTGTACTATTCGACAGTTGCCTGAATTTCCGAAAACACATGTCCCAAACATGTAGGGCATGCTTCTATCATATCCGTGACCTGCGTCGAATTCGAAAAAGTCTGTCTTTAGATCTTGCCAAGCAAATTGCAGTGGCACTCGTCAGTAGTAAGTTAGATTATTGTAACTCACTTTTTCACAATATGCCAGAAAAGTATATCGCTAGATTACAACGCGTTCAAAACTGCCTTGCAAGAGTGGTAACCAACGCCCCACGATTTAGTCGTTCCGTTCCAATTCTAAAACGATTACATTGGCTTCCTGTCAAGTTTCGCATTCATTTTAAAATATGTGCGATAAATTTCCGAACCCTAAAAGAAAACCAACCTGCATATCTGGCTGATTTACTTGTTCGGCCGAAATGCTCAAAATTTCTACGCTCCACTAATTCGAATAGATTTGTTGTTCCGTGTATAAAGACTAGGACTGGGTCAAGAGCTTTCTCTTTATCTGGTCCAGCCTTATGGAACGCCCTGCCTGTGCCAATACGTAATGCCAAAACAATCTTAACATTCCGGAAATTACTTAAATCTCACCTATTTGACCTGGCTTTTCCACCCTAGTCCCTCAGCAGCCCGGCTCCCTGTTGACGAACCTGCTTTGGCCTCGATTATGACACATGATCGCGCTAAGGATTTGTGCGCCTCTGAGCTCGGTCCGCTGAGGATATAGGCGCTATAGAAGTTTTATTTGATTGATTGATTGATGTTGACATGAGTTGGGCTTGGGCTTCATAGGAGTATTACCATGGTCGCTCTGAGGTTATTTCAAGGTCACAGTAAGGTCAAAGAAGCTCATAATAAGTAAAAATAGATGATTTTTTATGTTTTTGCTCCAATTCTGTTCACTTGATATGTCTATGTCAAGTCGGTCATTTTTAATTTGATCAAGCTAACATTTTTCAGGAGATATCCCTCTTTGAGACTGCATGTATGTTCTATCGTAATAGTCTAGCTATCTGGCACAGTTTTACAAATATTATGCATATTAAAAAAAAAATACTGATAATCGGGCATTTTGCCCGCCGTGACCTTGTTTTTACATTATTCGCAACCATTTTCAAACTCTTCTGAGCTATTGGAGAAGTGAATATATGATATTATTTTTTTAGCAATACATAAAAAATAATTGAATGAATCGTTGAAACCCGCGGTATACTCACCGAGAGATTACATGGGTAATAATAAGCTTTGGAGGTGTTTTACTCTTATTAATTCACACTTAGTCCTATATCACCCCTGCCTGATAAATGAAAATAGACAAATTGACAATGTGATTGTTATGTTATGACCAATGGCCAGAAGGCCTGTTCCCATCAACCAAAGTTGATAGCATGTAGAACAAAATTACTCAATGCATAAAAATGATATTTTACCATTTTGTTGCATGTTTTAAACTGGAAAGTCAAATAAATAAACGAATAAATAAAATAAATACATTTTCGTTTTTGACATGTCATTGTTTATGATTGTTCATGATTATTTTAATTTGACGGACATATAGTGGTGATTGTATTAATAAAGAAAATTCCAAAAAGTAGTAGGGCCTATATTGTGATCCCGACCCCGAGGTCCGAAAAATGTCCGTACCTTTTTAATGACTGTGCAACCTTTGAGCTCAAATGTTACTGGTTCTAAAATAATCTATTTTTGACCTGATTATCTCACCGGAAGTCTTATTTATGACTATCCAAAGAAATGTCCGAAGATTTTGTACGCGGTCAATCTGTGGCTGAAACCTGTTTGCCCTGGGGCTGGTCATAATGCACACTGTTTCGTAATAAATAAGTGCGGACCACTCACAATATGGATAAAGCAGATATATTGCTGTAAATGCTATACATATCACATATCATGGAAAAAAATAAGTGGAGAACCACTCATGTCTAGGTATCTTAGTAAACATAAATGGTGGAATTCCTTTAGAGAGAAGATATCCCGGAATGTTGACATCACAGGGATTAATCAATAATACAACGAGGTAGTAGTAGTAAATCAGAGCTTTACGTCACTTTTCGGCACAAATGGTCTTTCAAGTGACATTGTAATACGATAATAACGTTGTAGACAATTGATGAGATGAATGATGTACAGATGATGATGTAAGGGTTGTGGTGATAGGGCATGGTAGGTTATTTCCTCCGCTCACCTGATAAGGGATTCTGTGCATGTCTAGGGGATCTACCCCCAGACATGCCCAGACAGCCCAGACTTGGGTTTCGCTGTGCAATTTAATGCTGGCATTTCGCACAGCTCCGCTATCCTCGGGTCGGATAATCCCCAGAGAAACAACAGGAAGGGTAACTCCATTCATTCCCCGTGTGAGAGACCTAATGTCATCAAACACGCTATTGCCGATTATTTAAGGCTTCCACGGCCTACACCAGCGCCAGCACTGATGCGGGTGCTGCATTGGCTCCGCTGCTGAGCGGAGGAACCAGGGTACACCACTGGCAATCCGCCCGAAGATTATGGCCAGATACGAGGAGGCTGCAGCTGCTCTTGGATGATTGCTGTAGACTAGTGCTTCTGTATAAGGCTGTCACAGCATTCAACAGACGGAACAGATCCCTAATGACCCTCTCCGGATGGGGGCGAAAAATACTACTACTAGCAATAATCTCAGTACCCCGATACAACGAGGAGTAAAGTATGGCTCAAAATAATAAGCGGATATGTGTGGTGTTTCAATAAGCGATCTTTGAGCCACAAAATGGTCTATACCGGAGAAAACTATTTGATTAAAGATTTCTTCTTAACTAAAGAGCTGACTGTGCATGATATAATATATAGCATTAGTTATATTATAACTAAAGTTTTGACCATTTAATTTCACTAAGAGTAGGCTGGGCCTACAGTCATCCTATGTTCAAAAAAGGTGCAACTGAGACAAAATTGCAACATCATTTATTTAATGGCATGTACTTTAATGGCAAAAACAGAAACACATATCAAAAATCTAGAATAATTGGAGAGGTCTAAATATCCCCAAATCGTTGATTAGTACCGCTATTACCGAAATATACATTTTTAGCAATATCTCAATAATCAACCATGATATTATCACAAACAAGGTATCTAAACCCAGCTTTTAAATTTCAAGAAGAAAACTGTGTCATTTATAAATTTATCAAATTCAAAGCGATATTAATGACGTAATATGTAATTGAGAGATTATCATTCCGTAACTAACGTTTTTCAACTATGATGTCCACGCAAATAACATAAATTCATAATACGTCAATATATAAAACATGTATCATATTTATAATAATATTAATCAAATGCCTTGGGTAGATCGGTGTGTGAGTTGTCATAATTTTTTCCAAAATTTGTTCATAATTTGGACAACCCACGACAAGAGGTATGGATGAAGCCCTACTTTTATGGGATGATTTAATTGGTTATTTACAGAATTTATTGCATTAAGAGAAGAGCATGCCCCAAACCCATAAAACATTTTAGAGGACTGTTAATGCACAAACCTAATCCACATCCGGCCCAGATTCGACCCGAACTGGCATTTGCTATGAATATATCTAAGTAGTTTATAGTCTCAGTAGATTTAAATTGGGTATTTTTATAATCACTTCATCAAACAGTTTGCTAAACAACCAAATGTCACCCACTATACAGTCATATCAATCTAAAAACATGTCCTCATGGGTGGTACCAGAGTTGACACCTGTATTAACCCTTGTCCGTTTGGATAATAATGTCAATATGTTTCATTTATTTGAAGATATGCACTTGTCACTTGCCATCATATAATATAAGGTCAAGTGCCTTTTCTAGCAGATGGATTTGTGTCTTGACCTAGAATTAAGCAAGGTATAATATTTAACATTTTTTCTCGCTCAAGTTTGGTCCCAATGGGAAATTCAGCCTTACTGGCATTAAGCTTCTTAAGAGATTCCTTAGCTTTGAAAACGGAAAACGGAGCGCTGAGTGGTATAGTGTATAGGGTAAAAAGCACTGGTCCAAGCACAGAGCCCTATGGAACCATATGAGATTGTGACTTTATATGACATAATGTCTTTAATCTTTACGGATTGGTACCTATTTTGCAAATAAGAAGAAAACCTAATTTGAGCCTGCCCAGATATTCCATAACAATCTGAAATTATATTTGTTAATGTAGCATGGGTAATGGTGTCGAAAACGGCCGACAAGTCAAGCAAGGTCAGAGCTGTAACCTCACCCTTGTAAATACTAATGATGATATCGTTATGTACTTTCAGTAGAGCTGATTCTGTAGAATAATGTTTCCTGTAAGGGGATTTTAATGGATTAGATAGATGGTTATGTTTTATATGAGCTTGCAGCCAATTTACTACTATCTTTTTGGAAATAAAACTCAAGTTGGATACAGGCTTGTAACTTTTCAGTTCGTTTTTAGGGAGAGGTGTTTTTAAGTAGTGGTCTCACATGAGCTTCTTTGAAAGTTTCCTTAAAATGTTAATTATTTCAGTGATGGGAGTTATTAATATATCAAGACAATTTTTCAGCACGCTTGTATGAGCGGGGTTCAGATTACATGATTTTGACGATGAGCTCAAAATAAGCTTTTTAATTTCATCTTCTGTCACCCGTTCAAAAACGTTCATTATGGATCTAATTTCTGTGTTTTTTACACTCATGGAATATTCTGTACTTTATCTGGAAATTGGTTTTAATTTTATCAATAAAATATTTAAAGAAATGGTCACAAAGTGATTTTACTAATGTGAATTCTGGCAGAACCGGCGTGTGGAATTCTATGCAGAATGTTATTTATTGAGTTCCATAGAAGACGAGGATTGTCCGAATTTTCTGAAATAAGATCAGCTAAATATTTCGATTTTGCTTTGTCATCATTCTGTTACACAGGTGGCACTGATGTAACATGAACGATCTAGTTGTGTGCGAGATCTGCGCCATGTACGTTTGAGATTGTTGCGAAAGATTTTAGCCTTCATTATTTCTTGAGTCATCCATGGATATCGTGGGTTTCTGACTTATCTTACAAGACCGTATTATTGTCTAAAGTAGAGCTAACGACAAAATCATACTGTCGACAGAGTCGTGAGAGATCTTGGTTTCTTCATTGGATTCAAATTGAGAATATCTGAAGGAAACGATTCATAACCAATTTCGTGTATTTTTCGAAACGATGTTTTTCTTTTTTCCTTTTCGTGTATCAACCGTCAATTTCTGATATGACAGCGAGATGATGTGTAATACATGCTGCCGAAAAAAACTGATTTAATATAATTAGAAATGCGTTCGGTGATCAAAAGATCTAGCCAATGACCATGAAGGTGAGTTGGAAAATTAACATGCTGGTTGGGATGGAAACATGTGAGGATTTCATTGAATTTATTGGCTTGTCCATTTGAGTTATCCAGATGTAAGTTGAAATCTCCAATATATACAGATTGTCATGGAGTAGAATTAGTTATCTAGTAAATCTTGAAACTGATCAAAAATTGACATGTACCGTTTTGAAGCCTATACAGGCAGCCAACGAAACTACTGAACGAATTGTTTCCAATACGTGCAGAGAGCGCCATGAACGTTTTAAATTATGGCAGAGAATGAATATCTGTTTTTAATCACTGTTAATTGGTCAGACACTAGTATGCCTACACCTCCTCCTGTCCGCTGATCCGCACGAGGTTCATGAAAAAACGGACAGCCAGGAGGTGAGATATCAGCTATCGATGATTGCGTTTTATCATGTTTTAACCCTGTTCCCGTCACTGCCACAATGTCCAGATTTTTCGATGAAGGGGACTGTTTTCGGTTTGATGGATCTTGCATTGATTGTTGTCATTTAATTATGTCATTTGAGCCGGAGGGACCCGGATTTAAGCTGACATTTCCTGCCAGTAGGCCTAGATGTTGCAATTTAAAGATACATTTAAAAATTTTGCTGTGACCAAATTTGAAAACATGGTGTTTGTTATTGATGACGGTTGACAATTTGTTGCAAATATGATTGGGCCACAAGAGGACAATTCGTCATCGCTGCGTATAATAGACACGGCTGTTAGGAGTGTGAAAATAGTATACATTATTTTTTATATGGATATTTTGATTATCGGCGGCCGTAATACAGCACGCCTATGAAGCCTAATATGCCAGCAGAAAATATGATAATGCCTACAAAATGCCTATAGTTTGATCTTCAGCAGCTTTCAGGCCGCCTACGATATCTACAATTCATATGGGTAATGCTGGGCCAATGTTGGGCCACTATTGGTGAAGATAGCTAGGCTTATTATTGTTTATAAATTATTCTGACCACCTATGTTTCTACGTATTATGACACTGATGCTAATTTATTTTTATTATTTAGAAAATTATGCTATAATCTGTATAGAAATGGTGACTTATCCATTATAACCTCGCGGGGGTGTTTTGGTATAAGTCCGTGTTGGGATCTACTATTCTAGGTATGTTTTAAGCCATCTTATACATTTCAAGTGAACATAATGCTAGGAGAAACAACAAAAATAAGCTCTTTTCAACCATTTTGAGCTAATTTGACCTTCCTGTGACCTTGAGATGGCCTTGCAATGACCTTATGATAACTCTTTTATAAAACTCAACACCAACCCAACTCACCTTGCGTAGGCCTACTTGAGTTGTGTTTCGACCTATTGGAAGTTTTGGTTCAATAATCTATTTTCACCCATTTTGAACTGATTTGACCTTGCTGTAACCTTGAGATGACCTTGTCATGTCCTTGGGGTAAGAACCCTGTGAAATACAACCCCAACCTATTTCACCATGTATACTTGGGTTGAGCCTTACCAGATGTAATAAATGTATTGGTTATTGGTCAAAATATAACATCAGTGTGTTATTTTGTACATTGTGCCATGTGAGACAGTATTGACACAAGGGTGATTTGAAGGGGGGGGGGGGGCGAGTAAAAAACCCTCCAACCCTAAATGTTATCTCTGCAACCTCTCAGGGGTGTTTTTGTGTAGGTCCGTGGTGGGATCTAGGTATGTTTCAAGACATTGTGTACATTTCAAGTGAACATAATGTTAGCAAAAACAACGAAAAAAAAAGCTATTTTCAACCGTTTTGCGCAGATTTGATCTTGTTGTGACCTTGAGATGACCGCCCCATGACCTTTGGATAACTCCCCTATAAAACCCAACACCAACCCATGTCACCATATGTACTTGGGTTGGGCTCGATCGATTTATTGGAAGTGCTGGTCCAATAATCTATTTAAAAGAAATATTTTTGAACAAAACTCCTTTCCACTGACAGTGTGTATATGCCACGCTCTCATACCACCCTAGGGGTCAAGGGTACCATACTTCGATGACCCCTGGTTGCCTTGTCCATGTATGTATAATCTGCAGTCTTTCCTGTTTCAATAACTTTTTTGTTCTTAATCTTTATGACTTTGTGTACTATTAGATTCTAATATTTTGAATTTAATTATGTTATCATTAAATCTAAATTTCAAATGACACAAATACTTGTAACGCATGGAGGGTCACATATGCTAAAATATATTTCACCCTGAAATTGACCTTCTGACCTTGAGGCTGACGTCAAATCACCAAAAAATTTCCAGAAATGGATTTTGCAGTCAAAATCACGCGAAAATGAGGTATTACACTTGTTTCTAGCTTTATTTGGTGAAAATCATATTTTTGCTTACTTGACCTTAAAATTGACCTTTTGACCTTGAAATTGACCTTCTGTCTTAAAGGATGACTCCACATCACAAAATTGGTACCAGAAATGAATTTTGCAGTCAAAATTACACAAAAATGAGGTATTACAGTTGTTTCTACCTTTATTTGTTGAAAAATCATATTTGACCTTGAAATTGAACTTTGACCTTGAATTTACCCCATAGTGCAAAGTGGTTAAGAATGACAAGATGTCTCCCGGCAAATTCTGAATACATATATCCTCACCATCAATAATCAACAATACAAAAACGTTACACCCCAAAATAAGGTCCAGTGCTAGTTCTGCCAGACTAATAGTGATATGACGAGATTTAATCTATTAATTATATGATTTCGACGTCATAATTTAAGTCGCGAAATAGAACGTTTTAGAGGAAAAATCCGGCTTGACACGACTTCGCATTCGATTCCCCATACCCGAAAATGGGGAAAAATGGTGAAAAAACTAAATGGGCAGACTTCCTACTCTGGGTCAATATTTTGCTCCGATTTCCACCAGTCTATATAGGAGTGTAGCATAAAGTACAGGACGGAGATAGGAGTGTACCATAAAGTACAGAAGGGAGATAGGAGTGTAGCAAAAGTACAAAGGGGAGATAGGAGTGTATAATAAAGTACAACATGAAGATATGAGTGTACCATTAACAACAAAAAGGAGATAGGAGTGTACCATAAAGTACAACAGGGAGATAGGAGTGTACCATAAAGTTAAAAAAAGACAGAGAAAAAATAGCAAAAAAAAGAGAACATGTATATTAATAGTAGAAATATGACCGTAAATGAAAACAATTAAAGAAACATGCCAAGAAAAAAAAGAGAAAACAGATCCTCTGGATTTTTAAATTTCCCTCGCAATTCCGACCTCTTACTGAAAGAAAAATATTTTTTAAAAAGGTATCAATTATGTAAATCAGTATCCATAATATCCAAAGATTCAGTTATTATAGGCTTTCAATTAGTCATTAGAATAAATGAAAGCATAAAATAACTGTTGTAACAAAATTCATTCATAAGTATATTCATGTACATGTATCATGTTTTTCGACCTTTATTTTTGGTTTTGTGTAAGCATTTGACTTTTTAGGGTCCAATCCGGAACTGTATGAATTTGTTATTGCTGGTATAATTAATCGGGGGATATACACGATAGGCTTATATTACACACTGTCTCTAAAAGCTGTCTCTAAAAGTGTATGTATGCCTGGATATGTATATTAGGAGTAGCCGAAGTATATTGTAACGGGAATATTTTGACTTGAATATTCCCTGATAAGTGAGGGATTGAATGGTTTTGGTGTTATTAGAATACAAAATGTCTATCGTGATTGTCCTGTACTTAGGTTTGAAAGTGTCGGGTCAATGCACTACTCAAGTGTCAGATAATCACATTTGTGACGACTAAAGGGTTCGATATTTTATATATACATAGGCTACGTCAGACTATTATAAATGAAAAGAAAAAATATAGAGGCATTTTAGGAAGGCACTGGTGATCTCAATAATAAAATATCTGTTAAAATACGTATATAACACTGTTAGAACGTGGCTCGTTATCCCACCATAAAATAGTCAAATATGGTGAAAGGGTATGGTTAAGAAACAGTGTTTTAAAATACTTTCCACCACTGTAATCTCGTTAGACTTTTTTGAGGTTATGAAAGTCATATTTATAAGTATGAAACAACAGTCCGAAACTGTTGCAATTTGTATGAGGTTTGGCCATTATTTGAAACACAATTATCTGACTATTGAACATCGCAAATATTCGAAATGAGTACTGAAATTAGCATAATATTAAGAAAATTTACATATTTATTTTGATCGTGTCATCGAGTTGTTCATAATATGGTGTGTAGCTATCAACATATCTACATACGCTGGATACGACAGGCGAGACTAAAACGCAATGAAAAACCAAGCAGTTGATAAGTGCTACGTGTGTGTGGTGGGTCACTTTATTTTACTATCATTTATGGTATATAAAGGTGATCTATCACCCCTTATATGGTATGAATAATTATGTCTTTTTATGGGGTGATTGGCTATCATGTGACTCTCAGAGGGTCACATGATAGCCAATCCCCCCATATAAGGAAACACTTGTGCCCCATCTTGTGGCAACTTTGATTTATTTGTCACAAATTTATTCATACTATATAAGGGGTGATAGATCACCTTTAAACCTGGCATTGCGAGCGACAATATATGACTTTTAACCCTTTAATTACTCGGGCAATGTTATTATATTTTTATTCTCTCTGATTTTTTGTATATTTCTATGTGAATTAATTTGATATCATAAATGTCTCAGATTTTAATTTATAACAGGCTTGTTGTTAAACTCTTTCAGCGCGGGGACCGTCTTTATACGTCAGAATCTGACGTCTTTATACGTCAGATTCTGACGTATCATGGTGGTCCCCGCGCTGTAAGAGTTAAAATATTTGTAATGGCCGTAGACCCATGACATAGGTATTCAAATGAAGCAGAAAGAGCTGACTAAGACATTTATGATAATTTCAAATATAAAAAACCCTTTAATCTCCATAGTTTCTACAAAAATAAGTCAGCGTCGTATGGGCTAAATGTACAACTTTGTTTTATTAGAAGCCGGGACGTTTGTCGGCAATGCTGGATTCAATTACATTCAAAATGTAAAATAATTAAGTCTTAAAGCAGATTTTAAATCAATCAATGTCGTCATCTTTCGTACACTTCACTGCAAATAATTTGACAGATAAAAATGTCAGGTGAAAAAAACACACAAGAATACGACATCTAAAATGTACGTGATAAAAACAGCAAATATTAAATAGCGAAGTGTATTCTGCTCTTTTTTTTCAACCCATTGTCCGGGAAATCCGACTTTTAAATTAATTGAAATGACGATAAACTTTATCTTTGACGTGTGGATGTGTTTTTATTCGAGTGCAGTTCTAATTAATTCCAAAGATTCTGCATTTTGTCCGATTTACAAAGAAAACAAAATACGCTGAAGATGTTTTCAATACAAAACGGTAAAAACATGCACACATTGCCACAGATATGTACGTGTATATGTCACAGATATGTACATGAATATGGCATGTTCTAAAAGGAATCGGTCAACGTGACGACGTGCGCTCTCTGTTGAATATATTGGGGGTGTGCATGGTTCATGATGTGTGCATGGTTCATGATGTGTGCATGGTTCATGTGTGCATGGTTCATGTGTGCATGGTTCATGTGTGAATGGTTCATGTGTGCATGGTTCATGATGTGTACATGTTTCATGTGTGCATGGTTCATGTGTGCATGGTTCATGTGTACATGGTTCATGATGTGTGCATGGTTCATGTGTGCATGGTTCATGATGTGTGCATGGTTCATGTGTACATGGTTCATGTGTGAATGGTTCATGTGTACATGGTTCATGTGTACATGGGTTATGTGTGCATGGTTCATGTGTGCATGGTTCATGTGTGCATGGTTCATATGTGCATGGTTCATGTGTACATGGATCATGTGTGCATGGTTCATGTGTACATGGTTTATGATGTGTACATGGTTCATGATGTGTACATGGTTCATGATGTGTACATGGTTGATGTGTGCATGGTTCGTTTGTACATGGTTCATGTGTGCATGGGTTATGTGTGCATGGTTCATGATGTGTACATGTTTCATGTGTGCATGGTTCATGTGTGCATGGTTCATGTGTGCATGGGTTATGTGTGCATGGTTCATGATGTGTACATGTTTCATGTGTGCATGGTTCATGTGTGCATGGTTCATGTGTACATGGTTCATGATGTGTGCATGGCTCATGTGTGCATGGTTCATGATGTGTGCATGGTTCATGTGTACATGGTTCATGTGTGAATGGTTCATGTGTACATGGTTCATGTGTACATGGGTTATGTGTGCATGGTTCATGTGTGCATGGTTCATGTGTGCATGGTTCATGTGTGCATGGTTCATGTGTACATGGATCATGTGTGCATGGTTCATGTGTACATGGTTTATGATGTGTACATGGTTCATGATGTGTACATGGTTCATGATGTGTACATGGTTGATGTGTGCATGGTTCGTTTGTACATGGTTCATGTGTGCATGGGTTATGTGTGCATGGTTCATATGTGCATGGTTCATATGTGCATGGTTCATGTGTACATGGTTCATGTGTACATGGTTCATGTGTGCATGGTTCATGTGTGCATGGTTCATGTGTACATGGTTCATGTGTGCATGGTTCATGTGTGCATAATTCATGTGTACATGGTTCATGTGTGCATGGTTCATGTGTGCATGGTTCATGTGTGCATGGTTCATGTGTACATGGTTCATGATGTGTACATGGTTCATGATGTGTACATGGTTCATGATGTGTACATGGTTGATGTGTGCATGGTTCGTTTGTACATGGTTCATGTGTACATGGTTCATGTGTGCATGGTACATGTGTACATGGTTCATGAGTACATGGTTCATGTGTGCATGGTTCATGTGTACATGGTTCATGTGTACATGGTTCATGTGTACATGAGTCATGTGTGCATGGTTCATGTGTGCATGATTCATGATGTGTGCATGGTTCATGTGTGCATGGTTCAGGATGTGTACATGGTTCATGTGTACATGGCTCATGTGTGCATGGTTCATGTGTACATGGTTCATGATGTGTGCATGGTTCATGTGTACATGGTTCATGTGTGCATGGTTCATGTGTACATGGTTCATGTGTACATGGTTCATGTGTACATGGTTCATGTGTGCATGGTTCATGTGTACATGGTTCATGATGTGTACATGGTTCATGTGTGCATGGCTCATGTGTACATGGTTCATGATGTGTACATGGTTCATGTGTGCATGGTTCATGTGTACATGGTTCATGTGTGCATGGTTCATGTGTACATGGTTCATGATGTGTACATGGTTCATGTGTGCATGGTTCATGTGTACATGGCTCATCTGTGCATGGTTCATGTGGGCATAGTTCATGTGTGCATGGTTCATGTGTGCATGGTTCATGTGTGCATGGTTCATGTGGGCATGGTTCATGTGTGCATGGTTCATGTGGGCATGGTTCATTATGCGAGTTCAACAACAGCCCCTGTAGTTTGAAATAAAAATTTCACTTAATTGGCATTTAACTGTTAATTTAACAAAAAAACGTGATTTTATTGACTATTCTGGTTACTTCCTAGGTGAAGTGGCGGCCATTTTTAAGTTCGGGAGATTGTACAAGAGTAGTGGGAAATCACGTTGGATCAGCTGATGGGTCTTTTCACTCATTCTGGATAAATGTGCCAAATTTGCCGCTTTTGTCCGCCCGGTATGTGTAATTTCACAAAGGAATCTGACTATTACAAGCTGAGTTCAAAACAATATCTTTATATTGATTGATTCTGTGCACATATCATTGATGCGGGCGTCATCATTAATTTATAATATGCAGCTCTTGTATAACATACTGTTTACTAAGCTATAATAAGCCACATGCAATGAAGTCAGTTAAGCCATTGTCGAATTAATGGGGATGTCATCGGGGGCTTCATTAGTACCAAGAAAAAATGAATAAATTAAAAATAATGAACAAAATAGAAAAAAAATGCTCATGAATATGCCATTTCACAGTAAAAATAGGGGTGTGTGAAGGTAAACAGGATTTGCAGTTGTATACCTTTCGTATGGCTACAGTCAAACAGTCAAACACATTAGACACATTTGTGAGCATCGATCACTAATTGTGTGCTGCAAGAGTCAGTTTTAATTCACCATTAGATCAGTTTGGTTTTTGTAACATGTCTAAGTTAGTGCTTCTGGGGCGTCTGTCGTCCCTGGTGGTAGCTTTACTGGCTACGGCTACATATGGACCAATCATTGGATTCAATGTATATATTAACGCATTAAAAGCCCAATTCAACCTAAGCGCCATTACAGGTAAGTACAAAGTACATAGTTCATTAAATAACTTATAGTATAGATTTTGTTTGGTTACCTCGTCGATTATTTATATAATAATTTTTATTAAATATATGCATACTTAGTGAGTGCAATCTCACGGATGAAATTAATTGTGTAGGCCTACTCCGTCAATTTCTGCTGACTGTCTGAAAGAGGCTGTTGATAATATTTATTTTTCGTAGCCAGATATGAGTAATTTATTCCTCTAACTATTGATTAATCACCAAGAAATACTAAATATTTAAGCTACCCATACATCGCGGGGATCGACTTTAGTAGGTGGACATCAGATTCTGACGCCTAAAGTCGATCCCCGCGCTGTAAGAGTAAAAATATTTATAATGGCCGTAGACCCATAACATAGGTATTCAACTGAATCAGAAAGAGCTGACTAGGACATTTATGATGATTTTGAATTGAACTAAACCCTTTGGTCTCCATGGTTTATATGACAATATTTAACCCTTTAAGGGTTAAACTACGGCCCCGCCAAACGCCGCGCCGCGCTGCACTGCGCCGCGCTGCGTGGAGCCGCAAAATTCAGCAAACCTGGCCCCACCAAGAGCAGCGCGGCGCGTGAAAATCCTGTTTATTAGGATTCTGATTATGCTTGGAGGGTTTTTTGCGACACGTGACTCTTCTGGCTATTGTGATTGGCCACAGAGCAACGCCGAAAAACGCGGCGCCGTGAAAGCTAAACTTTTCCCAGCTTTCATTTCGCGACGCAGCTCAGCGGAGCGCGGCGCAGCTTGTTGTCTAGCCCCTGTTATGATAAACAGTACCGTTTACCATTTTTTAACGCGCGGCGCAGCGCGGCGCGGCGTCTGGTGGGGCCGCACCTTTAAAGACAAAATATGACATAAGCATAGCATCATTGGTGTAAATAACAGCAGAGATAGTTCAAACACATTAAGAACCCATAACAAAATTAATTAATTAATGGGGCATACAACATTTTATTTCGTGTTTGCATTGCATAATGTTCAATTTCGTATTACTTTCTTTTATGAAAAAAATGTGAATTATTTTTAAAATAATCGTGACACAAAAGGGTTATATGAATTTTTTTTAAAAGATCAAGAGAAAAAAACTGGAAATATTGATACAAAGTGACATTCATCTTCGAAAGCCAAAAAACTAGGAGAGAGATGAAATTCTTGCCTTGTGGTCTGGATGTGGTATTTTATTTCTATTTTTCCAGTGACCACCATAGCGTCTGTTGCCATGCTGTCTGGGGCATGTGGTCTGCTATCAGCATATATTTCATCACGATTTGGTCATCGATGGTCCATAGGTCTTGGTCTGCTTCTAACTGTGACATCATACCTCTTGCTTTCTTCCACAGCTTCCAAAAAACAGTTCTATAGCGACAATCCCTGGCTTCTCGTGATCTACTTCGTAATATTAGGTAAGCCTGGTATATTTCTGAATAGTTTAAATTAATCAAGTCACCAATATATATTTGCTGTAACGTCATTGTGCAATAATCAAGAGCAACGCTTTCTGGGCCACCTTGTTCCGTGTATAATGGACAATGGCCTGAGTAGTCAGGCAGCCAAAGCTGTTTTTTGGCCTAACCCTGAATTGGCTGTTAAAGTTTTTTTTTATGGATTATAACTCATCAGGTGTTCTATGAAGCATATCCGCCGGATATCAAGAGAACAGCGTTTTGAGAAAAATGACAAAATTCAAGGTCAAAGTTCAAATTTCAAGGTCAAATTTATATATTTTTAAAATAGAGCTACAAACAAGTGTAATACCTCTATTTCATTTAATTTTGACTGAAAAAATCAGTTTTGGTATTATTTTAATGATCGAAGTTCATCTTCAAGATCAAAAGGTCAATTTCAAGGTCAAATTGTTGAAAATGTCATTTTTAACAAACATAATTAGGAACAAATCTAATAACTTATTTTGGTGTGATTTTGACTACATAATTTATTTACAATAATTATTCGCTGATTAAAGGTCATATTCAAGGTCAAAAGGTCAATTCTAAGGTCAAAACTGTGAAATGTTATTTTTAACAAATGTAAATGGCAGAAAGTGTAATACTTCTTTTTGGTGTGTTTTTTTATTGAAGAATTAAGTTATGTGGTACTATTTTGATGATTAAGAGTGGTACTATTTTGATGATTAAGGGTCATCCTCAAGGTCAAAACGTAAATGCTAAGGTGAAACAAGCGAAAATATGATAGAGATCGCTAAATCCAAGATGGTGGCTATACGGCAAACAAAAGTGCAACCTCAGTGCTGCAAAATGCAGTGGGCAGGTCGTAAACATATCCACTATAACGAGAGATACCACTTTTTCAACTTCTGTTTTCCATCGCGTGTTTTCTATCGCGTTTGAATTGCCCATAACTTATCTCATAAATATCAATTCAGCCGAGGTATTAGTAAGTAATATTTACAGTAATAAAGTAGGCCTACATAGAAACTAACAACAAGAAAAACATAAACTACAGTACAGTCTGAATGTAGCACAACATTTTCTCCAATAAACAAATGTGTAGGTGCAGAATATGTTACTTTAATGTGGCCTGCGTTGAAGCGGCATGTCATAAGCCTTGTGCGGGTCTCCTTTGTATTCTTAAAAATTGCATACATGTATATGTAAGTTTCAGATACACAATGAAGATCGGCCTGTGAAGATCTTCCTTCTAGGACTTTGATGGGAGGCTTGGTTTCATCGGTGGTTTGACATGATATATCAAATCTTGGCACGGTAGTTCTTATGGTAGTCTTGCTGTGCTTTTGCTTAAGTTCATTTCAGAACTCTATAGGTTTTGATTCATGTGCGGATATTATCTCCTGATAAAGCTGCATGGTAATATGACCAGATTCAGTACCTGAGATAGAGGATCGATCAATCAAATATCTCCATTATCCATAGTTCCATTCGTGTATGCATTCTGAATGAATGTGCTTGGGGCAGGGACTCCATCTCTATCTCACTTATTGTATATGCGACAAGAATGATCCCATACCTTCTTAAATCATTGTAACGGCATATGGCATATACGAAACCCATATGGTTTGTTGATGTTTACACTTCACGACTAGGGTTCCTTCCATACTTTCCACTCCCGTGCAATTGTTGATTGTATGCTATCTGGAAAAGGCAATGCAGTTGGTTGTGATATATATGGGTAGCCCATTCAAAGTATACTGTATTTTCATCTGTAGAATTATCGGTATTACGGTTTTCATTCATATCATTATCTGTGCAAATATCTACAACATTTCAATTTTTTCGCTACCAAATAAAGTAACGATCGAGAGGGCGAGTACTTCATCTGAAATTAGCCTTAATTTAAGGAGCCGATCATTTCATGAAAAATCTGGCAACCATAAACATTTTTTAGTTTGTTCATGACCTAAAAAACATGATTGAGTGGGGGTTTAGGTCATCTGTGTAAACATATATGCTGAACTGAGCCAGGAGAACCCCCTGAGGATGGTGTGATGAATGAGGAGACACTGCCCTTCAGACACCGGATTTGAAATTCGAGCCCTGGTGGTGTGAGGTCGAACACGCTATCTCTCGGTCAGAGAGGCTCCCCACAATATTAAATCTTTACAAGTGAGCGAGGAAGTAACAATTTGGTTCTTTGAAACTTGAATGCACCAGGGCCCCGGCCCTGTTCATGACCCATTGATAGCTGTCTCTCTATAGCCATCATCGTGGACATCATGACCCATTTATAGCCATATCTGTCTCTCTATAGCCATCAGTCATAGCGTCTGAATTTATGACAACGCCACCATGTTTAAACCGAAAAAACGAATCTGTCTCTATTATGTCGGAAATGATATGAATTTATTGCTTGACCTTGAACAAATGGCGGCCATCTTGCCTTTTTCACCCACAATGCAATGTCTAAGATATCTTCTGACAACACCATTATGTACGGCATACCTGAAAACCCCATGATAGACACCAAAAAACACAAATCTGCGTCTATTATATCGAAAATGATATGAATTTATTGCTTGACCTTGAACAAATGGTGGCCATCTTGGCTTTTCACCTACAATGCAATGTCTAAAATACTTTCCGACAATACCACTGTGTCAATCAAAAATATGAATCTGCCTTTATTGTGTTGAAAATAATATCAATTTATTGTTTGACCTTGGACAAATGGCGGCCATCTTGGATTTTACCAACAATGCAATGTCTAAAGTTATTTTTGACCACACCACTATATCGGGCATACCTGAAAACCCTATAGTGGACACCAAAATCAAGAAGCTACTCCTATTCTGTCACAAATTTAAAGTTTAGCCTTCACCAAATGGCGGCCATTTTGAATTTGTTCAATTCTCTCAGATCGCTCAAGGATATCCTCTTGATATCCGGCAGATATGCGTTATAGATCCCATGAGGGTGTGGAATCCATCAAAAAAAAACTTTAACAGCCGGTGCAGGGTATAGCTTGATGGCTGCCTGACTAGAGGCTTCAACCAAAAGGATTAGATGATCACATTTTGTTTGCTTAAAAGTGATCTATCACCCCTTATATAGTATGAATAAATTTGTGACAAATAAATCAAAGTTACCACAAGATGGGGCACAAGTGTTTCCTTATATGGGGTGCTTGGCTATCATGTGACCCTCTGAGAGGGTCACATGATAGCCAAGCACTCCATATAAGGACATAATTATTCATGCCATATAAGGGGTGATAGATCACCTTTAAACCAGCATCACATAACCCTGTGTCTTGCAATCAGGGGCACATCCGACTAAGATTCTCAAAATTACGATAATCATAACTTTCTCTCATTTTCATTGGACAAGTTAAGATAAATCTTATGAAAATAAGACAAATTTAAGATATCCCAATTTCAAGAAGCTTAGTGGGATGGCCCCCACTGTATTTTAATTTTTGCGTGTTTATATTTTCTTGAATTCCTAAAATTTTTTTAGAATTCGCAAATTTTCTTTTATGTTTATTAGCGCTATTTAAATAACATTTTTGCGAAAATTAAAGCCTCGCGAATATCACAAGATCTACAGTATTTAGCCTCTCTTGCAGGACAAGGGGCAGTTCTGGGGTGTCTGCCGACTTACACAGTGAATGTGACAAACTGGTCGTCACGTCACAGAGGCATTGTGATCAGCATCATTCAGATGCCAGCACAGATCGGACCCATGTTTATCTCCGTCATCTACTATAACGGTTACGCCAGTGGAGATAAAGCGGATGTCTTAGACCAGGATCTCACTGGGTTCTTCTTGGCAATGTGTGGACTGATGGGAGGGTTCGTGTTGATGGCCTTACTGGGAACTAGGCATTACAGCACATACATTATGGAGGAGGAAGCACCTATAGTCGATAAAGTACCAGCCACTCAGAAACACACAAGCTTCTCTGACGGCTTGAGAAATCCGGAAACACAGTTGGTGTTCTGGGCCCAAGGAATAACGCCGGTCGCTGGAATGATCATTTCCACTGACATAACTCCTATGCTGAAATCTTTGGGATATATACACTTGAGTTTCATTTATACCACCACTGGCCCCTGTGTGGCTCTTGTCGTCACAATGTTTTTAAATTATCTTTCTGATAAATTCATACACAAAATATCTCGGGTTTCTATTAGTATGATGTTATCCGCATTATCAGCCTTGCTGTTGTCGTTCTCCATCGGGTTTGGTCACCATTTACCACTTCTAGTGACGACGTACTTTGTGGTCGTGTCATCTGCTGTGACATCAAACCTTATCCTTCCTACATACCTTACAGAAAAGTTTGACAGCTCCATGTTTGGCTATGTGCTCACTTGCGCTTCTATGGCACCATGCTTGATAAACATTGTAATGCAGCCCCTCTCCGGATATCTATATGACATACACGCTCACGGTGGGGAATGTTTGGGACCACAATGTTTTCAAATTGTCTTCGTACTCGCAGCAAGTCTACAGATAGGAGGAACAGTATTACATATGGTCAGTATCCTGTGTAAAATTAAAGAAACTGCAATGAAGAACAGTCTTTTAATTAAATGAAAACATGTATATTAGCCGTTTATTTTTATCAACACATTTGTTTAATTTTGTTGTTTCTTTCCTTTACTATGTTTTCACATAGATCTATGTTGAGTTACATCGCTTTGAATGTAATGTCTTTTGAAATATTAACTGTCACTTCTAGATAAACAGTAGTGCACAAAAGTGTAAAATTATAAATTATACCATGGCTAAAGTTGTATCGTCTCACATATCAGCCCGACCTAGTTGTATTCTCCAGAGGGTCATGGGTCTTGTATCAATTGTTCTTGTACAGATGGTTAGCGTCCACACTACAGTGTATCAAATATCATATCAAAGGCAAGACAAAAAACCCAGCGAATGCTCATATCATTTAATAATCAAAATGATTTGTTTGTGAGTTCACATAGCCATGACTTATATTAGAGGTTGTAGAATAGATACTATATATAACCCCGAAAAATATACACATAGCTTAAGAGTTGCGCTTGTTTGACGTTGAGATGTAATTATTTGCACCGTTCACTTGTTTTACCGTTCACTTGTCGTGCAATAGACCTATATCCCACAATACATACCGTCGCCTTGGAGCTAAAGGATCCTATCTGACACTCGTTAGAGTGGCAGATAGGATCCTTTAGCTCCGAGGCGACGATACGTTCACAACTAAATTAGAGCTGGATAAGATGTTATAGGGTAAAAAACAGGTTATTGTTCCATTATGTATTGTATTATTGTCTTCCTCTAATTAGATTGAAATATTGTAGAGTTATATGGCAATGAAGTAGGCCTACATTATACACTTTGAATTATAAAGCTAATATAAAAATGAAATGGCATTAATCGATGTTGACACGACACCTTAATCATGTTAATAACCTGACAAGTCAGGATTGTGTATGATAACCCTGAGTTGTCAAGGAAAACACCTTACGTTAAGACATTTGGCAAATTCAAGGGAAAGTGAAGAATTTTGCTCTCAAGATCCCATGAATTGACAATAATTGACAAGCCCCCAAAACATTTTGGTCATGAAAAAACAGTAACAGTCATGATTTTTAAAAAAAATGTAGCAAGCCTTAATAATGTCTAGGATTTAAAGAACTTTTGTCGCTACGATGATCTAATCGTGAAAATTCATTAGCCTTGAGGTCACGATCAGATGACTTGTTTAAAATGTGATATTTACTTACAAGAGGTATATTTTTAAATATTTTTGTTAAATATAAATATAATTTTAATAAATATTATTTTATCTTTGCGTGGTTTGCACTGTTTATAAATGAGCAGGCAGCAAGTATCCTAATAACAGCGCATTATTCCCTAAATATAGGAGGAGGGCTTTCTTCTCTCATGAGATATCATAAAAGCGGGGTCAAAATATTTTCACTCACTCATGTGACCTATTGCAGCGGGCGCCTTCTGAACTTTTATTAAATGCATTAATATGCACCAAAAGGGGAAGGGGAATTTTGTTCGCGCCAGGATTCTGTCCTGCGTCCAGCTTCTGGGGTCCTGGCTGGCATCCGTAGTCCGGCGTATGGCGTCACGTTTTGTTGTGGGCGCGAACACTTGTGGGCGCGAATTTTGAAATTTCAACATAACAGTACTAGAAACATGGGGATGTGCAAGTGATTTTTTGAAGATTCTACCAAAATTCAAAATGGCCGCCAGCGGGCAATTCCGAAAAACTCTAAAACGTGAGGTCAGAAATTATTCAAATTTTACAATCACATACCCCACAATACGGGGTGATTTTTTCAAGGTATTACGGAAATTCTAAATGGCCACCATGAATGAACTTCATAATTTTTGGAAGGCGCACAAAATAAAAAATTGATGTCAGAAATAATATGCAGGTGATTTTACTGAAATTTAAAATGGCCACCAGAAGTCGACTTTTAAAAACTATGGCGGGGGATGGTATAGGACCTCAGTCTTCTTGTTAGATCTAAGAGCTACCACTGAAACATGCGTGACTAATGAAGCCAAACTGTTTCAAGTACGTGCTTTTTTAATACAATTCAATTCAACATGTATTTATTTGCTACCGACTACAAAAGTTCAGATACATAATGATAATGGTAAAATTCATAAAAAAAAGACAAGACTCAATGACAAAAGAGGACAGAATACTGAAAATATTTTGAGCCCTCTCATAATTTACCATGAATTAGAAACATAATGAATAAAATGAGTAGCGGTGCAATGTGCAACATATCGCGTAGGATGACATAGAGCACATGCTAAGTCAATGCCGGACAGAATTCGTAGACGGCGGACCAGCACCAAGCCAACATCGGTCCAATTCACCATGTCAGCCGGGCAAACCCCTCTGTCCAACACCACCCACATGATGTGCACACATGACACCTCAACTCGACGACGACGACACAAAATAAACACAAACTAAATCACAATCACAGCTGTAAATATTATAGATTTCTTTCGGTTAATGGAATGTCATTATTTATTAGGTATTTTTTCCAAACGGTGTTCAAATGTGGTAAAAGTACAATTGATGTTAATTTTAATGAGTAAATAATTCCATATAGTAACTCATGTATACAAGATAATTTTTTGTAAAGTGGTTGTTTTTATAATCGGTACATGCAAATAATCACTCTGTCGTGTAAAGTATGTATGCGTTGCAGAGTTTTTCACAAACATTTCAGATATAACTGAAGGAAGAATCTGTTTTTCTATTTTAAACATCAAAATTGCAACTTTAAACTTTTAAATTTTATATATGTTTAAAATATGAAAATTTACAAATTGGTGAAGTATAAGCCAAGTAGGACTATGGGAAGATGGGGGAGTCCCTCGCGCCGGAGATACCTGTGAGTGACCGTTAGGATCTCTAGTATGGGCTTGTAAGGGTGAACGAGAGAAACTGCCCAACATTCTCCATTATAACATAAACTTCCTCTTCCCGTCGAATCGACGGTTCTAAGTAAATCACAAAACTCTTCCTCCACTTGTCATGTTTATTCGTCTAGACATCTGGCAACTACAACGTACAACCCCGCGCACGACACGTCCTACTTGACTCAGAGAGAGCGACCTATGGCACGTCCGCAGTCGCTGAGCGTAATATCTGAAGTGCGGGAAAAGTAGCAAGGCCGCATGGGCTCCGGCCCGCTGCGCCCGGCACCAAAGTACCGAAACGAGGCAGTCGTCCACAGATTCTCGCGTCCGGGAAACGGGGATAGCTGCCACATAAAAATAACAAAGTAGGGATCCTACATTACCCCCGGGTTAGTGATAACGTAGGACCCAACTGACGTGTAGGAGACTGCTTCGTGCAAGTAGCGGGGGTTGTAACATTATGTAACCTCTTATAACTAAGCATAGTTAAAAAAATTATAGCGTGTGTGGTTACAGCGTGGGTGGTTGACGTCGCAGCATTATAAATGAAAATTGTCCCGTCCTCTTAACACTAACTGTCCTGTATGTACGTATTTATATGCTGCAAGCTGCGACCAACCGATTCATTTACTTAACATAAATTTCCATTATAATTTAGCAATTAACTTGCTGAAAAATGTATTTACATTTTACATATTTTACACAATGTTGCCAGGCCTGGCATATTCATTTACAATTTAAAAACATTATTAATACGGTGCATGCGGTTGGGCTCGCCATAGATGTCGTTAGGCGCCACTATGGCGTGAACCATCTGCACGAACCGGGCAGGAGTCTGGATTATTCGTCCGACTCTAGTTTTTCGCACCGTTGTGTCGGTCGAAATTTTGTCGCGATTAGCGATATTCGAACGATTGCTTTTATTCGAGTCGATTACGGCGTCAGCAGCACCCGAGGGTTTACCCCGTAGATGTAAAGGTATGAGGGAATACGTTTGTAAACCACCGCCGTTCCCGTTAGCGCGGGATACGGCGGGGGCTCGCGAATGCGGCGCTATATAAGTATTGTCTCTGTTAGACAATTTGACTTTAGCATCTAGTTGCTGTGGGACCGTGGCCAATTTGCTACTGCTTCTGACTGCCGTCGACTTTTTCGTTTTAACACTCGTCCCGTTGGACGTCTGAGTGTCCGCACTACCAGGTCTAAGTGGACCCTATGGATTCCTACTAGAGATCCTGGTAGTCTTCGAGCTCTGTGGTTTGTTTGGCGTAGTACGCTGTATGTTCGTACCTGTCGTAGGCTCACACTCGAGATGTGCGGGTTTAACGTGATCTAAAGAGACCGTCTCAACCTTGCCTTTCACTAGGATTTTCATGAATCTGCCACTCCTCGCGACGACCTTGTATGGTCCGTCGTAAGGGGCGGTCAGAGGCGGCGCAATTGCGATTCGGCCCAAGAATACATGTGTGCATGTAGCTATTTTCTTGAATTGGAAAATGTTATGTTGTTGTCTGTCACGTGGCGGACATAGACGGAGACGCGACATGGCCACGCGTAGCTTGTCTGAATAGTTCTCCAAATCAGTGTTGGCGTCGACGGTGTACTGTTTCGTAAACTCTCCCGGGAGTCTAAGGGTTGTCCCGTATATCATCTCGGCAGCCGACCTGCCTAATCTCTCTTTAACTGCGGAACGAACTCCTAAGAGTACAGCGGGTAACGTAATAGTCCACGGGTTCGGTGACTAGTGCGCCATAATGGCGGCTTTCAATTGACGGTGGAAACGTTCGACCACAGCCGTTCGACTGGGGGTGATAACTCGTGGTACGATTCCGTATAATCCCAAATTGATTACATAAATTATCCCACAATTTGGACTCGAATTGAGCGCCCCTATCAGTGGTGATAGTGGCTGGAGTACCATAACGTGCTATCCACCCGCTGAAGAAAGCATCGGCGACCGTTTCGGCCCGAATATCTACAATAGGTATGGCTTCCGGCCAACGTGTAAAACGATCGACGCAAGTCAGTAGATATCTAAAGCCATTAGCATAGGGTAAAGGTCCGACTATATCGATGTGGACATGATCAAATCACTCGGTAGGTTCAGTGAACTTTCCGTAAACTGGGGTGTTGTGACGTGAAACTTTGGCAGTCTGGCAACCCTTACAGGTACGACACCATCTAGCGATGGCAATATTCATGCCATGCCAGACAAATCGGGTATTAATCAAAGGTTTTGTAGCTCTATGCGATGGGTGACCTAAACCGTGTAAGCTTGAAAAAACTTTTCGGCGAAATTTCGCGGTAAATTTCGCGGTAAATTTCGCGGCGAAATTTTGCGGTCATAGTGGATGTAGTCGAGTGTCTCAATCTCGTGAATTCCGCGTCTTTAGCTTGGTCGAGACTTAACTCCTTATAGTTTATCACTGGTCCATCATTTATCGCGGACACTGATGGTCGTGACAGCGCATCAGCGACGAAATTTGTCTCGCCTTTTACATATCTAATATAGGTGGTGAATTCAGCGATGAAAGCTAAATGTCGTGTTTGTCGTGGGGACGTGCGTTCAGTCACGGATGACATTACAAATGTCAACGGTTTATGATCGGTATTAACGAAGAAATTTCGTCCTTCTAAATTGTGTCTAAAGTGTTTAATGGTGGCGTATACCGCCAAAACCTCATGATCGAACGCGCTGTAACGTGTCACTGCTGGGTTCAGCTTCTTGCTGAAAAACGAAAGTGGCTGCCACATACCATTCAAAAACTGCTGCAACACGCCACCGACGGCGACATCACTAGCGTCGCACGTGATGTTTATCTGAGCCGTAGAATCTGGGTGTACCAGAAGAGTAGCGTTTGCCAATATTTGTTTTGACTCAGAAAATGCTGACTCTGCATTTTTATCCCACTTCAAGTCGAAATTTGACTTTTTACAACAGCTTTTTGTAAGCGGGGGGTCGGCGAAAAAAAGGGTTTTCCGTCCATTATGGGTACAGTGTGCTGGCGGATTAAAATGGTGTTCCATTAATTTTAAGGGGCCTCATTATGTTCACACACCCTCAACGAAGTTGAAATTCACCTAATTAACATGTTTATTATGTAATTAGGTAAATTTAGAACATCTTTATTGCGATTTTGGGCCAAAATATTTGACTTTTTCATGTTTTTATTGTTTTTGATATTCTATATAAATATTATATGAATATTTATGATTACGTTTTTTTAATAAATGTTATTCAGCTGATTCGGTGAGAAGACAGCACCTCTTATCTCAGCAAAATGCCCTTGTGACCTACCGAAGAAATAATTTGCGTAACTTCATTATTTTCCGCGATTGTGTGTAATGCAGCAAATGTATTATTTCCAGAATCTTTGTTACCAGAGTTATGAACAGGATTGCAGTAAGTGGTTGTTTTCGGTTTATAGCCTGACATCACAGATTGTTATAAAATAAATCTGACTGAAACTGTTGTGTTCATTACTTCATGACAGTATATTACTTCTAAGTAGTTTTATTTCTACGTATTTTTTTGGTCAGGCATGGGATAGGCGTACTGAGTATGTATAATAGGTGAAATGTAACAGGCATAACCTAATTTCCTATTATATTTTTCCTTGTCGTGGTATTGGGATTGTGTCTGTCATTATATAAAGTGACAGATGCGAGCCATTTGTACTGGCTAATGACTACATCGGGGCAGATACAGGATATCGACCCGTACCGGTGTTGGTCCAATATTAGTCTGACGTCTTCGACGCTGGCCCAGCGTTGCCTTGTCGGTGGGTCGATGATGGTATTTGCTGGGATGAATATTACATTATTATGTAAAAATAAGTTATTTTTTTAGCTGTCTCTTTCAGCATACATCTTATTACCAGTATTATATTTTGGAGTGACTTATAAGCCCACACGGGCTGGACACGATCTTGTGATCTTGATTCATGTGTACATGTCACTATAATAAAAATATACAATACAATACAGTACAATAAAAAAATTCATTTATTCATTTACATATTTTCCCCTTTCAACATAATTATATTTCGAAATGATACCTCACACAAATAACCTCTAAACTAAAAGTATATTCTGCTTTTGCCTTAGATCGAGATCACATTTCATGCTGACCAACATGATGTATTTTACCTCTTTGTCTCATATTTTTTTACTGAATTCAGAAGGTCGAAATTCAGATTCTGCATCGTCAAAAACGTATGATTTGATACTAAGATCATTGAAATCGTACTAGTTTGGAGAAAACTATCCAGTGACTTTTATGCTGGAAATGGTCGCAATCTTGAAAAATGGCAGCCATCACTTTCTGGAATATTGTTGTGCATCATTTGAGCCGACAGTTTTCACCAATATGTTTTCTTACGCTTTCAGCTTCGGTGATTTTGTGAATAATCGTAATCAGAAAATAGTTCACGAGCCACATTAGATGCCTTTTCTAACCTTACCAGACCCATAAATGGCACTGACCTTTGACCCCCAATTAATTATTCTAATGTCATAAATGTACTTATGGCTTTTTGTTTCATGGAAATCGACTCCATTATCATCAAATTTGAACAAATATACGCAGATTTGAGTTTAGTGTTTGGCGGCCATCTTGGAAATATGCAAATAAAAATATTGCCACTAGGTGAAATGTAGTACTCCCGGTGGAAATGATGACTCTAGCCTCTGCTGAACACAAATCAATCAAAATATAAACTTCTGTATGAATTTCCAGGTTAAGTTAAATTGCAGAGAGACACATTGGGTTAGTTGGAGATGGTGCCATCTACACACATCCCAACATCCAACCCGATGTACTTGTTGTCATGTGCTAGGACAACACTGACAGCAACGAAGAAACTCTGAGTGGCCATGGCACTATACCACTGAACAAATAGAATCATCATACAGAGAGCTGTTCAGCCTACGTATAGTGGAGCTGCGGCATTTGAACCGCGTGCACAAACTACCAGTACTAGAGGGAAGTGAAAGAGGTCATTCACTCCTCAGCCTAGCAGAATTCTGCCATACATTGCTGGAACACGGTGCAGTCCTGGAAATTGGCCATCAGTGATGAAGAACTGAGATCTCCAGAATTTCTCGACTCTGTAGACGAAGCTAGGTGGAAAGATGCTGCCCGGTTTATGCGACGATGCCGGCATTATGATGGTAATGAAGATGCCCCGCAGAAAGTGCCAGGCTGGTCCGGGTTCAATGCAGCCGTGAGCAGCACCACCCCAGCACCCAGTGTCGTCGGCTACCGTTCAGTGATACAGGCTTCCTCAACAGAACTGTTGACAGTGTACACTCTCCTACAGAAATCGATGGAGATGGGCAAGATCATCATTGCCATGGACTCTATGTGCCAAAGCGCAAGAGATTGTTTGGAAACAACAAGGAGTTCAGCAATGTGATCCTGAGGATGGGAGCCTTCCATACCAGGATGACATTCCTAGCTGTCATTGGAAAGAGGCTTGGGGATACTGGACTGTCAGACATCTTCATTGAAGCTGGCATTGTTGCTGCAGGATCAGTATCTGGCGTAGTGGAAGGTCGTCAGTACAACCGGGCCATGCGAGCCCACAAGATCGTCATGGAGGCGATGCAACGACTTCGTATGAAATATTTCAAGGAATGAATGGATGAGAACAAGAAGGATGCCTACCAGGCTGGCGCAGATGAGATGGACACAGTTTGCCCTGACACCACTTCAGATGCCCTCGGTGTCTTGCTCACTTCATCGAAGTTCCAACTACTTCTTGAACTGTTCCGCGCAACCTTCGGGGGAAGATGGCTGTCTTCTGGCATTCATACATAGACCTGGTCTGCCTGCTGCTACGCGAGAGGGATGGAGACTGCACATGTGTTACATCCGTGGGATGCTTCCATGGGTATTTGTCTCTGACAAGACAAACTATGCCAGGTACTTGTCTGTATACTGGTGCGAGATGATGCTGCTGCCATGGACATATCTTCATGCCAATGCCGTGCTTGAGAGCGGCCAGTTTGCAGTCCAGCGCAGCTCAAATAGTACCAATGGACCAGATGATCGAATAATCCATGAACAGGGAATGCAACACAAAGGGAGGCATCAGTTTTAACAGAGGTGCAGTACAATGCTGGATCCTGACCGTTCACTACAGAGCCAAGACCTTGCAAACTTCCAGAGAAATGACATGTATCTACGACGCTGAAAGCAAGCAGTATAAGGATGCCAGTGTGCCACGCATGAAGAAGGATGAAAATAAATGTCCGCAAAGGCATGGACATCGAGAGCTGGATTGACCCATGCGAGCACCACTGTCGTTGAGAAGAGACTGCAAACAAGTGACGTCGACTTGTTCGGTCCACTGCCAAATGCCAAACTACAAACGTTCCAAAATCTGGTCATGTCAAAACCAAAGCCACTGAAAGTGATATCATCATCAAGGCTGACAGAGGCTTGTTTGCCAGGATGAACGTCATAGCGCAACATAGGCATATGAACATGCAAGATGTGTTGAAGTCTCTATTTGTCATGGTCAACTGCAACTTCAGACGGTGCCCCTGCGAAGATATTTGGTCTCTAGGTGGCGGCCATTTTGATTATCGGTAACTTCAAGTAAAAAATTGGGGAGATCCAATAAAAAGTTATCGCGTTAACAAGATTTTTTTTTAATCTTTGACTTTGACCTTTGACCTATAACCTTGACCTTGGGTAAAAAAAAATTGCCGGGATCGGTTGAATGCTTGTATGAATTATGAATTTAATTGTTGCACCATGTTGGTGTAGTAGCCAAAAGGCTGTGTGCGGAGACGGCCGCGGCGGAGACGGCGGCGCATGAGGGGGACGACAATACATGCCTCCCTTCCGGCCCAAGGGGGGATAAAAACGATTTCATACTACGGCTACTTTGATACACATGCATGTATGTGCTTGTAAATGTTTTGTGACTTTACACAAGATGAAACATAAAGATTCAAGCTCATAGTTGCATTGTCTGATTTTCGCGAATTTTTGCCGACCCCTCACTTACAAAATGCTGTTGTCGAAATTACTGCCCAGGTTGTGCAATTGACAACAAGTGAAAATGTAGTCCTATATGACCCAGGAACCTGCTAGAAGCATCAAACCAAAGTTACGAGGGGGGTGCAACGAACTCCTTAAATATAGCCTTTTCTGAATCTGGCCCATGGACTAGCAGTCTTATGTACATCAGACGGTTCCACCGGAATTTGGTAATAAGCTCTGACCAAATCGATCTTTGAAAAAATCTTCGAGCCGGCTAAACGCTGCGTGAAATCTTGTATATGTGGAATCGGATAACGGTCAGGTACAGTCTGTGCGTTTAAACTACGGTAGTCCCCACATGGTCTCCAATCGCCATTTTTCTTTGGCACCATGTGAAGCGCTGAGGACCACTCGCTGTCGCTAGGTTCAATGACCCCTAATTTTATCATTTCATCGAACTCGCGTTTTGCGGTAACAAGCTATCGGGTGCTAATCGTCGTGGGCGCGCAAACACTGGGTGTCCTTTGGTGACTATTTTATGCGTTATACCGTGTTTAAAGGTCTCACCCTTTGTCGTAGGGCGAGTCAGTTCCGGGAACTGGCCGAGAAGTTTAGTATACTCGTTCTGAACAGTGTCTACTCTGTTCAACGACAGTGGTGTAATCGATGACAGTGAAGCGGCAATAGCTAGACCTGTTCTCATGTCCCCGAGACATCGGCTTCTCAAGTCTACAAGCAAATTATAGTGAATTAAAAAATCAGCCCCGATTATGGGTTGCTGCACATCTGCTATTATAAACGTCCACGGATATTCGCGCTTTAAGCCGACATCGACGACGCGTTTACAGTTGCCGTAAGTATTTATAGTACTGTTATTCGCTGCCACCAGGGGGAGACTATCTGCGTCCGAAATTCCGTTAGCGCAAGATTTCGGCAAAACACTGACAGCTGCGCCTGTGTCAATCAAGTACTTACATTTATGTCCTTTGTCTGCGACGTATAATAATTTAGAATGTGATAACGCAATATTCGCTACTTCGCGCTGACCGAATGTGCTATAGTACGAACAGGGTTCACTGCACAAGCGTGCCTTTTCACCTTAAGATTGGTGGTGGTAGCAAACCTGTGCAGTGGCTGTGTCGGTCGGTTGCGCGACATTATTTTGCGGCGTTTGCGGCGGCGGTGCGTGCGTGTACATTCGGCGGCGGAACGAAAGGTCGAGCATTTTGCTGTACATTGGTATAGTTACTAGGTTGGTTATGAACAAAACCTGAGGCCTGTACATTGGGAGCAAATGTAGGCGTAGGAGTATAATTGTTGTTTACACGTCCTTTATTTCTCTTCCTCTCTGATGTAGTCGCGGTTTCTAACTTTTTTAGTCGCTTGAACAAGTCCTCAAGCAAACCAACTAACTTAGTGGTTTCCTCTACCTTTATTTCCGCAACCCCCGGCTTACTCTCTTCGACGTCTGCTTCAGAGGCTAGTGCCCGGTCGGCCAACACGGCCAAACTTTCTAGTGTGGCACTGTCTGGTTAAGTTGCCAAATGAGCTCTGATTGAAGCGGGCATCTGCCGGATGAACGCTTGGCGTATGACTGCCTTCCCCACAACGGCTTTCGTGCCAAAGCCTGCTGTCTTTTGTAGACGCCGTAGGAAGCGTGAGGGAATGTCTGTACCCATCCTTTCACCTGAGATTACTTTAATAACCCTTTCGGGTGTAGTCAAACCACGTCGCTCTATCAAGGCTTTCTATCAGGCTTTCGTATTTATGGGATCTGAAAGGCTGAAGTAGAACGTCCCTCACGTCTGATGCGACCTCGCCCGAAAGTGCTGCGCAGGTTAAGCTATATCTCTCGTCATCGTCGTTGATCTGGTGAAGAGCAAACTGAGTTTCTATCTGGTTAAACCAGAGTTCAACGTCCGTAGCATAAAACGTAGCGATTTTAATCTTGGGCAAGTTCGTTTTACGTCTCTGAGGCTGCCTTCTTAGTGGTGAAGGGTTCTTTGATGAATCGCTCCTAGAATGAGGACTCGTTCGTCTAGCTCGGGCAATTCGAGCGAAATCTGCTTTAAGACGTTGATACTCTTCGTCTGCCTCTCGGAATCGAACCGCATTGTCCTCACTGTCCTGATAATAGTTATCTTTGCGTCGAGCACCCGCACCTTCTAGGGGCGTAGACATGAAGCCTTCACTATTGTGTTGCGTCGACATTATTTAACTATTGAAGCATTTGAGATAGCTGGCCTATTGGCTCTATGCCTATCTCAAACGTGTTTAAAATGGTATGTCGTATTAACACATACCAACTATTTTTGACGTTGCCGTCTAGACCAGATGAAAAAATGTCAGTATATGTTGAATCTTAGAAATGTAGACTGTAGAAAATGTTCATGCTATGTCGCATGTTGCGAGAAACAGGGGTTGCAGATATAGTTGAAAATGCGTCGCTGAGGTTGCACATAATTTCTTTGCACAAGTTTACACATGTATATATTTATTTTAGTGAAAACTGTAGGTCTGGATTTGACATAAAAAGTTCTCACTTATTCACACACATACATAATGATATAGTGAAAACTGTAGGTCTAAATTGTACATAAAAAATGCCAGATACAATTATGACATGCTATGCTAAGCTAAGATAATAGTATATTGTAAATCGACCTGGGTGAAAAAAAAAAATTCACACAAGTCGAAAAACACATGCAAATATTGGCAATGTTTCGCGATAGCGCAACTGTCAAATCGAAGATTTCTGTATTTATACAAATTTAATCTTCAGAAATCAACTATCATGAGAAAATTTCGTTCTCAAACTGATAGGCTAAATGTGACTGCGAATAAAAACAGCTACATTTATTTTAGAAAAATATTTAAAATGTGACTGACAGTAGTCTATGCGGATTTATGATATAGTATATCATTTCGCTGAAAAATGATTTCTGTGATGAACATTCAACTTTTTTTTTTTATTATGGCACGTTCATCACCGAGTCATTCTTATTAACGTCCGAATCAATCGCTCACTTCGATTCATTGACTGACGTATAAATCGGCTGTCGTCGTAGCGGTTGCGTTTATTTCGTCTGTGGTGGGTGTGTGTATGGTGTTTTATCGGGTACTGCTAAAATGTGCGGCAGACAGCTTGTGGCTGCGTGCCTGTGGCAGCATGCGTGTAACGGTGTGTACATAGAAAAGTGAACAGCAGCCGCGTCTCGCCTCACATTGCATATTCATTACCTACTTCGTGCCCAAATAAGGCGCTAAAAGTAGGCTAGAGCAACTACAAACACCAGGGGGCGTTTCAACGTGAAACAATTAGTGCTATAATTAGTGCTATAATTTTCGTTTCCGAAACTGCTTATTTATATTTCCTCTCTTTCAACCGTTTTGAAAAAGAAAATTTATAAATAATCAAAAAAAAATTATTTAAAACTAGGCCGTGTATAATTTTGAACACGTGAGTAATCTGCTCCACCAAATCAAAATGGCGGCCTAATTTATGCTAATGTGATGTGGCGACACAGGTCCACTATCCAAATGCATGCCGGTTATGGCGGGACACGTGTTTGCCCACGGCGGGAGATCAGCTAATCCAGGGGAACCAGCGTTCAAAATGGCGCTCACTTACCAAATACATTTACAACAATCAGCATTCTCTGAAATAACATATTATAATAGTAATAAAATATTGACCTACGGTCCTGGGAATATATTTAACAGACCAAATAGGACCGTTTTTTGACATTTATTAGGGAAACAATTTTATTTGGCCCTAATCCTGATAAAGGTTACCCGAGTCGAAGCGATATTTTATAATTTTTTGTCGATTTTACTGAAAAATCGAAAAAAATGACGAGGCTTCGTCTATGGACTTTAAAATCGAGTCAACTAATTATGGCAATCAACGATAAAAAATGAGTTTCCGAAAACACCCCTTCCTATTCGCCTACAGTGGCATTAATAGGATGAAAGCATTTAAAAACTCTTACTAAGAAAAAATGATAGACTAAGTCTATGAGAAAAATTTTAGGATTCTTCTAGAGAAACCGACATGGTCGCCATCTTGAAAAAGCCCCAAACACGTGGAATTTCGTTCAAAAAGAAGAAAATTACGCCGTTTTCGACGTAAAAAACGTGCTTCTCCTCTGATAACTCTTTCTGACTAATTTAAACTGGCATATTAAGAATGACCTACAGCTTTCACGTACCTTGATGAAAAAAATGCTATTGATTTTTTTCAAAAAATCCCTTAAAATTTAAATAAAACTATCCTTGAAAACAGCAGTTTTCAATTGGTGTCTTGGTAAAAACACTGTTGCGTTGTCTATCAGTCGTCACCAGTATGGGAAGATGGGGGAGTCCCTCGCGCGGGAGTTACCTGTGAGTGACCGTTAGGGTCTCTAGTATGGGCTTGTAAGGGTGAACGAGAGAAACTGCCCAACATTCTCCATTATAACATAAACTTCCTCTCCCCGTCGAATCAACGGTTCTAAGTAAATCACAAAACTCTTCCTCCACTTGTCATGTTTATTCGTCTAGACATCTGGCAACTACAACGTACAACCCCGCACACGACACGTCCTACTTGACTCAGAGAGAGCAACCTACGGCACGTCCGCAGTCGCTGAGCGTAATATCTAAAGTGACGGAAAAGTACCAAGGCTGCATGGGCTCCGGCCCGCTGCGCCCGGCACCAAAGTACCGAAACGAGGCAGTCGTCCACAGATTCTCGCGTCCGGGAAACCGGGGATAACTGCCACATTAAAATAACGAAGTAGAGATCCTACAGGACGATGAATTGATAATCCTGACGGCTCTTTTTTGTATTTTAAATAATGACGATATGTATTTATCACATGCATTACATATCGCAGTTGATATTTTATCTATTAATACAATCAAGGCAGTATTTGTTCCGTGTTTTTCTCTCAAACGAAACTGATATTTATATAGTATGTTATGTTTATTCACAAATTCAATTATTCTATTATACATAATACGTTCGAATATTTTGGAAATAAATGCAAGGACAGACACTGGTCTGTAATTATTTATTTGCATATTTTCACCGCCCTTATATATGGGAATAACACGTCAATTTTTAATTATGATGGGAAAACACCTTGGCTTAATGACAAGTTTAAAATATGTACTAATGGTGATATATATAAGGGGAACGTAGGTTTAATAGCCTTGGCATGTATCCCGTCCAGGACTAGCCTCCTTCAACAAACATATTATCTTTGTAACTTCAGCATGAGTTACTACTTTTTAGAAAAATGATCACATATTACTTTGTTTTATATACGACGTGGAATTTTCTTAGCGAGATTCTTACCTATATTTACATAAACATCATTAAATCTGTCAGATATTTCTTTTTCGTCAGTTATAATCTTATCATTTATTGTAAATTTACTGGGTAATGTAGATTTTTTAGATTTATTAATGACCTCCTTAATGATAGTCCATGTCTTCCTTACGTTATTTGTGTTGGCTTTAAAGAGTGTGTCACAGTGGTTACGTACGGCTCTACTCAGAGTACTATTCAATACCTCTTGTAATCCTTGTATATTAGTTGACTATGTAATGTTTTTCAAAGCACTAGTTAATCAGAGTTTACGAGTAGTGTAGTTCAGTTTAATAGTTTTTAAAGGGAAACATGTATCATATATTTTAGATAACATATTATGAAATAAAGTATACGCTTGCTGGCTATCACTGGATGTGATGACATTTATAAAATCAGTCGATTGTAAAGATGCTTTGAACTTCTCGATAGCTGATGTTGTAAACGCTCTACTCTTTATATAATTAGCTTTTTCAAAAACAGAAATATGTATATTGATACTGAACACTGAAAAATGATCTGATATATCTGTGTGAAATATTCCATTTATCATTTTACTACCATTTATGTTATTACAATATATATTATCAATTAATGTTGCACAATTTCCACCAATCCTTGTTGGTTTACTAATGAGGGGAAAAATGATTATATGTGTACATATTTTCAAGTACATAGTTTCAACGGTCTTAGTGATGATTAAATTTTATTTTCAGAAATGTGCTTATAATATAGTAATTCTTAGCTTCGCGAATGGATGACATATGTATAATTCTCTTTATGAATTTCTAAGCGTGAACGATTTATTTTCGTCAAAACAGTACGGATCTCGCAGTAATCATTCTTGTGAAACTGCACTCATCGCCATGACGGATAACTGGCTCAATTCTATTTATAAAAATGAATATTGTGGAGTACTCTCTATAGACCTATGTAAAGCGTTTGATCTTGTTAACAAAAATATATTGCTCAAGTAGCTAAAATTATACAACTTAGATGATTATTCCCTTCTTTGGTTTCAATCATACTTAACAGATCGTAAACAAGCAGTTAAGATTAATTCAAATTCTTCTGACGAACTTACTACTGAATTCGGCGTTCCTCAAGGTTCAATACTAGGCCCCTTATTATTTCTTATTTACATTAATGATTTGCCGCTGGAGAATTCAACAGGAAATACAGCTTTATTTGCCGATGACGCAACCATTAGTGTATGTAACAAGAACATCGACATTGTAAAGCAGAACTTAGATTTAGAAGCTGAGAGAACCTATAACTGGTGTGAGGATAATGGAATGGTGATCAGTATTGAGAAAACGAAAGCAATGCTTATCACATCAAGACATAAAAATTATCGTCTGACAGAGGCACAAAGGGACCTCAACATTCATTTGCATGGAAATACAATTATCAGTACAAAACAAGAAAAACCATTGGGCATATTAATCGATAACAATCTTACTTGGCACCCACAAGTAAAAAAGGTAAGACAAACAATTATTTTCAAAATTTCAATACTCAGAAAAATTAGAAAATATCTGCCAACACCAATTCAAATCTTATACTATAATTACTACATTAAACCTCATTTAGAATATTGCTGTTCAGTATGGGGTAACTGCAGTAAGAGCGATATTGATACGTTAAGGAGGTTACAAAAACAAGCTGCACGCTTGATCCCTGAGACTAATCGCTATGCTCCTTCAGCACCTTTATTTTCCCAGCTTCGGTGGCAGACATTCGATCAAATTACTCGTGAGCGGCAAGCATTTATGGTTTTTAAAGCGACAAATAACAAAACGCCATCTTACATAACAAACATGTTTCAGTCTGCATGCATAAATACACAACATTCACTAAGGTCAAAAACAAATAATAAACTACATATACTAAAAGCACACCCAAAAAGTTTGCGATACATTGGACCCAAAATATGGAATTCGTTGAGCAACAAGATCCGCAAAGCTAAAACAAGTAATCAGTTTAGAACAGAATACAAATCATTTCTCAATCATGTTAGTCAGTAATTTTCATGTGCTCTCTAGCTATCTTTTATGGTTTTCTATTCCTATATCTATTTCAAACTATGTTATTTTGAATCAATATCTACAACTGTGCTGAATTACATTCTATTTTAGAAGTGTACCGAAAAATGTTATTATTGAATGTTATTAGGCCAAAGTATTTTATTATTATTATGAAAATAATGTCAAGTACACATACATGATTGCTTGTAATATATATTTTTCCCCAATGTTGATCATCTGTAAATGTATATTTGTTTATTTTCTCTATAATCAATCATGCCAATGTATTTCTTTTAATCAACCGTTATTGTGTTTCGCATGTGTATACAATATTCACATATTACGTAAATTGTATATAGTTATGCAGCAATGTATATATTATATATAGGCATGTATGATTATATCTGTGCATATATAAGTAGTCTTACATAGCCAATCGCTTGTATATTAGAACACCATGCGAATGGAAAAGTGAGTTCAAAATGATTGTACATGTTAATGTTTAGATAAGTATATACGTTTTATATTGCTTCATTATATATACTTGATCGTCTTAAATAAGTAGAATCTATCTATTCAATGTTTGTTCAATATAATTGAATAAATGCAACTGGTAAGATTTAAATATAATTAAATAATAATTACTTGATGTAAAAATAACATATATGATTTGTAGGTATAGTGCAATCATATGTGTAATTTTTAAAAAATATATTTTTTGTTATATAACAATGTATATAGTATTGTATACTTTATTATGCGTTTTTTTGTATGTTTTCGTTGGTATATGAGGGCCCCACGGCAGAGTGGGTTTGATATATATATATATATATATATATATATATATATATATATATATATATATATATATATATATATATAAATGCCTATTTTATGAAATTTGTATATATACATGTATATTTTTTATCTGTACCCTCAGTAAATAAAGTCTTCATTATTATTATTATTATTATTATTAATGAACCTCGAAACAATGAGTGTGTGAACAAACAAACTACCTGAATCAGGATTACCTACCAAGGATAGTGAGATGAATCTGATGGCACTGTCGTCTGATTCTACTATTTAATTTCGAGTCATGGCAGTCTGAAAGCAAGCACGCTACTTCACGCTCACAGAGGCTCCCCACAATACTGAATTCTTGAGTTTGTGAAAGGGGGAACATTTTTAAACCACCATACCAGAATGGGGGACAGGCCTACTACATTCACCACTACACCAGACCCACTGTTTCATACATTTGGGTGGGGTTTTATTTTGGGGGGGGGGGGGGGTGGACAAGATAACATTCAGCATAACGTGCTGATGAATATTATATGATGGTTTCCTGTGATGCCAGTGACACCATCTGGCGAATGACTTCAGTTAGTTTTAGCACCATGAGCACACCATGACACAGCAATGTGAAGATTAAGTAAACATTTTATTGAAAACAAAATAACAGCTTTTATTTCTTGTCAAATATCATAGTATTATGATTAAGCAGAGCAATTGTGTAAATATGTATATATTGATTAACCTTGTCAGTACAGTGATCGATTTTAGACGTCAGAATCTGACGTCTGCAGACGGCAGAATCTGACGTCTAAAGTCGATCACTGAAAACAAGCAGATTCACATGTTTTTTTATCGTGCACCAAAAGAGTAAACATATTGCTAAAGTTCTTAAACCCATAACATATGCATTCAAATGAAGCAAAATGAGCTAAACTAGACATGTATGATGCCCTCAAATTGACAAAAACCTTCGGTTTATACAAAAATATTTCAGCGTTTTAAAGGTTAATATAAATTGATATCATATAGGCTGGAAATCCTAGGAGGGTGAATGGGTAGCTCGCCTAAGCATAACTTATAGGGCAAATAAGTATAAAACTTTCAGAGAAGGCGGGGGACCATATTATATTATAAGTTATTTGAGTGTTTATTTAGTTATTCCGAAAGCTACAGCGCCATTTACTCAAGACGTAATAAGAGAGAAGGCTTGGATCATCTTGCTGATCATTTCAGAAAACTGTTGTCAAACCGTGAGCTTTTTTTCACCTCAATCAAAAAACATTCAATGACATCTCCTGAAAAAAAGTACATAACATTACTGTTTGTACCATTGTATTTGAAGAAACATATTATGATACAGTCCGCAACAAATGAACTAGACAATAAATGAATAATTGAATGAATGAATGAATGAATAAATGAATGAATGAATGAATGAATGAATGAAATTGATGAATGAATGAATGAATGAATGAATAAATGAATGAATGAATGAATGAATGAATGAATGAATGAATGAATGAATGAATGAAGGAATGAATGAAGGAATGAATGGAGGAATGAATGAATAAATGAAGGAATGAATGAATGAATGAATGAATGAATGAATGAATACATGAGGATCTAGGTCACTTTTTTGCACATACAGGTCCAAAGTCAGTCGCAGCCGCACATAAAGAGTAAAATAATGTATAATAGTGTAGTGGTTAAGCTCCCATAATGAAACCATTGTACATTTTATGATTAAAGCATGAAACTTCTACCATTATTAGTACATATCCTGTAGTTTATTTTAAGATGTGGAGGTAAGTTAGATTTGACCGATCGTGACCTCTAGAGGTCATTGACCTCGAAAGGTCAAAATATCCAATTGCGAAATGGTGAAAATTGTGTATTACAATATCTATGAAATGTTTTTGTATTCCGGAAGTGTGCCAAATACTCTAAGAGACCGCTGTTAATCATAAACATAACAGCAAGGTCATGCCAAGGTTACTTTAGGGTCATTTAAATGGTCAAAATTGCAACAAATAGTGAAAATATCCAATTTTAATCAATTAAAACAATATTAGTGGTGCAGTCATCTATTACAAAGGATTGGTTTTGACACAGTCTTGGTCAGATATCGTTTCCACGCTCATTTCAGGAGATTGCGGGCAGTGTCAAACTTGGGAGGGGAAATACACCCCAAGTATTCCCCTTCCTTAATGTTTAATTGGATTAGCAAAATTACAGTGTGCAGCAGCTGTTAAACATCAGCTTGATGCATAATCGGGCTATGAAGTCTGACATAGGTTAGGAATATGTTTTACTGTGTTACCGTCGAAAAACAACGTTAAGGTCATATCAAGGTCATTTCAAGGTCAAACTGGCAAAACTCTGGCAAAAAAATTCAGAAAGTTCGGCAAAATACTTGAGTCATACAGGTGTACAGGTTAAGCTTCCATAATGAAACAATTGGGCATATAAGAATATATACAATTCAACCCCTTTCCCCTACATCCCCTACAGACCTGCTCGCCACTTGTATTAGGATATTAGGTTCTCTAAATTTACGTAGTCTCAATTCTAACAACTTCCCGCTACCTGGAAAATTAGACTGGAGAGACTAGATAAAGATGATGGCATAAACGCCGCACCCATGGCTCACATGGCTTACACTATGCATCTATCTACAGTAGGCCTATAGATAATAATGAGGTCCCGAATTAGAAGACACTGCTTTGTTGACTTATTGAACGAGACATGATTGCTACATGAAGACTAGTAAATGTATAACCAATAGGCCTAAAACCAATTACATTAATGGAAATCACGATAATAAAACTGAGGCAGAGCTGTCTTTAAATTATCAGATATGGCTCACCTGCATAAAGTTAGATCGATGTAGATAGATGTGATTCTAGAAAAAGTGTATAGGGACTACACCACCAGACTGAAGCTCATGCTTATTTACACGTTTGAAAAAGAAATTGGAACAGCTCTGAAGAAGACATGTGATCATGGTAACAGTTTTTGCCAGTTTGACCTTGAACTGACCTTGCCATGACCTTCAAATTGCTTTGGGATTTTACTCCAGTAAAATACAACTCCACCCCATGTCAAACTTCATAACCCAATTATTTATCAATATTTTTGCTATGGGAGCTCAAGTTAATGTTCTACAATGCTGCATAATTTTAATTTGACCCGTTCAACTGAATATTGAAGAAGGGGCATAATAAGTGGAATACCTAGGAGGTTAATACTGCCCTTAATATCCTAAAATGTGTGTGGAAAATACATAGGACGAAGGATATGTCAAAACTAGTCCTTTGTAATAAATCACTGCACAACAACAGCGTGGAAATTGATAAAAGGTGGACATCTTAACTATTTTCTGCCAGTTTGACCTTTAAATGACCTTGGTGTGCCCTTGACATGACCTTGATGTTATGTTTATCATTCAAAGCAGTCTCTTCGAGTATTTGACACACTATTGGGACACAGAAACAAATCATAGACATTGTAATATACAATTTTCACTACTTTTTGGTTTTTGCCAGTGAATATTTTGACCTTTCGAGGTCAATGACCTCTAAAGCTTATCAGAGGTCAAATCCAGTTTACCTCAACATCTAAAAATGACCCTTAGGTTATGCTCTACAAGTGGTAGAAATTTCATGCTTTAATCATAAAAAGCACAATAGGTTACCTTATCTGCTAATCTATAATGGCTGTACTAAGATATCAGTACTCAAATGGAGAGCTAACAAAATAATGGAGAGCTAACAACATAATTAATTTATAAAACACAAAGCTTTAATTAATCAAATTAAAGTTAACAACGCGTAATTTTAAAGGATTTTTGGATTATAAACTTTTTCACTTTATTTCCCTGAAATATCTTACATGGTACCAGGAAAAGATCAGTCAATATCTCAAGTGGTACCAGAAGAAGACCAGAAATATCTCAAGTGGTACCAGAATAAGATCAGAAATATCTCACGTGGTACCAGAATAAAATCAGAAATATCTCACGTGGTACCAGAATAAGATCAGTCGATATCTCACATGGTACCAGAAGAAGATCAGAAATATCTCACATGGTACCAGAATAAGATAAGTTGGGATATAATAAGGTGTAAATATTACCTGGTAGATTAGGGATTCTCGATTAACAGGAACCTCATAATCTGGTGGTGGCTCTTTCGGAGCAAATAATGTCGCAGTTCGTCTGCTACCAGATGCAGTGTTCGTGTTTAGTCTCGCATGCTCATGTTGATATGGGTCTACAGGCGTCATACCTACATTCGGAACAATACATCATAATATGGATCTACCCATTCAGAAGAAACACATTAAATCTTTCAGCGCGGGTACCGTCTCTAGACGTCAGAATATTACCTCTACAGACGGCATGTGGTACATAAATGCGAGAAGGGAGTCTAAGAGATTGATTTGTTCAGCCCTTGCAATAGATATAATTTGAGAGATAACACAAATATTAATATTTAGACAATACAAGACAAGACAATACGAATATTCATATATGTTGCTGTATTAACTATTGTCATCTTCATCCACTACAAGCCGCGAATTGCTGTCGCAATTCTCAACTTGTAGTGGATGAAGATGAGTTGAAGTGGGTGAAACATTGAAGAAAATTACCATGTATTGGTAAAAGAGTTTAATGGAAATTTTCCTTCTAAAACCCTTAGTTGTAGAACAATTGGGTCCGTTTTCAGGGATGTAAAAAGTGCAAAGAGCAACATGACATTTACCATTAAACCAACATTAATTATGCTAGTGTAGTCATTCTGGCTCTAAATCCACAGAAATCTGGACAAATTTCTAACAAAGGTTTTATGATTTAGTATGGTAGATATAGATCCCAACTAACAATCCTGAAAAGTCCCAAGCAAAACATCTGTTCAAATTTGTTAAATTGACGAATAGTCAGCCAGCCAGAGGTACATAATGTGATGAAAAAAATGTAATGGTATATCTTTGATACAAACAAACTAACTTCAGATATGTGTTTAGTAATTGCCAGAAAACAAAACCTGGGTGGCTCACATTGTTTTACATATCTCTTCTTTTGCAAAATAGCGAAATTCAAGATAGCCGCAATATGCACTAGTTATTATGCTGAAAATCATATATTTTCACCACTACTAACTATGCAAATTGTTAATGTAATATATGGCTTTGTATGTTCAGAGGGTCAAGAAATCTGAATATCACAAAATAAGAAGCATTTAAAACGTTTCTTGCAAATTAAATTGTAAAAGACAATTGCAAACCAACCGTTGTGATGTAGATATTATATTAGCTATGTGCATTTGTAATGTCAATTCGACATATTTACATATGTAAAAATTTATTCTAACCCTTCGAGTCTCAAGTTTTAGCAATTAAAACCCATGTACATATAACGTACCTAACGATATATGATCTATATACTCAATACAAAATAATGTATATTTCATTATCACTGGTATACAATTTATGCTAAGTTCACTTTGCTAAAAACCAAAACGTAAACCTATGTTTAATCAACGTTTATTTTTCTATATTTATGCTTATATAATTATGTTTTTTTATGTTTGTATTTTTTATTTATTTATCAAAGTTGTGTACTTGGTCATTAAGTCTCAAGGTATGCAAATGCTCTGGTTGAGACTCTTGCTTTCTTAATCACGATCTAGGGGTACAGAAATGCAATGTAAACAGAATGTGATTGATAACGAAGTTACCTATTAAATTCAAGTTGTGGGTAAATGTCTTAATTTTTACCTCATTAATCTCTCAACTGCAGTGGTTCCGTAAAGTAGTAATTTAGAGGCCATTAGGGACATGTTGTACATGAAATATCAGTTTTAAAACTGTAAAATACATTGATATTGTGTTGTAACCACTGGCATAGATCATTAAGAGAGCTCAATCCCAGAGTCAAACCCACTGCTTAACCTCGCTATTATAATTTGTTAACTTATGAACTTGATATTGCCAGTCGACAAATTGTGATGATCCAATAGAAATCTTGAACTACAATGAAAAACGGGATGAATTGATGACATTTAATTTGAAAAATAATTACCATACCTTTAGGCTACGATCATTTAGTGATCGCTCGCAATTGAGTTTTTTTCCCGTTGACTTAAAATATATACTCACTAGACTCATGGTATCAATCAATACTTAATACTTGACAAACAAACCAAATACCAAATGAGTGGTCACTCCGCCACACAAGCTACCCATTAAATACGAGTGCATATTATTATCTAGGCTACCAAGAATAACTTAAACAAGAGTACATCATATACTTAAATAAGTAAAAAAAAAAAAATCTCTTAAAATATCATTACTTTTTTCTGAAAAATTGCTAAATCAACTTTAAATCAACTATTCTTTGCATTTAAAGTCAAACTGATGAGTACAATCGATTCGTGGTGTCCAAAAACATAAGTAACGATACCTGACATTTACAAAATGAAAAACAAAATGAAAAATTCAATTTTCGCAAGCGATTGTGTATGGAAAAATAGTTTTAGTTAATTTCTCGAATTTGCACAGGAGTTTTGCCTGGGATTTTTCGGACATGTTAGTTGGGACCTATATCTACCAAAATACATCATAAAACCTTTGTTAGAAATTTGTACAGATTATTTTGCCAAAATGACTACGATATGACACTTTCCTCAAACAACTTTCATTTCATTTCAGTGGGCTGGCTTGTAGTCAATAACTTATTGTAAGGTTTAACAAACATGTAAAATATAATCACCTGGAGTTATATGTCCTGGGTCAATTTTTCCGGTAGCCAAAGGCGGCATTGATGTTCTACTTAAATGAAAATACATGTAAATAAGATAAAAGGTAAGTAGTGATCTTAGGGAAGTTTTGAATTTTTTTAATGAACTATATATGTAAAAGAAGTAAATGACAATAACAAACGACTTGTATTTGTTGGCGACTTGTAAAATGAAAAATAAAAAGTAACAAACGAAATGATCATTCATATACAAATTGAACGGAATTTTAGGGTCAATATCAGACATAAAAAAACTACATAAAAAAGTAAAATGCATGAGGTCGAAGCAAACGTTACATGGCATAAGGAAAAAATAGACTGAAAACAGTTTAACACATAACTATATTACGTTTGTGACAAACTATAGTTACGTGTAGATGCACAAGATACAAGATATATTTACGAAAAAATAGAAGTGATACAATATCCTACATTGCTTATTCAATACATATAAACAGTCAGTTTATTGAGAGACACAGTCTATTTCATATTACAAGGCATCAAATATTATATCATCGGGAATTAAAAATCAGAATTACACAAACTTGGCGCACGCACTCCGCATTCCTGCCCCTCCTGACAATTCCACAAAATAAACGCAAAGTGATCAAGCGAGCACCTGTCATCATAGGCGGAAATATCAGGTATCGAAATAATCATTAGAATGGCGTTTTCAGTACATGTTTAATACTGTATTCAATTAAACTGATGGAATACCTCAAAGATTCCTGTTTTAGAAATTATTGGGCAATTTAACATTTATTTAAACATAATAGCTGTGACATGTGTATGTGTATGTATGCCTAATAACGCTGTATAATTATGTACTGTGTCAATGTACAGCTTTGGCAGCAGGCAATATTTTCTCATCAATTAGTACTTAACATATTTACTTTTTGATAATAAATTTAGACTTTGTTGGTTGGTTCCCTAAGATGTTTATAATATAAATTCATTATAAAATGTCCACGTTGTATACTCACGTTGCTGGTGGAACTGTCGGGGTTGCTGCAACGAGCAAAACATATTAAAAATTAGAATCATTATTCTAATAAAATTGAATGACTTAGCAGGATTTTTTATATCAAAGATACATGTTTGTTTCAAGTTTAATATAGATTACTGCAAAACAATTTCATAAATGTTTTTCAAAGTTTACAATTGTAAAAATTGTGTAACTATCTAAGTCCTACGAGGTTTATTTGATCCATTGATTTGATCCATGAATTTTATCCATAAAATCACCCTTAAAGATAAAAAAATATATGTAATAACCCTTTCAGCGTGGGGACCGTCCTTATACGTCAGAATCCTATCCTGCCATATAAACAGGGTCCCCCCACTGAAAGAATTAATAGGACATGGCTGTAGACGCATAACATAGGTATTCAAATGTTAACAAAGGCATTTATGACACTTTTACATTGAAAAAACCCTTTGTTCATCGTGCTTTATACCAACATGTTTGAGCATTTTAGGAGTTTTATAATACCTTGAATAGATGTATCTCTTGTGCGATGGACCTTTATGCTGCAGAATATGACAGCGATGACAAGAACCAGAAATAGGGCTGCTCCAAAACCAATACCCACCATTATCACAGTACCTAGTAAAAATGTAATCTCAAATTAAAGTAAAAATAACAATTTATTGTCTATATATTTATATAAAAAACAGTTTGCTTATGGTATTTGAATATTCAAATATGACATGGATGACAAAAATAGACATTCAGCTACTGTAAAACCAATAGCCACCAATACCACAGTACCTAGTAAAAAATAATAACTCGAACTAAAGTGTAAATCGCAGTTTATGGTCTAATTTGTTAATGGTAATCGAATATAGAAATATGAAAGTGCTGCTTAAAATTAGAAAAAATCGGATGAGGCCACACTAATAGTCACAGTACCTAGTAGCAAAGCCACAGAACCTAGCAAAAATTTAACCTGGAATTAAAGTGTAAGTAGCAATGTATTGTTTATATATTTATTCGGCTGTGACAAAACTAATACAATGATACCAATAAAAAGGTACTTAGTAAGAAGATAAACGTCAAATTAAGTTCTGTAACTATGTTCTCGTAAAAATAGCATTTTTTGAAAAAGAAGATAAGATCCGTGTGCTGAGGAGAAAATCGAAATTGAAAGAAACCAGTGACTATAAACGTGTTTTCTTGAGGGGGAGTAAAACGCATACACAAAGAGTTTTAGAACTAAATGCTAGGACTCTCTTAGATCAAATGCCTAATGGAAATGAGTTTCGAATTACATCAAGTGGCCGAATTGTAAAGAAAAATAAGTGCGATGATGGTGACAGGGGACGTTCCAGGGATCAGCAAAATAATCAACCGAGGGGATCAAGAGAGCGAGTGATGGAGAAGAACGATGAACAGGGCATGCAGGGGGACAGCCATTCGGGCGGTACAGTGAACCGTCTACCAGGCGCGAGCACGTGGAGATTCGGTCAACAAGGCAGCACGGAGACGGTTAGACCCCTCCCCTGTGAGGTAGCAACGGCTGCCAGTGTGGTGGGTGGTGCATTACAGTTACGTGAAAACGATGATAGTCAACAACCGTCAACTTCTGGAAACATGGACTCAAATTCGGGTAACACTATGTTAAGTTCCTCCTCACAATAGAACTCCCGGTTATATAAGGCCTTTACTTGTGCTAATGGTACCTTGACTTTCGGACATTGGAATGTGGGGGGATGGACACACAGAAATTGTCATTTGCGACAGGGTATATTGTATCACTTTAAAAAAGATATTATCTGTTTAACAGAAACACATTTAAAGGATAAATATATGATTGAACTTCAAGGTTATAAATGGTTTGGTTATAATAGACAGTCACAACACAAAAAAGCTTCAAAAGCTTCAGGTGGGGTAGGTATTGTTGTAGCCAGCTATCTGTTCTCAGAATATAATATTAATATTGTAGATAGCAGCTTGGATGGAATTTTAGTAATGAAACTTATAAATTATTTTACAGGTTATTCCCTTCTGGTGGCTTGCTGCTACCTTCCACCGGAAAACTCACCGTGGGGCAGAGATAGTGTAAATTTTTTTGCTCATCTACTGACTATTTTATATATGTATAGTGAATGTGACTCATTCGTGTGTTGTGGTGACTTAAATGTACGTATCGGTGACAGTCTAGATTATATACCAGATGTTGATAGTGATATCCCTGCTCGTTCGATCTTGGATAAGCAAACAAACCAACATGGGCGGGCTTTTGTTGAATTTCTTACGGAAGCTAAGATGTGTGTCCTAAATAGACGATGTGATAATAATGCAGATGACTTTACTTCTATATAAGCAAGAGGGAGATCAGTGGTTGACTATATTGCAATTGCACATAGCGACTTTATGTATTGTTCACAATTCTCTGTATCAGGTATGAGTGACTTTCTGAATTTAAATAGAATGCTCCACAGCAAATGTAAAGCTCCTGACCACTCGTTCGTAATGTTTAAACTAACATTAAGCCATGGGGCTAAAATGTTGTCTCGCCAAGAAAATGTGAATCTAGGCCATGTAGACAGTGAATGTGGTAAGGTCACTAGACGGTACAAATTAAAATGTATTAAGGATAACATATTTAAATCTAAAACAAGTAAGCGTGACTTTGGTTTTCTTATTCAAAATATACAAGCTAACTATGAGACTCAAGATGAAGTAAACGTGATGTATGAAAACTTGGTTTAAAATATTGTGTACCTTGTTTACTTGTGTACCTTACAGTGATAGTAAAAAAATAAGAAGACATTTAAAGTATATAAGCCATATTGGAACGAAGAACTCCAAACAGCCTGGGATAACATGCATAACGATGAAAAGGTTTTTAAAAATGGAAAGGTAATCGATATAGAAAAAACACAATTACATAAGGAATACAAGTGTTCATTCCAAAAAATTGAAAAACTCTTGAAATATAAGGAAAGATAATATTAACGAGGATTATGTATTGATTTGAAGAGTACAAAGACTAATAACCCATGGGAATTCTGGAGTAATCTTAGTAATCTTGGCCCGACAAAGCGTAATTCTATACCTAGGGAATACTGTGAGACTCAGGGTAATGTGACACATGAACAAGAAAATATTTTACAAGTTTGGAAAAATGATTTTGAATTGTTATATAATCCTGTATATGAAGATTCAAAATTTTATAATGATTTTTTAAGTAGCATACTCGAATATAATGATGGTGAGGTAAACAGTGTCACAGTCCCTCATGAGGTTGGTGAGGTAAACAGTGTCAGGGTAAACCCCTGAAGATGGTGAGGTAAACAAAGCCATGGTAACCTCCTAAGGATGGTGAGGTAATCAGTGTCAGAGTAACCTCATGAGGATGGTGAGGTAAACAGTGTCAGGGTAAACCCCTGAAGATGGTGAGGTAAACAAGGCCTGGATAACCTCCTGAAGATGGTGTGGTAAACAGGACCAGGGTAAACTCCTGAGGATGGTGAGGTAAAAAGGGACATAATGACCTCATGAGGATGGTGAGGTAAACAGGGTCAGTGTAACCTCTGAGAATGGTGAGGTGAATCAAATGACACTGCCATCCAACAAAAATCAAATGAATTGGGCTTTAGGCCACTCTTGTGCCCATGCAGGCCAAATTGGGCCAGGAAAACCTCCTGAGGATGGTGAGATGACACTGCCCTCCAGACACAGGATTTGAAATTCAAATCCTGGATGCCTGTTGCCGAGCACCCTACCTGTCCGTTACAGACACAAGTCCCCACAATAAAGAGTTTCACAAATTGATGGGGACATTTTTTTTTCTTTCAAACCGTCGAGAGCGGAAAACGAGCTCCAAATAATCCAGGATCTGACCTATATGCCCGTAAAAATTTAGAGGGCGAGAGAGTTTCTCCTTGGTTTCGTAATTTAGTCACCCTGGACATCAGTACTTCAGGAGGTGATTTTCAAACTTCAGTTGCATAACGCCGCTAGAGCCTAAGATCCAAAATGGCCGCCACCAGCCTTATAGTTGCAGTCGTTGAGTGTTTTTCGCTAATTTCTCCGCCAATTCTTAATCAATTTCCATTTAATTTTGCAAGTCCTCTTTGCAAGTACTCCGGCACTTGGCCTGAAAATTTCGTGAAATTTAATGGATTATTTCAAAAGTTAGACCATTTGACATGTAGTGGAATTTCGAGATTAAAGCAGATTGAAGTCAAAGGGTTTATAGAGGAGCGTCATAATTCGCAATTTACTGCTTAGTCTATGGAATAAGTCTTGCATATGGACCCCGTGTGCACTTGAAGAAATCATGAAATTTGGCACAGATGACCTCTGAAATAACATTTTTGATTTCTGATATAGGGCAGTCACTTTTGACCTCGTTTTGACCTTCTAATTTGCATATTTCCAAGATGGCCGCCAACTGATATGTGTAATGAGAGTGAAAATTTGAAAATCGATATAGCGACCTGCAAATAGGCTCAAATTGAAGGTAATACCAAGCTGATTACAAATTTGAAAAAAATATTTTTGTTATATAATATTTTTCTATTCTGATTTTCATATTTCCAAAATGGCCGCCAATATCCAGGTGAAAACAGTAAAAATTTCAAAATCGAGATAGAGACTTACAAATATGCTCAAATTGAAGGTAATAATAAGCTGATTTATATTTAAAAAACAAAGAGTATTGTTATATATAAATTTATCTGCCTGATTTGCATATTTCCAAGATGGCTGCCAATCGCTGGGAAAGCAGTGAAAACGCCAAAACTGACAGCCAGAATATTAGATAATAATGGGTCATGGTATATTAAAATGGCCTGTTGGATCAGTTTTCTTATCTGTTTCTGTTACTATTAGACCTAGGCTGAATATATTATGAAGTCAAGTATTTTGGTGAGTCTTGGACCTAGTTATCGACAATAGACAAGGCATAGGGCCTACTAGTATTCGTACTTGACAATTGGGGCCAAGTATATAGCCTATAGTAAACCTTTATGCTTTAACGTTAGCTTAGGGTACATTTACAGTATATTCAGGTTGGTCTAACATTATTAGTCTAAGCTTAGATTAAAATACATATGCCTGAAAGTATGAGGGAATTTAGTTATTACCAGGGAATCGTGTGCTATCTGTACTGATAAATAAAGATGGATAAAAGAGTTTGAGATATCACGCCAGGAACGTCCTTCACAATCTGCTAATATACTTAAGCACCATGAAAAATCATCATCTGTACATAGGAAATGTTTACCAAATATTGAAAACCTGCTTGAAGAATACCACCACACAGAATATCCATTTATATGTATCAAGTAGGTGATACCAGAAATTACAACTGCAGCCGCTATCATGTTTATGGGAGCAGAAGCTGAAGGCAGATGCCAATTCATCGTATATGATCGAACGTTTAATACACACGACGTAAACATACTTTAAAAACCCAAACCATAATATGTTAATTTTTGTTAACATATTAAACATAAAATTTGGTAGGGCCTATATATATTCTTCGAATAATGGGTTTTCAGAAAAATGTGTTGGCCATTTGATGTTTCTTAAATGGCGTCAAAATCCAAGATGGCCCACATTTGTGCAAGAGCAGAGAATTTATTGATATAATTTTGGACAGAATAGAAGCAGATTCATGATTTTGGCGTCTACCAAATGGCATGTCTGACATAGTGGTGTGACCAGAAAGTACTATATATAGACATTGCATTGTGAGGAAAATTTCAAATTGCCAAGGTCAAACAATAAATTTATTTCATTTTGGTCGAATATAAACATATTCATTATTTTCTTTGAAAGGTAACCATCCAGCAGCTTAGATCACATTGCCCAAACCCAAGGGCTGTCTTTACCCTGTTAATATCTCATGTCATATTTATATTTAAAATGTCTAAAATGTAATGCATTATCTGGTTATATTGCCAAAACATATCATAAAATAACACATAACAATGAATATAGTTCGTTGTAAATTTTTTTATAAGCTTTAAGCACAGCTTTTTGGGATATTGCAGCACATTTCGAGTAAAAATCAGATGTACATTAATGACGACGTAGAGGCATTAAAGGGCAATGGAAAGGCATTGAGGGTATAAGAAGAGGCGCTGAAAGGCGACAGAGAGGTGTTAAAGAGCAATGTGGAGGCGCTAAAGGGCGATGACGACGAGTAAAAGGGCGATAGAAAGGCATTATAGATTAACTAAAAATATCTACACTGTGACGAAGAGGCATTAGAAGGCAATGCAGATGTGTTAAATAGCGACAAGGAGACATTAAACAGGCATCAAAAGGCCAAGAAAAGGCATCAAAGGGCGACGGAGAGGCGTTAAAGGGCGACGGAAATGTGTTATAGGTCTAAGAGGAAGCATTAAAAGGTGAAGGAAAGGTTTTAACGGGCAATGATCAGGCGTTGAGGGGTGAAAAACAGGCTTTAAAGGGTGACAGAGAGACGCTAAAGCGTGACTGAAATTTTTGAATTGTGATGATATGTCAACAGGAGACAAAGATGCAGAAAAGGGCTACAGGGAGACGTTAAAGGACGATGGAAAAATCATAAAGTCTGATGGGGGTGCGAAAAGGTGACAAGTTGGCAATGAAGGGAGATGAAGAGGAGTTAAGAAGCAATGGGAAATCCATAACAGTCTTGTCATGTAGACATTGGACTTCTGTGTAGTCTAGCGATTTTTGTGATTTTGAAACACATTCTCATACTTCTATTATCACCTGCTGTGGGATAAACAAACGGGGTACGAGCAGGCGTTATTTGGTGATGAAGATGCATTAAAGGTCGACAAAAAGGGGTTCAGGGACGATGAAGATTAAAACACGATGGAGAGATGCTGAAGGGCGACAGAAAGGCATTCATGTGTGACCGGTTATTTTAAAAGGTAACGGAGATGGATTAAAGGAGGATAGGCAGGCATAACAGGGTGACGAGAAAGCGTTAAAGACCAATAATGAGGCATTAAATGGCCATGTGAAGGCATCATGTGGCAATGGAGAGGCGTTGGAGGTCGTTAAATGATGACGAAGAGTCCATAAATGAGTTATTTCGGACCATCAGAACATGTAATATTCCTGTAGACCACCAAAAATATAGCTTTTATGTGGATGGTATAATTGGGAATATTTGCAGTCAGAGGCATCACAAGTAAGATGAATCAGCCATCTGTCCAAGTCACTATTAATTTGTCCAGTTAAAGACACTCTCTGACAAAGTAATGTATGATTCCTGATTAAAGGACGACGAAGATGCGTTAAAACACGATGGAGAGATGCTGAAGGACGACAGAAAGGCATTCATGTGTGCCCGGTGATTTTAAAAGTTAACGGAGACGGATTAAAGGAGGATTAAAGGATTAACGTCTCTCTGTCACCTCTGCGGATGGTGAGGTAAACAATGACAGAGTAACCTCATGATGATGGTGAGGTAAACAGTGTCAGAGTCCCCTCATGAGGTAAACAGTGTCAGGGTAAACCCCTGAAGATAGGGACATAATGACCTCATGAGAATGGTGAGGTGAACAGGTTCAGTGCCACCTCTGAGGATGATGAGGTGAATGAAATGGCACAGCCATCCAACAAAAATCAAATGAATTGGGCCTTACGCCACTTTTGTGCACACACAGGCCAATTTGAACCAGGAAAACCTCCTGAGGATGATGAGATGAGTGAGATGACACTGCCCTCCAGAAACAGGATTTGAAATTAAAATCCTAGATGTCTGATGCCGAGCACGCTACCTACAATAATGAGTTTCACAAATGGATGGGGAAGAAACATTTTCGTTTTTTTCAAAACGCCGAGACCGGGAAACAAGCCCCAAATTCTAGCGTGTAAGGCAGCGGTGTGAACCACTACCCCAGGGCCCTCGGCCATGCCATCCAACCAGATACAAATCTCGAAATTTGCGCCACGGATATACCCCCCCCCCCCCCGTCCACTATTCCATCATCCGGCACGAGGATCGACAGTTTTAACCACAATTCAAATGCCCCTGGTCATGCACACACGGTGACGTTAAAATGGTGTAATATATTATTTGAAGATATCAAATCTTGGTCTCTCATGCGGCCTATCAAATCATCCATGCGTGCGCCTCATCAGCTGAGACTGTGTGATATGATATCTCTCAGGCCTATATACTATAGACAAAGCACAGCAAATCAAACAAGATTCAAGATCAGCTAGTGACAGCTCACTGTGAACCAACATTGGATCAATGTTACCCCTTTAACCCTTTAAGTCCTCACGATGCATTCAAGCATCATTTTACATCCCTAAAAACTGACTTAATTTCCCTATAACAAACGATTTTAAAATGAAAATTTCCATTAAACTGGTCTACCAATACATGGCAATTTTCTTTAATTTTTAAACCACGTCAAATCATCTTCATCCACTACAAGTCGAGAATTGCGACAGCAATTCGCGGCTTGTAGTGAATTAAGATAACAACGGTAAATTCAGGCTTGAAAGGGTTAAACCCTCATGATGCATTAAAGCATTGATTTCAATCTCGGAAGAATTACCTAATTTCCTACATCTAGAGTTTTAGAACGGAAATTTTCATTCAACTGTTTAAAAAAAAAGCATTTGCCACACACACTTCAAGTCATCTTCATCCACTGCAAGTCGAGAATTGCGATAGTGGATGGAGGTGACAATGGTAAATTCAGGCTTCAAAGGGTTAAACCTCGCCCCAGTGTACACCCCACCGCTGAACAAATGTTGGGGTGATGGTGGGCCGCCATTCTAGACGGTGTGCCATCACTAAAACAACATTGGGCCAGCGTGTAAAACCATATTCATTCATTTGAAGTTGGAATTGCTAACGCAATTTGCAACTTAAAATAACGAGTAAAAATGGAAAATATTTATGAACAACAGGCATCTATCAAATTGAATTGATATTCCGGCTTTAAATCGTGAAATATCACGGCAAAAACAAGACACTTAGCCAATGCTGCTCTAACGTTGTGCCACCGTCTGCAACGCTGGCCCAACGTTATTGCATCATTGGGTAAATGTGTCGTGTTTGTGGGTATTATTTGCAGATATCACTTGGTTGTTTCTCTTATAAAGCCATCGCTGCGTGACACACATCAGACAAATGATATTAAGCGGCCAAGATACGATCTCAGCAAACACGACACACTGAAATAATGTGTGCCAGCGTCACAGGCAGATGTGGGCCAACATTGTTTACCAACAGTGGATCAATGTTTCATGCTAGTTTTTTATCAGCATACTGCTCCAAAAGGGGCATATTTGAGGGGGGTGGGGTGTTACCTCTCCAAACAGCTAAGGATTCACCCCAGATGACCCAAAAACCTGTGAACTTCCCGGGGCGTATAGCAGCCCTCAAACCCCCTCATGCCCCCCCCCTCTCATGTTTTTTCTGGGTACGCCTCTGGCTCTCCACCCTCTAGTGTCTACGTAATAAATCATGAATAAAGTCATTATTAGGAATCATGTTTCGGTCGCTCTTATGGTATAGCCGTACATGGCACACACTAGCTGCCGTATTCACGAAGCAAGTTTTGGACTGGTTTAACCAAACTGCTGGTGTAGACACGAGTTTAGCGTTAAACGTTATGCACCATAGAACTTCCGGCCAAAATCAAATAAATCACCCAACAATAATAATTCTTTACTGGTGAGTAGGGAAGAAACATTTTGTTTCTTTTAAACTTGAATGCCAGAACGGGGCTCAAACCCGCGACCTGTGATGTTAAAACAAATCGTGATGTTGAAATTTTAACAAATCCTATTTTGGTCACTCTTAGAGTGTAGCTATACATGACCCAGCAAACATGATACGCTGGCCCAACATTGGATGACTGTTGGTCCACCGTCTACGACGCTGGCCCAACAGTCAACCAATGTTGGGCCAATGTCTCATGTTTGCTGAGATACACACGCGGTGAGATCACTGATAAGATATCTATACAAACTCTAGGACCCAACTATTATGGTAAATCTGTAACACTTGTTTTTCGTCGATTTTTCCGTCAATTATTATAATTATTGCACCAGCCATTTCCAAGTAATGTCCTAAGATCGGTGAAAAAATCGTAAAATTATATTCAGCATTTCCAAAGTTAGACTATTTGACATGTAGGAGATTTAACATTTAAAATATTCAATCGAATTCTAAAAATAATGAAAACAAAATACACCTTTTTTTGCTTCTCAAATATAATCATTAACATGATTAATTCTCAAGCAGATCAGGACGGGATTGTGAGAATATATACATAATTATGAAGCTTAAGTTTGAAGAATTCAGTTTATTATGCAAACAACTTTGATCTGAGATTGTGCATATTGTTAGTGTATCAGAAGGTAATTTTAAAAATATGATATTATATACATGGTATTAGAGAAGTGATTATTTAAAAAATCCAAATCATGAAATTGGTTATCAGAAGAAACGTCGATTGTACGTAAATTCATGCCGAAAATCCTGGAATATTACTAGATTTTTATTTTTTTAAATTCCAAATCTTTTAATTCTTTATTAGTTAGATAGAAATGTAAATTGTACGGAAATTGAACACACTCACATTTTATGATGTACATAGTGTAAAATTCTAGATAGTATAAAATATACATTTTTTTTACAAAAATAGATTATTTCTGATATTTAGACTATACATTTATTAAATTAGGCCTACATAATATAACCTGTGATTCAATCCTGAAAATCCTGTAATATTAGCACAATATACATAAACAAAATAAGAACATTTAAATAATTCTGTATAGTTTAATTAGCAGTTATTTTTCACAACATTGGTTCTACTGTATGCAATTCTTCAAGATACAAAGCGTAAATGTGATGCAGTGTAATACATTCCCAGCAAACACACACAGAAAAAGCAAACACTGGATGTTGAAACAATGTTGGATTAATGTTAGCACACCGTCTACGACGCTGGCCCAATGTTAAACTAACATCTCCACATCCATTTAACGTCTAATATTACATCGTTTTACCATGCTGTTTATTTAACAAAATATGCTGATATAATCTAGATTCCACGATATTTAATCGTTTGTAAACTTCCATTTCCTAGAGCGCAGGGTTTATCACACCCTGCATGTAGAATGTGGCCTGGACCGTATTATCGTACAAGTTACGATATATCTTGGCTTCGGATAGGTGAAAATGGCCATTTAAAGATTCAAGTGAATACATAAATAATTGAACTTGAAAAAATACAATTTATTTACAGTGATGTGTAAATAAAGTATGTACAAGCATATGGCATGTTTAACGAACACAGCTCGTGATTCCGGAATGGTCTGTTCATTTAACAGTTTCTAGTGTAAAGCCTGAAGTTGATCTTCAGCAGAAATCTGTTTAATCCGGGAGAATGTATTCGTATCAAGCCAAACAGCGTTATTGAATCTCCTGAAATAAAGAAGAGCATAGATAATAATTTTGTGATGTGTTATAAGATCTTTGCTGAGTGAATTTTATATAAAAACGAAAAAGGCCTGGGATCTTATATGTTAACCATTAAAGTTATATCATTTAAATTGCAAGCCTCTTGAAATTGTGTCTCGCTAGCACGATCTACAAATTATAATGTATAATATAGTATAGTATAATGCAATTATAATTATAATGCGCGAAAATTACTCATATTTGTTTAATTTAACATCAAGCATTTGCAAATATTGATATTTAATCTCTGATTTATTTCCCAATGACTGTGGCTGTTCCATTATCTATCAAGCTAATCACAATGTACATCACTAATAGGATCCAGCTATCACGGGACACGACTCTCTAGTGGTAGGTGAAGTGGATATTCGTTGTCGCAGCATTATTCTATTCTGGCGAATAAAGTATCATAGACCAGACGTATAGGCCTTACTTTTTTTTCATAACATATAAACTTCATAAGTAAAGCATATATAATAACCGTAGACACATAACATAGCCATAAGTATCCAAATGAAGCAGAAAGAGCTAACTAAGACATTTAGGATTTCAAATTGCCTCTTGGTTTACATACAAAGAGTTCAGCGCCGTGTAATTTGAATCGCCTGTGAGACGACTATTTGAGCTGTCCCCAGCCATGCATAACTAGGGATGGAGGGTCCCGTAGTCGATACTCATGTGTTGGCAACTGACGGGCCGACCCGCCTAGCTGATACTAGTGTATTGAATATCTATCTAGGTAGCATTTTCAGCTGCGCGACGGCTAGTTGCACTGACGTCACCAGATGCATTCTATTGTCGAATGTAGCGGGGTTTTTTGTGTCCTGAACTACCTGTGTAATTTGAATCGGCTGTGAGACGGCTAGTTGAACTGTCAACAACCATGCATAACTAGTTCCATAAGTTCACACTATTTTTCCGTTACACATACAGTAGTATGTATATCCTTTTATATAATAAACAACTAGAGTGTTTAGAGGTTTTAATTAGGTTTCTATGCTTTCTAGAGTGTCTTTTCTTGCTACATGGTGTAGAACACAGTGTAGCTATTTTATATCTGGTTTTGAAAAAAGATGACTGACAATTGTTCTTTTATTTATGTGTACATAAAAATCTACTTTGTAAATTTTTAAAATATCATGTACACAAAAAATATTGCTATATTAAACACTGGATATGATGTTGCCTTACAGTTGGTTTGATATTATACTGTCATTTATTATTTTGATAATAAATTTTAATTCACTAAACTGATTGACAGGCATGGTAGAGGTCGTCGTGACCTGTTCTCGTCAACCAAAGTTATTAACATGTTCGTAAAAACATACTGAATTATTAATAATGATATTGTACCTTTTTTGTGTGTTTTAACTGGAAGTCAAATAAACAAAGGGCTAATGAGCAAAGTGTTACCTGGTATATTCCGGATTCTGCATATTCTGAATTAACAGGAACCTCATAATCTGTTGGTGGTTCTACTCCAGAAGAGAATGTCGGCCTGTTGTAACTGGTGGATGGAGGTTCTACTCCAGAGGAGTATGTCGGCCTGTTGAAACCAGCGGGTGGTGATTCTACTCCAGAAGAGTATGTCGGCCTGTTGTAACTAGCGGGTGGTGGTTCTACTCCAGAAGAGTATGTAGGCCGATTGTAACCAGTGGGTGGTGGTTCTACCCCAGTATGCCGATCCACTCTACTCCAGGATGTCTCACTGGTCTGACTAACAGGGGCTGATGGTCTGCGCAACCTTTCATAAGAATGATAATTTGGATCTGCCGGCACCGTACCTACAGCCTCAGTAGCCCATTGATGGCCTGCCACAACAGAAAAAGATAGGGCTAGTATGTGTTTTATATGTATTTACGTGAAAATGACCTAACTCTTTAAAACTCAGATATTTCCTGTGATTTCGTATTTTCCGCCACAAATTGAAGGAAAATAAACCAACTTTATTGAATACAAATTTCACAGTAAAGGGAGGGAAATACACCGATTTCGTAAAATGCGAATTCCACCGCAAATATAATGGAAATAAACCAATTTAATTAAATACAAATTTAAACGCAAAGAGAAGGTAATACACCATTTTCATAAAATACAAATTCAACTGCAAAGATAAGGGCTATATACCATTTTCGTCAAATACAAATCTTGCGGCAAATTGAAGGAAAAAGAACCAGTTTCGCAAAATACAAATTACACTGCAAAGTGAAGGGGGGGGGGGGGTAAGCCCTCATAAATTAAAAAAGTGTAAATCAATCAACTTATCTCAATATCTCTTTTTTTATAAATTTTAATAATTTGACACTTCAATTTGTGTTATCAATTCCACGTTCAGATGAGTATGTTTTAAGACTTAGGTTTTAAGTTTAAGTTTTCAGTTTTAAATTAATATCTCAAAAGTATAAATTACACAAGACACATTTATAAATTTTAGTGTGAATATAAATATGACATATAACTTTATCAAGCCTGTTGTTTAGCATTAAACCAACACATTTTATTCAACCTTAATTGAACAAATTCAGCTATGTCAGTGTACTAGTTTATTACAACAAAACAATTATCAGTCGGTAAAGATAAACGTATAAAATAATCACCTGGAGACATATGTCCTGGGTCATATTTTCCAGCAGTTAATGCCGGTATTGGGGCTCTATTAATAAAGAAGATAAAGGTATAATAACAATCCCTGGAAAACTACTAAAACTGTTTAGGTTTACAAAATAAGTACAATAACTAAAAAAAACCTTTATATATTACAGTTTGTACTGTTATGCTAGAGGTAAAAATGAATAGGTGTATACTACTTCACACGTAGTATGATAAGTAGCATCCTTAAAATAGCCTGTTGGAATTCATAAAATAAACATAGTAAGAAACATTTAAAAAAAGTAAATAAAAGAGAAATAAAAGAGAAAATGAACAATTACGAACTGAAAGGGTATTACTAAGCAGTATCAAAGTAGTTACAAATACGATATATTTTATGTTCCAAATTGATCATGTAAGACTACATTAAAAAGTTAGATGTAAGAAGATTGAATGAAAATAACAGAATATAATGTAAAAAAAACTATTAATCAGTCAGAGAAGAGTATTTACAAATAATCTAAGGTCATCTGTAATGATTACATAACTACGCATAATTATCACCTAGAACTGGTCAGTTAAGTAAATTAATACATTGAAGTAGAACATTTCAGATCTATTGTTTGAAGCCGACAGCTGATCATTTAGAATTAAAATCAGGTTTACACGAACTTGGCACAGACACATCACATGCCTGCCTCTGACAAAAAACTCATAAGCAAAACAAATATCAGAACTTATTAGAACCGCATTCTCGATATTCAGGCCATGTATATTATATATATTTTCCAATAACAATTTTCAGGTTGCAATGTTTGTAGAAGTTTTTTCATGCTGGTTCACTACAATTTATATAGAACCAACTATTTTATTATAACCATAAATGTACACGTTGTAAACTCACGTTGCTAATGGAACGTCTGGTGTTGCTGCAACGAACGAAAATATATTGAACATTATAATTATCATTCACATTAAATCACGTACTTGCATAGTTTTATATAGAAAAAAGGCTTCATCCACATAATTGTTGAAAGATATATATAGAATACTTTCATAAATGATTTTCACATTTAAAATAGTCAAAAACTTGTAAATCTTTACGATTTGTTAAAACAAAGAAACAGTCCATCCAACGGGCAGTTTTGTATTTTGATGAAATAATCTTTCAATAAAAATGATGATGATGATTATGTACAATTATAACTCTACCAATATCATGCAACTCTTTGATTTGAAATCATCATAAATTTCTTACCTAGCTCATCCCGCTTTATTTGAATGCCCAAGTTAAGAGTCTACGGCTATTAAAAATAGTTTACTGTTTCGGTACGGGGATCTATTATAGTCGTAAGAAATTGACGTCTAGAGACGTCAGATTCTGACGTTTCCCACACGGCAAGGATAAATCCGAAATCGAGCTCAAATGAACAAATTATTGCCTTGAAACACATTCTACACTAATAGTTATATTTAATATGCAATACCTGGAGCCGGTGTGCGTCTTGTGCGAACGACACCACAAATGATGAGAGTGATGAGAAGAACAAGAAATAAAGCTGCTCCAAACCCGATACCCACCAATATCACAGTGCCTGGTGAACATAAACTCAAATTAAATTGGAATTCGCTTGTTATTGTCAGTATATATTTATATGAAATCTCTTTTATTTATGGTGGTTGAACAATAAAATAGAAAACTGATGACAAAATTATCATCGCCATCAGCCATTCATTGAAAATTACATGTATAGTTATATTTATTTATCATCTTACTCATTCCATCCGTCAACCCATTGTTTCTCTGCTGCGGAGTTACTTTTGGGTCTGAAATCACAGATGTTAAGCCAAAAATAAATGAATAACAATTGCATTGCAAATAATTTCACATACTTAATATCTTACAAAAGGATGCAATAAGTGAACGTGATGAGCGATTCAACAGAGCGAATTATATAAAAAAAAAGTCTCTATTTGCTCTCTGCAGTGGTTTTCTTTATGTTAGGTACATCGGTATATATATATATACACTGGTATGTCGCTCGAATGACGAGCGTTGGTGGTTATGTCAGCTTATCTAGTTGAGGGCCCGATTGCAGGAAAGAGTTTAACCCGAAAGATGATCTAATTCCACAAGTTAATCCTAAGAGCGGTTGCAGGAACGGGATTAAAGTTAATCTCGTATCAGAAATGGTCGTAAGTTTAACCCTGCTCTGGAGGTGTTTTAAAGCTAATACCTGTCAAGATTAACGACTTCAAAACTATGAATTATGAACAAACCGAGTTTGATATATTACCGAAATTGGTGCGCAATCAATATAAAAAACATATTGGATCGATTTATGTTAAAGTCACTAGCAAAAACATTATAATATCCATTGATCAATTTTACTCACCTATTTTTAAGCGAGTTCTTTCCTACATGAATGGAGCACAAGCGTAGGCCTACAGGCTAGTGTGCACAACACTTGATGCTGACCAAGCCTTTGTCATTGTTTTGAATATATATAGAAGACTGAAATACGTTTAGACTAAGCTTAGTATTATTATCAAAAAAATAAAAATTAAAAGATCATGACGCAACAGACCTAATGTCATTTAGTGAAATATATTTCTGCCGATATGCGGATGATAGAGCAGATGGTGATGTGAGTCTGCTGTGGTAGTATACAACTGGTATAGTTTAGTGATGGGCAGTAGACCTATGTAGCCTGTTATTAGTTCGTGTGCCACTGGTGTCACTTTTTATAGACTAACGTTAAAAAACAGCTCTAAAAAAGGACCCCTACCTCAGGCTACCTGTACACATCACCCAATAGTGCGCCTATAAACTACCGATTGAACACACCTGTTATGTGTCAGTGTATAAATATAAGTGACTGACAGGCCTACCTTTTTATTTAAACGAATGTAATTGTTCATCATTGAAGCTAGATATAACTACTTATAACCTTATAGTTATAGACCATCAGGAGGACATTTCAAAAGGTGTGATTATTTCACTAAACTGTATGCCTGTAGACAACAAAAAAGAAGAGTATAGGACATTGCCTAGATATATGAAAAAGGCCAGGGCCCGTATTCTCGTACAAGTTACGATATATCGTAGGCTTCTGATTGGTCGAGATGGCCATCTCGACCAATCAGAAGCCTACGATATATCGTAACTTGTACGAGAATATGGACCCAGGAGTTTTTATTTCAGGGAAATTGAGTAGACCTTTGGTATTATTTGGTACAACTAGGCATAGGGAAATCACTTCTTAAAGGGTTATAATGATCGGTAGTTAGGCCAGCTTTCTGATAGGCCTATGTCAAAATAATTATACATTTAGGCCCATGTGTAGGCCCTATATTATGGGCTCTATATTGTGATTAGCCTATGATATTTTAGGCATAGATTCTTTACTATTCCATATCAATAAGGTTTAACATATTTTGATGCCTATTTAATATAATTTTAGACAATCACAAAATATATTCATAATTCAACTGTAGACTACGCAGCTGTAGTCTACATTTGAATTATAATTATATTTTGTCTACATGTATCGCATTAGGTTATATTATGTTTATTCATTATTATAGGCCTGGTTATCTAATATGGAGGAATCTATGTATAAAATTTATTCCGAAAATAAACCAACGATATTAATGGGAGATATTAACATTGATATCATGTCGGACAAAAAAGATAAACTTCAAGAATCTTGGATCAGCCTTACAACCAATATACAGTTAAACCAGATAATTAAAGCGCCCACGAGAGTAACAAACACCAGTGAAACTCTTATAGACCACATTTACGTCTCTGATGATCTCCCCGTTTTATACAGCTCTCCTATTAAGCATAGTATTAGTGATCATTTCCCTGTATTTGCTGTTTTTAAAATGACGAATATTGATTATAGCAAAAATGATGGTCGCCATAAAATCATAGCGTATCGAAAATACAATAGCTTCAATTCTGCAACATTTTTGTCTGACTTACAAAACGCCCCCTGGTTAACTATCGGTGCTGAAAACATTTCAATAGATCAATATCTTCAAAGTTTTATTTCTACTTTTACTAAAATAATAGACAAACATTTACCACTGGTCACCAAACGTATAAAACGACCAAAACAACCAGAGTGGATAACAAATAACATCTTACTAGCTATTAACAAGCGAGAAAATGCAAAGAAAAACAAAGATGAACACAATTATAAGTATTGGAGAAATGAAGTCACAAAGTTAATACGAGATGCAAAGAAAGAATATTATTCGGAATCAATTCAACTCTACAAAAACGACCCGAAAAAATTGTCTAAGGTATTTAATGAACTTAGCAACAAATCAAACTTTTCTAACAACATTAAAACAATAACTTATGAAAACAAAACATTTACAGATGATGCTGATATAGCAAATACTTTTAACAAGTACTTTACTAGTGTGTCTGAGAAATATCTAAATAAAGAAAAAAGTCTATCACCAAATCTGAAGAAACTGGAAGTTTTTATTTCAACGAAACTACCAAAAGGAAATATTTTTAATATACCATACATAACAGAGGATTTTGTTTATAAATTTTTGACCAGCCTTGATAATAATAAAGCGACAGGAATCGATAATATATCATCAAAGATTATTAAAATATCAGCCCCAGTAATTACGAAACAATTAACAGACATTTGCAATCACAGTATCCGTAACAGCTGTTTTCCGTCGATCTGGAAAAAGGCAAGAGTTACACCACTTCACAAGAGAAACTCAACCGACGACCCAGAAAACTACAGACCTATATCTATTTTGCCCCTTTTGTCTAAAGTTCTTGAAAAACATGTACACAACTCATTGTACGATTTTTTTCTGGTGAATAATCTTTTATCCCCTCGACAATCAGGTTTTCGGACCAAACATTCTTGTGAAACAGCACTCACTGAAATGACTGATAATTGGCTTAGTGCCATGTACAACAATGCATATTGCGGAGTTCTTTTTCTAGATTTATGCAAAGCTTCCGATCTAGTAGATCACACTATTCTACTTAAAAAACTAAAATTATATCAACTCGGTGAACAATCCCTTTTTTGGTTTCAATCCTACCTTTCTGATAGAAAACAGTCTGTTAAAATTAATGCGACATATTCAAGCGAAATATGCAACACACATGGCGTTCCACAAGGCTCTATATTGGGTCCCTTACTTTTCTTAATTTATATTAACGACCTTCCATGAGAAAATGCATCTGGTAAAACATCATTATTTGCAGATGATTCAACAATCACTGTCCGTGGCAAAGAAATACAATTTGTCAAGGAACATTTATCTAATGAAGCAGTAAGTACGAACAACTGGTGCTATGAAAATGGCATGGCTTTAAGCTTTGAAAAAACCAAAGCCATGTTAATTCTATCAAAAGCAAAAGAATCACGTTTAGCTGAAAATGAAATAGACATCAACATAAATATCAACGGCACACAAATAAAAAATACCAAACAAGAAAAACTCCTTGGTGTGGTTATCGATGATAACTTAACGTGGCATAGTCAAGTAAAAAAAGTTAAACAAACAATTGCTTTCAAGCTGTCTATTTTCAGGAAAATAAGACATTATTTACCTACAAAGACGCGTATTTTGTATTATAACTACTATATAAAACCACACCTACAATATTGCTGCACTATATGGGGACAATGCAACAAAACCGACATATATTCAATAATAAAATTGCAAAAACAAGCCGCGCGCCTTATTTTGGATGCAGATAAGTATTCCCCATCTAGTCCTCTATTCGATCAACTTGAATGGGAAACTTTTGATAAAATTGTTCAGGAAAAACAGGCCACAATGGTATTTAAAGCTCTTAACAACCTTACCCCTGATTATATATCTAATTTATTTAAAGCAACATGCACAAACACAAATCATTCTTTAAGATCAAAGACAAGCAATAAGCTCCATGTATCAGCAGCTCATCACAAAAGCCTGAGGTTTAATGGTCCAAAAATATGGAATTCTTTATCCGACAAAGCACGCAAAGCAACAACATTAAAAGAATTCGTACTCGAATACAAAAAACGGAAATAAAAATAGTTAGAGTATAAATAACAGATTTGTAATAATTGTGTTTGAAAGTAAATATATGTTGTCTGCAATTGTGCTTTAATTGTACTCCCAAATGTAATTTATGTATGTGTGTTTGTAGTTGTCATTTTTTTTTACAATGTATATACTGTATATATATATATATATATTTCAATACTAGATATTATTTTATAAGTCAAGTAATAGTATGAGGCTAAGTACTATTATGAGTTATATAAATATACCTCAATATATATTAAAAAAAAAAAAAAAAAAAATGTCCATGTTTATATTATTTTTGTCAATTATTTCAATATATACACTTCAATCATGTAAATTGCTTTACTTCAAATGATGACTTCTCATGTAGATGTTTGTAAAATTATATGTTTCTCCCAGATATATTGTCAGATTTACCATGTACACGAATTTAAATATATGTTATTATTACTGTTTTATATTATATAAGTAAATGGATGATACGAGTTATCTAGATATCATTATATTATTTAAATAGATGTATATCAATGTATGTTTTTTAATGTTTATGTATGAGGGCCCCACGGCGGATGAGCTATGCTCAGTGGGTTGGTACATACCTGCATGTATGTTTTTAATTTTTATTGATTTTGTACGTTGTTGTATATACCTGTACCCTCGGTAAATAAAGTCTTTATTATTATTATTATTATAACAGCCCCCAAACATTTAAATTTTAGACGTTATGTTAGACGTTACCATGGTTATGGATTATATAAATAAGCCCTGTATACACATATAAGTCAGTCCAGAATAAACTGGTGGTTCATTAGGCCCTACCTACTAGGTAGCCTAGTTAGGTGATCTGGACATTCTAAAGGGCGGGGGCCCTAGGGTAGTGGTTAGCACCGCTGCCTTTCACGCCAGAGTCCGGGGTTCGGTTCCCGGTCTCGGCGATTTGAAAGAAACAAAATTGTTTCTTCCCCATCCACGTGTGAAAGTTAGTATTGTGGGGAGCCTCCGTGACCGAGAGGTAGCGTACTCGGCCTCAGACCGCCAGGACTCGAATTTCGAATCCTGTGTCTGGAGGACAGTGTCATCTCAATCATCTCACCATCCTCAGGAGGTTCTCCTGGCCCAGTTTAGCCTATATGTGCACAAAGGTGGCCTAAAGCCCGATTCATTTCATTTATTTGGACATTCTAAAGAATAACAAATCGATTACGTATGATTTGGTACACGTTTCCGTGATACGGAAATCATGTCGGATATTTAGTAAAATTCGGATCAAATAGTAGATCAACTAATAACAAAGTTATTACGTTCCTGCAACCGAGTTAATCAAAGGGATTAGTTGATCTCAGTTTAAACCGACACAAGATGATCTTCTTTCCTGCAATCGGGCCCTGAGGATATGCAAACGTTATTAACCCTTACAACGTTGAAATATTTTTGTATCAACCATAAAGACCGAAAGTGTTTTTTTTTTCATTTGAAATCATCACAAATGCCTCAGTTAGCTCTTTCTGCTTCATTTGCGGGTACCGTCACATTCGTGAAATTATCTGATTATAAAATCTAAAGTCGTGCGATATTGAAAATGATTTTATTCATTTGCTTTACTCATTCAATTTCATCGAACAAATGATTCATTTCCTCATATTAGCACTTGTTAGCACTTATTTAATAAATTGTTGCACCGAAACTAGTACCCCTCAGACAATTTATATACAGTTCAAGCTAGTTAAATTACTTTGTGGAAAGAGATCAATTCATCAAATAACAAATAAAAATGTTTAAATTTTGTGTCCATTACTGTAGAATTCGAAAAGAAATAGATGTGCGAAAATCGGCAGAGAATAATAATAATAATAAGTTGAAAGATCCATTGCAAGTTTGTACGGGACTCGTCCAAGCTAACAGCTCAGTGTGGGAGGTGTTTATTTTCCATAATTTGTACAATTTGGTCGTCATTTGGAAATGAAAACTGGGTTACCGATTTAAGTTTAAAAAAAATGAAACATAGAAACGAACTCTTAGACAGCACAAGTGTTTACATATTAATGAATATCACATGGGCATTATAGAACTTCCTAGTTCGAGTTTTAACTTCCGATTATTAAATTCCATTTTTCATATTCCAACTTTTGATTTCAGACTTCCAGCTACCGGCTTCAGAGATCCTACTTCCAGTTTCCGAGTTAAAATTTTCGGGTTCCGAATTCCCGAGTTCAGAAGTTCTATTGCTGTTGCATGGACATTATAGAAGAGCTAGGATGTCAACAGCCGAACCTCAGAAGTCATTGCCGGACTTTCGATTATAGACAGCTTGACATTAATTAACATTTAACTTGTGGACAGTGCATCGAAAGAGTTACAACACAATTGTTGGGCAAAACAAAACAAACTTTTAAAACATCAGTTTGTCAATATTCCTTTGAATTGATCTTATTTTCAAGCTAACAAGCTTTTCAAACGAATTATTTTAAGTTATTTAATTATTAATGCATTCTGTAGCGAATGTGCTGACATCGTTACCCTTTTCAATGCGGGGACCGTCTTTGTCCGTCAGAATACGTATAAAGACAGTCCCCGCACTGAAAATGTATGGCCGTAGACCCATAACATAGGTATTCAAATGAAACAGAAAGAGCTAAGTAAGACATTTATGATAATTTCAAAAAGAAAAAAATCTATGGTTTCCAAGATTTATAAACAAATATTTCAGCGTTGTAAGGTTTAAGGGTGATGACCACGACATTATACAGAAATGCTATAATATAATGTATAATTATACCTGTCGTGGTGGTCTGACTTGTTCGGTCTGTCACAGTTGTTGTCGGGTTTATTCTGCTGGATATGGTAGTTGTGGTGGAAGTACTCCTGGTAGTGGTGGTATCAGCTGATTCAGTGGTAATTATATCTTATTCATGGGGAATAAACAAACGTACATTGTACAATATGAAAATTACACAGGTATGTGTGTATATATACGGAAAATAATACCAATAACATTCATCACTACTACATTTCGTACAAAGATTATATTGGATTTGATGTCACTGCCTGCTCTTGGAAAAGTGTTATAAGCATCCCAGCGTTATAAGTCAGACGAAGGTGTGTAAATAAGTTACAATAAGTATAAGTATAAGTATTTGTTGATTGATGACTCATGTCTAGCTATTGAAAGTGGTCGATGGCATAAACCACACCCGACTCCTGTTGATGAAAGGAAGTGTGTAATGTGATGATATTGAGGATGAATATCACTTTATTTATATTTGTCAATTATATAAACAACTGAGAAAGAGGTACATATCTGAATATTGTTTTAAAAGACCAAATGCGTACATTTATAGAGCTCATGTCGAATGACGATACTAGAACTGTATGTAACCTTACAAATTTTGTTTTTAAAGCTTTTTTAATTCGGAAGTCTCATATGGCTATCTCAACTTGAACTGTTTTGTTTAGTTTAAAATGTGTTTTTTGACAATGTATTGTACTGTTGTTGTGTTTGCACAAGGGCCACAGGCCTATTGCCTAATAAATTACTACTACTACTACTACTACATAATACATTCTTCGAGAACCCTGAAACAATTTGTGCTTCCGAAACGCCGGGCTACAATTTTCAGAATGCGGGTTGTACGTAATCTAAGTGTAACAGGGCTTTAAAGCAAACTTAAAATGATCTACACCTACCCACAATTAATGCATAGTCAGCCTACATCTTTATATGTTTCTGAAAGGGCATTGCGCTGCTTGAATTTAGCAAAGTATTTGTTGATTGATGGCATTGAGTTATGTACAAAAAGCAGATCATTCGTTCTCAACTCACTACTGTGTTCATGACACACATTTGTTATTTCAAAGTTATGTCTCGCTACCGCGACCCACTACTTCAAGTGGGTGAAAAATTACTCATAAATTATTTGTTTTTGTTGTTTACACGCTTATTCCATTCCTTAAAACAGTAATTAGATTGGATAATGAAACAAAATAATCGTGCTTTATGATTTCGGGGTTAATACATTTTTTTTGTCATTTTATTATATTAAAACATGCATACACATATATGTATATGTGTCTAGCAGGTGAAGGACAATGTAAAAAATATATCTAACGCTAGAAGCATCGCCAGTACTAAGGGTACATGTTGTTCATGTCTTCTGTTTTGTTTGTTGCCTGCCCATTGTCGACTATAAGTATTGTAATATCTCTTTATTACCAGTTTTACTTACAGAAAAGTGACTAAAATTCAATCCCTTCAGAATTCTAGTCAGATATAAATTATTTTGCATCATATCATATGGCAGGATTTAAAAGTACTGAGAATATTTTAAAAAAAATCATACCTGTACATGTCACATCAATATCAACATTTACCACTAACTCCCCGTTTGACGCTTCCTCCCAGGGCAGTGAAGACCTGTCAGGGGTGATTGTCTTTGCTCTTAGTGCCAAATATACTGTCAAAATAAAGACATCTATGATTATTTATGTATTTATTACATTTTCGTATATATGCATATATATAATATATTTACAAAACAATCTCAGTAACCCTTACATTTGAAAAAGAACATTTTATTATTCTTTTTAAATATCTACATTAGGTCCATGATTAAAGTTACTCTCATTCACTTGTTCCTCGATAAGCATGTTCAAGGTTATACGTACACTCTGTATCGCACACGGCGTCTCCTACCACCCAAGCTTCACCCAGAAAGTAGGCAAAGTAGTCTCTATTTGTGCCTTTCAATGTGTAAACAGGTTTGCTTCCACACTCAACGTCTGGCAGCAGGGTGTAGATCCCTTCTCTATCATAATGTGCATCTGTCCCACTAAGCTTGAAACTTTCACATATGCTGCTATCTGTGGAATAATAAAACTATGTAAAACTATAATTGTTTGAAAAACGATTAAGTGAAGGGACCATGATACAAGATAATGTATTATGTTATTTTGTTGCTTTAAACTTCCCAAATGACATTAAAAGATTGCATCTATATTTACATTTCCAGTCAATATAGTTCTGGGGATCAATATTGAGTTAGTCAAACAAGAAGCAATGGGGAAGATCTGAAGTTGTGGCGAATGTAAAAACCTGACATAATTATACAGTCTGTGTGTTTGTTATCTTTACATCACAAAAACTGGTGATATGAAGGATAAGTAATTAGCTAAGCATTTCCAACCCTTGGTTTAGCTCCTAACATATACTAGATGGCCTTAGCTAAAGTATAGAGGGTAAAACGACAAAAAAACTATAAGGGGATAAACATACTCACACTAACCATCACAAATCACAACAGCCAAAAACTATACTCACCGTCACAAATAACGGTCATTTCGTCATGTTCCTCCCATCTGTCTTCTTCTGCGTAGTTCACATAGTTTAACCATGGCTGGTTAACTTTATTTGGAAAAGAAGACCCGTCATTCACCTTCACACCTATTCTGTATACTCCAGTGGTTTCATTACAATTCTCATAGTTGTCTCCAATCACCCAAGCATTTAATGCCGAAGCGAAGAACAAATATTGAACATCTATAAAGTTGGGCCATATCTGTTTGTAAACTGGTCTCACAGAACATATAACATCACCGATATGTTCATAAACTCCTTCCCTACCAAACTGCGAAAGACTGTTTTCCACGAATATGCGACTGCATGGCTGTGAGTCTGTGAAATTACAAAATATGTATCTCGGTCAGTGTCTGTAATTAACCGTTACAACACTGAAATATTATAGTAAAAGTCATGGAGATCAAAGCGTTTTTTCCATTTGAAATCATCATTAATATCTCAGTTAGCTTTTTCCGCTTCATTTAAATACCTATGTTATAGGTCTACCACAGTTTTACATATTTGAATTCTTTGAGCTCGGAGATCGTCTTTATACGTCAGAATCTGCTTTCCACCGACGTCAAATTCTGATGTATAAAGATGAACCCCAGGCTGAAGAGGTTAATATATGTAGCATATTCGATGGTAGAGATTATGGCTTGTGAAGCCCTATAAACATAATGTGAATAGCAATAGTAAGTTATAAGTAGTATGTCAAGCGTAAATATAATGGATGCAGAGGTGTTAGCCCTGAGATCCCAGTTCAGCAGTGGTGCTATCATCAGTATTTTTGATATGATGACATGGGATAGTCCAAATGAAAGTCTCATGGCGGAGGGGGCTTCAAAACTTGTGATTTGTTTGTACTTGAAATTGGGACAATCTTCCTTCAATGACAGTATATGTTTAGTAAATACAAATTATAATTGATGTGAAATGGCAAATGTGATTGATTTTTCACATTGTGGTATGTCATCGTGACGTTTGATATTGCAAAATAACTCGTATTTTTTATATTGGATTTGTTATTATGTTTGTTTTTATCTTTTTGTGTCACATGTTTTAATTTAAGTTACATGGTATCAAATGTGTTTTGCCAGGTACAGAATGTCAAAATTTAAATTGCAAAATAACATGTTATGACAGCATGTTATGTCATCATGGGGGATCCAATTATATTACGCAAGAGTGATTTCTCTCAAAATAAAGCTGCAAAATGTGTAAATCGACGCGTGTGACACTAGTGGTCTACTAAGCCATCTGTCAGAATGTAATATGGAATGACAGAAGGTTATTTGGCATTTAATCAAATACCATCTGATCCAAAGTTAAAATACAACAGCTTGTATCTGATATCAGTTTAGATTCAGATTCATTATCCGGACTGGTGCAGATCACTGCTGCATCTAAAATAGTATTCGTTGCAGTAGGTGAGGGTGGCCACTTATCTGGAAATCAGGGAAATTAAGAAATGTCTGGGAATTTATTTGGCACTTTATTTTTAAGTCAGGGGGACCACTCTGTAATTGAAAAACTTATTTTGTCACATTACTTCCAGTGAATTTGTCAGGGATTTTTTATGGAAGCATGGAAAAGTCGGGGAAGAGGCAGAGAAATTCACATTCATGAAAAAGTCAATACCATATAGTCGATATTACTATACTATCAACCAAAAAAAGAATACAGAGACAGTAGTGCTGATTATAAAAATAGACCATACTGGCAAAGAAACACAAAGAGCTGTGATCCAGCTTTAGTTTGCAATCTGGTTTCAGATTGCAATCGACCTGCACAGATTACCAATGTGGATTGAGTTAACTGAAAATGTGCACATTTCTTGGGCTGGGCGGATCTCCCACTCCATGACTTCACACACAAAAAATCGCCCATTTTTAAATCTGAATTAACATTGAAACTGCATTGGGTATATGTTTCATGTTTCTTGTGATTGTACATGAGCTGAACTAGATTTATATTAATTTCAATATGCCTACATCGACAGGGTGAACAAGGGGCGAGTGAATGCTAGACGCTGGCCAGAAGCGAACGGGGTGATGGCCATTAATTTTAGTGCTGCACCTGCATTCAGGCAGCGTTGGACCCGCGTTCCATGTTGACTTTCGTCAGTTTTATAAAATTATGTATTACATCATCAGCTACATTTACATGTACATGTATTATAACCAGCCAAGCATGTCCCCATCTTGGGACGTCACGAATTAGCTCCGCCCCCTACTTTTGCCTTTGGGAAAATCGTTCCCAGTGGTTTAAAAATGGAAGCTGAACACTCTAATATTTAAAAAGTCATCTAAAATAGTATAAAATATGTCATTGTGCAGAGTAGGTCTGGGGACTACACGGGGCCTTTGAGTGAGTGAAAATTTAAAAACTAAAAATTGTTTAATTTGAGCACAATTAATATTTGCAAATTGTAATGTTTCTACACACATTTCACTCCCAATAACAGTGATTAGGTCGACTAATAAAGCATATTTGTCGTGTTCAGCAGGATAATATTGAGAAAGAAAGAAGTCAAATTTAAGATAATTTTAATCTTAATATCTTTATTTGGACGTGCCCTAGGTTTCAGTGATGTTTCACTCACGTCCACACGTAGCTGTGATTGTAGTGACGTTATTCCAAGAATCGTAATATTCCTTCCAGGTGACATCAGGATCCAGTAGGACTTCTGTATTCAGATGTAGGACTGCTTCGTTAACGCACAACTCACTGTTGACAATCCATGAAGATGCCTAAAGGAAAAAATACTGTTTTTTATGTTGTCGTTAAAGTGACTATCGAGTAATGCATCAAGCAAAATGCATTTATGTTGTCATGTGACTATCGATAAATGCATAACATAGATGCATTCATGGTGTCATTAAAGTGACTATCGAGTTAGGACTACACATGCTTATAATTTGACCAAGTATTTAAAGCAAACTAAATATACAACACATGCAGCACATGCGTCATTCATTGAAAATCCCAGCAAACAGGGATTGTTGGCTGAATGTTGGCTCACTGTCCATGACGCTGGCCCAACAATAATCCCGAATTGGTTAACGTGTTTGTTAAGATACTAGTATCCCAGCAAACACGCAACATTGAACCAGTGTCGGGTCAATGTTGGCCCGCCTTCTACGACGTCAGCCCAACATTGACCCAACATTGGTTCAATGTCGCGTGTTTGCTGGGATACCAATAACAAACGTGTTGGATAAAACATAAATACCATAGCTAAATGCAATAATATGATATTAAATACAATACGAAATACAAATACTTTATAGCTAGCCACTGACTTACACAATATACATATCCCAGCTAAACACAATAATCTAAGTTGATATCCTCGCTAAATACAACACTGTACTTTTATAACCACTGACCTCTGTAAGGTAGTACAGGTAGAAGTCTTGTCTGGGCCAGGTTTGCATGTAGACAGTATGTTCATCATCACATGATCTACCGACTGTTATCATCTCATAAACTCCCAGCACCTCATGTCTCTCACTGGTGCCTTCTAGTGTGATATTAGAACAGGAAAATACTGAAATAATGAAATCAGAGATCATCCATATAGAGATATCTCACTGAGCCTATTGGATGCAAATTAAACACTGAAATAAGGAAATCCGAAATCAGTCATATAGATATATCCATTGCTACAGCACGGAGAAGCATAAGCAGCTGTCATGTTGGACCTGGCTGTAAAACAGACACAGTATCTGACTGACTGTCACGTATAAACAGAATCGGGTTGACAGATCTCTGTCATAAAATGCTATAGGAATTAAATCACAAAATGTAAGACCGGCTACATTGGCCTCTCTGCAAAAAATCACAAGATGATAAACTCTTACGTTATTTCTCAGATGATCGAGTGTTCTGAAACATTATCAGTGTAGACAATTTGCAAATCAAGTTGGGTAACCGCGTAGATGAGAAAATGGGTATTATAAAGTACAAGTAACCTTTTTCACTTTAATACGTTTTTAGAGGCATTAGTAGTCGTTATATCTGCGCCTTAGAATCATAATGAGATTTTGGCGCATTATAAATGTGTTTTATCATTTTTTTATCAATGTATCAAATCGCCCTGCTGCTGAATTGCCTCCTTCGAATTTTCATTCACTTGAATCTGGAATTGCGAACGCAATTTCCAGCTTCAAGAGACGAAAAATGTTGATATCTATGACACAAAATATATCCTATATTAAACATGGCTTTGACCATGATTGCAGCTGTAGACCTATATATTTTTTATTTTTACAAGCTCAGGCAAGCGAGACTGTGATTAATCTTTGTGTAGTGGAGGAAGTGGCTGATTGAGGTATGAAGTGTATCGTTTTGATCTGCGCAAACATGTGTTAATAACAGCAAACAAAAGCAGTTACACCGACGTTTATTTAACGCTGCGCACACGCATTGGCCAACCACTGAATCAACGCCTTGTGTACACAAAGCAATTTATTTTCTAGAGAATGCTTCTCACTGTCAAATTAGTCCTAAAACACCAATGAGAGATGAAGCGATATAATGAAATAATAACTCATCAGATACGAGACCAATAATTTTCTAACAATGTTGGGCCAGCGTTGCAGACACTGTTTGAACGACTCGTGTCTGCTGTGAATATTATTTACGGAATCTGACTGTTTTTTTTTACATAATCTAAGTACACTGCTGAATTATTTATCATCATGACGATTCTTTGTGGGATAATATGTAGGCCTAAAGCAATGTTATTTGATGCAGAGATTGACGCAGAGCGTAGACGCTCGATCAATGTAAATTGTCACTCTTTTGTTTTGTAGCCTACTCAAGATCGATGAGTTGGAGTAAAACGAATCAAAATATGATATCAAGTACATAGTAGGTTACAAATGTCATCGGTTTTCGTGCGCGTGACTCGCACTCACATAACTGTAGACAAATAACACTTTGCCCAAACGTGGTGAGCAGAATATCGCACCTATTGTCTTCAAGCACTACACCACTGGTATATTCCTTTGATAGTGGAAAGACTAGACATGAATATAAATTAATCAAATCTATATCGATTGAGTTTTTTCTCGTGCATAAATAAATATTTGTTTTTGTACATGTTCTGCATTACCCTGATGACATCGCAAGGCTCTGACACAGTGACCTCCATTTTCAAATGTAATAGTTCTAATACGACCAAAAGTTTACGCCTGCTGAAAATGGCCTAGTTTTCGTAAGCACTTGAAATATTCGTCTCAATTTCATGGCATCCGAATTTTTTGGTAGGCAACGCGAATGTCGTTTATACACAGCAGGCTGTGGAAACAAAATGAGTTAGGCAGCCCAGTCATACCGGATAGTTCTGCATTAGTGCTCCGAATAAAACTATGTTATATACTTCGATTTAATTTTAACAATTTTAGATACTGACATTTAGATGTGTTTTTTAAATATTAATACAATCAGATTGCGAAAGGAGCTATGTTATAGACTGAGATTTAATCTTAACATTTTTAAATACTGAAATTTGGATTTTCATTTATTATTATAATCAGAATGTTGAGAACACTCAATATGTAATAAAAATAATGTTAATCAGCACCTAAACATCCACAGGCCTAAATCACCTCCCTCTACATAATGCCTCCCCGCCATATATAAATAAATATAATTATATAAACCCCCCCCACTCACCGGAAGTAAAGCACAGCGTGAATATGAACCAAATCCCCGTCATTCTATCCCATGTTCTTCTGAACCTAGCTGTCTGTTGACGACTGAATATAGATACATTAAAACCAGTATTATCAGTATTATACAACGGCACGTCACCCTAGCAACCCTTTGAGCCCTAACCAATAAAGAGCTGAAAAACTTTGGAGTAAACCATGGAGGGCAAAGGGTTTTTCCCATTTAGAATCATCATGAATGACCAAGTTAGCCTTTTTTAATCAACATGATAAACCATTTCAGAAATTGTTTTTTTTCACGATTTTAGTGAATCTAAAGCCAAAAATGAAACAAATGCTATGGTCCTTATAAAATCAGCCATGCATGTCACATACCAGCCAAGCAACTAGGAAGTTATATTAGGATCGCGTGCCTCGGTATCCCCCAAGTTAATAGAGCAAGGAAACAGTATTATATCAATTTATTTGTATGCGTGACTGAAGGAAGGAATGGACGAACGAGAGAGAGAGAGCGCTAGCGAGTTAATGAATGGACGAACGAAAGAGAGAGCGAACCAGTAAATGAATGAATGGACGAACGAGAGAGAGAGCGAACCAGTGAATTAATGAATGGACGAACGAGAGAGAGAGAGCGAACCAGTGAATGAATGAATGGACGAGCGAGAGAGAGAGCGAACCAGTGAATGAATGAATGGACGAACGAGAGAGAGAGCGAACCAGTGAATGAATGAATGGACGAACGAGAGAGAGAGCGAACCAGTGAATGAATGAATGGAGGAACGAGAGGGAGAGAGCGAACCAGTGAATGAATGAATGGACGAACGAGAGAGAGAGCGAACCAGTGAATGAATGGACGAACGAGAGAGAGAGACAACCAGTGAATGAATGAATGGACGGACGAGAGAGAGAGCGAACCAGTGAATGAATGAATGGACGAACGAGAGAGAGAGCGAACCAGTGAATGAATGAATGGACGAACGAGAGAGAGAGAGCGAATCAGTGAATGAATGAATGGACGAACGAGAGAGAGAGCGAACCAGTGAATGAATGAATGGACGAACGAGAGAGAGAGCCAACCAGTGAATGAATGAATGGACGAACGAGAGAGCGAACCAGTGAATGAATGAATGGACGAGCGAGAGAGAGAGCGAACCAGTGAATGAATGAATGGACGAACGAGAGAGAGAGCGAACCAGTGAATGAATGAATGGACGAACGAGAGAGAGAGCCAACCAGTGAATGAATGAATGGACGAACGAGAGAGAGAGAGCGAACCAGTGAATGAATGAATGGACGAGCGAGAGAGAGAGCGAACCAGTGAATGAATGAATGGACGAACGAGAGAGAGAGCCAACCAGTGAATGAATGAATGGACGAACGAGAGAGAGAGAGCGAACCAGTGAATGAATGAATGCACGAGCGAGAGAGAGAGCGAACCAGTGAATGAATGAATGGACGAACGAGAGAGAGAGCGAACCAGTGAATGAATGAATGGACGAACGAGAGAGAGAGCCAACCAGTGAATGAATGAATGGACGAACGAGAGAGAGAGCGAACCAGTGAATGAATGAATAGACGAACGAGAGAGAGAGAGCGAACCAGTGAATGAATGAATGGACGAACGAGAGAGAGAGCGAACCAATGAATGAATGAATGGACGAACGAGAGAGAGAGCGAACCAGTGAATGAATGAATGGACGAACGAGAGAGAGAGCGAACCAATGAATGAATGAATGGACGAACGAGAGAGAGAGCGAACCAGTGAAAGAATGAATGGACGAACGAGAGAGAGAGCGAACCAGTGAATGAATGAATGGAGGAACGAGAGGGAGAGAGCCAACCAGTGAATGAATGAATGGACGAGCGAGAGAGAGAGCGAACCAGTGAATGAATGAATGGACGAACGAGAGAGAGAGCGAACCAGTGAATGAATGAATGGACGAACGAGAGTGAGAGCGAACCAGGGAATGAATGAATGGACGAACGAGAGAGAGAGCGAACCAGTGAATGAATGAATGGACGAGCGAGAGAGAGAGCGAACCAGTGAATGAATGAATGGACGAACGAGAGAGAGAGCGAACCAGTGAATGAATGAATGGACGAACGAGAGAGAGAGACAACCAGTGAATGAATGAATGGACGAACGAGAGAGAGAGCGAGCCAGTGAATGAATGAATGGACGAACGAGAGAGAGAGCGAACCAGTGAATGAATAAATGGACGAACGAGAGAGAGAGCGAACCAGTGAATGAATGAATGGACGAACGAAAGAGAGAGCGAACCAGTGAATGAATGAATGGACGAACGTGAGAGAGAGCGAACCAGTGAATTAATGAATAGACGAACGAAAGAGAGAGCGAACCAGTGAATTAATGAATAGACGAACGAGAGAGAGAGCGAACCAGTGAATGAATGAATGGACGAACGAGAGAGAGAGCCAACCAGTGAATGAATGAATGGACGAACCAGAGAGAGAGAGCGAACCAGTGAATGAATGAATGGACGAACGAGAGAGAGAGCGAACCAGTGAATGAATGTGCTGGTGATCTGTCTGTTTCTATTTGAGAATCATTTAAAGCTGGATTTGCTAACGAATTTTCCAGCTTCAAATGACGGATATAATATGACAACATCAAACCAGTATTTGTTCAATATATCCTGTGTGCTGGGACATGGTATAAGCACCCCTAGTGCGAACGCGCTTTTGTATAACCATTATATAATTTTACTTAAGCATCAGGTATCTGCAGAACCGAGTCAGCCAAACTGCCTGTTTTAGATGTTATTGCTATGTAATGTTTTATATCACAAGTCACTGAAATAGCTATTGTTAGCTAATGTTTTACTGTATAAACTTGCGACTATAAATAAATCTTACCTTATCTTTTTTTACCCCTGCTCCCACCTATTGCAAGATCTTAAACCCTTAAAGCGTTGAAATATTTTGATATAAATTACCTATTATTTTCGCCTCTCTGCTCTCAACTACTGTAAGCTATTGAGTTTCACAGAATATGATCTCGAATGGCCCTACAAGATTTGTATTTAAACCAAGAGACAAACGTTTTTTTTCAATTTGAAATCATCATAAAAGTTAGCTCTTTCAGCTTCATTTGATTACCTATGTTTTGGTTCTACGGCCATTATGAATATTTTAGCGCGTGGACCATGTTTAGACGTCAAAATCTGGCGGGTCAATGTTGGCCAACCGTCTGGCCCTACGTTGGACCGAGTTTGGGTGGACTCTCTGGGATAGTAACATATCATCATATTGCTAATCCTGAGCGTGGTATAAAAAAAACAGGAATTTTGTTATTTTCAGACAACAACTCCGTGTTCATGTTGTAAAATCTGCCATGTGTGACACAAACCAGGCACCTTGTATTCATGAAACGTAAATTCTGAAACCGCAGATCTTAAAGCGACACAATCAGGCCAAAAATCATCCAAAAACCCAAATTCTATCTTTGTTCGTTTATATGTCCATAATATGTGGACATGTCCATAGTCTAAAATTGCGAAATTATTTTAAATTTTGGGTTGCCGTGGCAACGTAACGAGTGTACCGAAATCCCCGTGTATCAGCAATTCCAGTATTTCTTATTGAAACATTGCTAGCATCATATTGGATATGTCTGCACCTTAGAAAATGCGCAAAGTGACTGATTGCGTTTAAATGGGCCATATGTCAGTTAAGTCTAGGATAATTTAACTAAATTGCAAAATAAAGATTATATAAAAAATACCATGAAAACAGGATGGTATTGCTCTTATATATCTGCATATCAGATTAAGCTAAGCAAGACGCAATTAGGAGAATATATAAGTAATAATAACGCTTATTTTCAAGCCCGTACATTTTATTAGGTCTTATTATACATTCGGATGTGCTGATAATAATAAAAATGTAAGTAATACATACGCACATTATTATTTTGTAGATATCATAAAAATATATTATGACAAACATCATCAAACCAATTTATTTCTGCACATATATAAATAATAGTATGTGCCAATAAAGTTGCTTAAAATGATAGAATATGGACACTAAATGCATGCAATTATGATGTAATTTAATTGATTTTAAAATGAATCACGCCAGTTCTTACTTGTTCGTCGCTGCATATATTAGAGCCATGTTCGAGGAATATGTAGGAGAATGATGCATGTTCTATTGATGCTAAAAGTCTGTGCAGCCGTATAAGCTATTTCAGTTATCATTATGAAAGTACATTTGTAATATGTTAAAAAATAATATAACAGAAAATAATATATATATATATATAAATAGTATTCACCATTATGGCGTGAAACTAAAAGTGATTTTATAAATTAACAAGGGGAACATTACAAGCCCCAGTCGATACGAATGAGCCATAGGGGCCGGCTAATAAACGTTAACATAACATTATCATGATGCAAGTTAGCACATAGACATAGCTGGATTTATTTGATTGATGTATCATTGTTTGTTTTTGCTTCAAATAGGCTTCAACATTGTTAAAATATGAATATTTCCATTCACATAAAAATACATAAATATGTATATTTTGATTTAATAAAAAAAAAATAGAATTTATAACTTGTATTAGTCAATTAATATTTTTGTATCTGTATTCAATTTTCAGAAGTTGTGCGTCAAGATGGCTGAACACAGATTCAAATGGGTGACAATTTTAATTGTTTAGTTCAAAGGTGTAAAGGTTAACATGACTATGTCACATAGCTCTATTCATTATGTGTCTGGATGCTTCAGCATCAGTTTATTTTGTTACAACGGCAAGCAAGTAATATTTTATTTTATTTCAGGTAATTCCAATTGAATAACAGCTTGCAGAAGATATGTATTATTAACGATATTAACGTTCATTTCAATATATGAACACATAATTTAAAAAGTGTAAAATAGAATGGTTTATGCTTTATAATTTATTTACGCAACATCTGTAGCGTTGTAGTCAATATTAAGATGTGGTCATATTTGGAAGTCAATGACAATTAATACAAATCACGTCAATTATTATAAAAGTTCACAACTTTGAAAGTTCAAGCTTGCACCACAACACTGCGGGCATTGAGGATCACCATACTTAAAATCTAAAGGTTGAGATTATGTTAACTTTATCTCGTTATCGTTAGAACATTTAAAAACATATTCACTTGTTCCAATGAGAATGAGAAAACACTAGGATAATGTCAATCTTATGATTTATTTTGTCGATGGACCCACGATGCTGATCTTATCATTGGAAATTAAAGAAAGTTTAGATCATCTTGATCATCTTGATCTTATGCAGAAACTTGTTGCCAAACCTTGAATGATTCTTCACCTCAACCAGAAGCACGTTAGTCAATCTCCTGAAAAAAAAATATAATCATATTACTGTACAAACAGTTGTATTTACAAAACACGGAAGGATACAAATATAAAATAAAACACAACAAACAAACAAACAAACAAACAAACAAACAAACAAACAAACAAACAAACAAACAAACAAATAAATAAATAAATAAATAAATGAATGAATGAATGAATGAATGAATGAATGAATGAATGAATGAATGAATGAATGAATGAATGAATGAATGAATGTATGAATGAATGAATGAATGAATGAATAAATAAATAAATAAATAAATAAATAAATAAATAAATAAATAAATAAATAAATAAATAAATAAATAAATAAATAAATAAATAAATAAATAAATAAATAAATAAATAAATAAATAAATAAATAAATAAATAAATAAATAAATAAATAAATAAATGAATAATGGATGAATGAATGAATGAATGAATGAATGAATGAATAAATGAATGAATGAATGAATGAATAAATGAATGAATAATTGAATAAAAACAAAAAATATGAATGAATGAATGATGAATGAATAAATGAATGAATGAATGAATGAATGAATGAATGAATGAATGAATGAATGAATGAATGAATGAATGAATGAATAAATAAATGAATAGTTAGCTTATGTAAATCAATACTGTATTTATTATGACCATTTTCAGCTACTAGTATATAAATACGATTACATGGCAGTGTCACCTGGTAGATAGCAGATTCTCGACTAGCAGGAACCTCGTAATCTGGCTCTGGTTTTTCTAGAGCAGAGTATGCTGGACTCGGGTGACTAAAATGTGCAGTGGGTCTGTTTAATTTCTCATAATGATGATCTAGATCTTCTGACACCAAACCTACATCGACAAACCTTTCAATTAGTCTAGCCCTAGTCATGTTACACTGTCAATTAGTCTAGCCCTATTCCTGCTGCACTGTCAATTAGTCTAGCCCTAGTCTTGTTATGGATCTTCTGACACCATACCTGCATTGAGAAACCTTTAATTACGCTAGCCCTAGTTATGTTGCACTTAAAAACAATACTACAATCAAATACAATTTCAACTAAATTTATAAAGTTATTCAAATAATTATTTAATTTGGGATCGTGATGTTTATTTTTCGCAAATAACGTTCCATTGACCATTCCAACGTCAAGGAAATAATGAAGCTAACTCGATAAGGCTTGAATACAGATACAAAAATATTAATTGACTAATACAAGTTATAAATTCTATTTTTTTTTTATTAAATCAAAAGATACATATTTATGTATTTTTATGTGAATGGAAATATCATATTTTAACAATGTTGAAGCCTATTTGAAGCAAAAACAAACAATGATACATCAATCAAATAAATCCAGCTATGTCAATGTGCTAACTTGCATCATGATAAACCTGCGTTATGTTAACGTTTATTAGCCGGCCCCTATGGCTCATTGGTATCGACTGGGGCTTGTAACCTGGGGGTACCAAGTTCGAATCCCGGTGGGGACGGATATTTGTCATCGTGGCTGTGCCTATACAGTGCTTCAAACTGTTCAAAGGCATGGAGGGTACAGTGCTGCTCATGGTACTGTGCACTATAAAGAACCATTGAAGTCATTCGAAATAAGAGTAGGGCATAGTCCCGGCTTCAGACTTCCTTCTGTCGCGATATTGCCATAATTGTGCAGAAAGCGACGTAAAAGCAATATTCATTCAATATTCATGTTAATGTTTATTAGATGTTAAACAGACATATAAACATACTCACCTGTTGTTATATGTCCTGGGTCATATTGTCCAGGGGTCAGAGGCGATATTGGGGCTCTGTTTAAATGAGAAATACATATGCATATCATTAAGTATAATCTTAGGAAGAATGCTGATAATTTTAACAATTGCCAAAGCAGTAAAAAAGTAGAAAAAAATTACCATGTTTACGAAAAATATAAGGTAACAGCCAACGTGACAATTCTATATTATCATTAAATATATAAGACACAAATTAAACAGTATATACATAATTAAGCTACCCCTCGTGGTAATCTGTACTACATGTATACATAAAATAAATACACGGTTGTTGTGGTATATATTTTGTTTGGTGATTATGTAAATTAACAGAGGCATGGCCAATGCTGGTAGATCTGTTGCGGTTATAATTGTGACTTTCCCCATGTGATTTTTATGACATTAACTATGTTTTACACTTCTCATTATGATGTTGACGTCGTTATGCTCCTCGTGCAAATTTCAGTTTTGTAATACCTTGGTTGACTTAGCCTTTTTTAGGGAAGTGAAGTACAGAATAACGTGATTTATTTACGATGTACGTCCAAGACAGCTTGAAACGTCACGTTAGCATTTTGTTGATTAGCCTTTCTTAGGGACGTGAAATACGTGATAACGTGATTTATGTACGATGTACGTCCAAGGCATCTTGAAACGTCACGTTAGCATTTTGTTGATTAGCCTTTTTATGGACGTGAAATACGTGATAACGTGATTTAGGTACGATGTACGTCCAAGACAGCTTGAAACGTCACGTTAGCATTTTGTTGACTAGCCTTTTTTAGGGACGTGAAATACGTGATAACGTGATTTATGTACGATGTACGTCCAAGACAGCTTGAAACGTAACGTTTGCATTTTTTTATTAGCCTTTTTTTAGGTATGTGAAGTACGTTATGACGTGATTTATATACAGATATACGCTGAGGCAGCTTGAAACGTCACGACAGCATTTTGTTTTGCCCAAATACACACTAAACAAAAAAATATTATGAAAAATAAAAGGCTACATTATGATACTATGTGAATTCGTGTGTTTGAGACCTGCAAATTATTTGTGAATGACTGTTATTAAAACAACAAACATTCTCTCTATTTACCATTGCAAGATGCTAGATTTTTTGTTTAAGCCACATATACATACACATACATATACATACACATACTCTTGTGGTTTTTTGTGATTGCGTAACGGGAACTTGGTTTATGGGGCCATGTGGGGTGATACGATGCGTAAATATTGGATAATGTGTGACCTAGCTGGCTGTGTATTAGTATGTTATAGTCACTACTGGTTTAATATTTCATACTACAAACTAGTACTTATTGTAGCCTTGGACATGAAAGGGTGTATCTGTCACTCCCCAGAGTGGCAGATACACCCTTTCATATCCAAGGGGACGATTGTATTGTGAGGCGATTAATTCATAGTAGGATTTATTAGAAAGAGGAATAAAGTACAATTAAAGCAGGTCGGTCGTTATGCTTAAACGAGCCATAATATCTACATTGCGGCCGACAATATCGAATATGAATGCGTCTATGCACAACTTGACAGACAGCAGCAGGTGTGTGCGATGTAGCTTGTTCGTCTCGTACCTTAAGCATATACTGCACTATATACTAACGGCGACCACAAACAGCAATCCAGACTTTCCAAGGGACACATGTGATTGTAGAGCTGATATAAATCAACTGGGGGTATATGCATTTCTGAATGTATTTTTCAATGGGAGCAAACTTGAGCGAGTAACTTCTGAGAAATTGTTAGGTCTAACAATTGATAAGTATTGTAACTACTTGCATTTACTGGTATAATATAATTATGTTTGTATATCACAATATATATTTGCATTCGTTATACTGTGGTGCGAACTCTCTCGCAAGCTTTTGATGCCAAATGGAAAAGTTATTTCAACTATGGTGTTCTTCAAAATATAGCGTTGACAATTGCCAAATATTTCTCAGGAGTTATTTGGTGATATATTATTTGAATTATTTACATGTATCTCTAATAAAAATGCCTAACATTTTAAAATCAGGACTGGTGCTATTGAGGCCAACACAAATTAAACTACAGTTTGGAGACAGGGCTAATTGTATTAAACATAAATCAGTTTCTTAATTGTACTAGAAAATATTTTTTTGGCGCACAATATATATTTTGAACAAGGTAGAGATCTCAACCCTCCCCCCGACCAATGAAAGAGTGGTTCGGCCTGTCACGTGGTCACGAGATCAGATAATCACAGCCGTCATTCAGTTGTTATTTAAATTAGAAGGTATAATAACCTACTTTTCTTAGAAATACATCATATTGGTAAGTAAACTATAACAATATTCTACAACATCTGGATTAAAATAATCCCTGAATCGATCTCAATGTATTAACCTGATGTGGTAGTCTGACTGGTAGGGACTGTGGTAGTAGTCGAGTATGTTCGTGTATTTCCGGTGGTTGTGAGGGAAGCGTTCTTGGTAGTGGTTGTAGATGTAGTAGGAGTAGTAGTTGTAGTGGTACCGGACGTCGTGGTTGTTGCAGGTGGTTCAGTGGTAGCAGTAGTGGAAGTAGATATAGTAGTAGTGCGAGTAGTAATTATTGTAGTAGTTGTCGTTCCCGTCCAATCTGGAATATTACCTTCACTATGACCTAAAAATTAATAGAATAGTTCAACAAACAGATACACGTTTATTGTTCAAAATAAAAGCGTTTTCTGTTGATTGGTATAGTATAACAATATATCATCACGCAGTTAGTGCCAACTGTTCTGGCAGACAATACATTCCTGTGCTGTATTGTAGTCAACTGATTGGAACTAATACAGTGCAACCTGTACATACCGGACCCTGTACAAACCGGAATCCTGTCTATACCGTAATAATTCTTTGGTCCCAAATTAATTGCACTCAAAACAATACTAATTAACTCTCTCCAAAACGGAACCTCTCTACTCCGAATACCGGACTTAATATTTTCCCCAAATGAATAAATTGTATTGTATTTAACCTGTTCAAACCGGAATCGATTTTTTTTTATTTTATTTTAAAAAAATCGCACAAGGTGCACTAAGGGTTAAACAGGGGGGGCGGCAAGGTGACGTGACATCATGCTTGTTATGGAACGGGAGATGTGCGAAGTTAGTTTTGGTAACACCGTTCACGCTCTAGAGAAATTAATTGTCAACACCATTACGTTGAGATCGGTATGGTATTTTAACAACATAATGGATTATTAAAATAATTGGTTGATAAATTAATGTAACAGAATCATTGACTAATAAAATATTAAATGTTCGTATCATGTCATAAACATATCAGTGCATTAAACGTAAATAATTCTCACGAAAACTAGACTGTATTTTTGGATAAATTTATTCTGTGTGAGATACTTAATGACCCGATGAATAAATAACTACCGGGATGTGAAATATAAAAATATTTGATTTATTCGCTGGATTATTCCTATATTATTTTTGATTCTCAGTTAAGGTATTAATTGTATTAGATGACATAATTATACAGTATCAGAGCGTTTAATCCAGCGTCATACATTCCAGAAAATATATAAAAGTCACCAAAAAACGTATATTGTCGTCATCTAAAACGAAACAGTTAAAATAATAAAAATGTTGCAATATGATTACCTCCTTATCGAAGAAACAGCTTCTCCTATTGCTTTGATATTCAAACGGGCTGATGCAGATGTTAGCAAATATGCTCCGTGTGTGAAATGTGTTAATTAAATAAAAATGTTATTTTAGATTGGGCGGTAAAAATCGCATGACAAAAAAATAAAATGACTAATGCGCTCCTTGTGTGCAATATGTGACACACAATTACAAATAATTATATAGTTATTTTAAGCTAGGTGCTAAAGAGGCAATTCTTAATAAAACCGCAATACAGGCAGATAGATCAGTATGACTATCATATATGCTCATTATTTTAATAAAATGAAACATCTTTAAAAAATGGTGTCCTTTATTATATACATTTATTTGCATACATCCACCTATCATTTGTAGACCTACCGTCGACGCACCCTGAATTATTACCCTCGTGTCAATTGTACAAGTTATCGTTGTTTGTTCCTCTCCAAAAACAAAAACCCTGTCCAAACCGGAACCTGTCCAAACCGGAATAAAACTTTGTCCCCAGGGCATGCCGGTATGTACAGGTTTTACTGTAGTTAGGACTAGAAAATTTACATCACTTTCAGGTTTCATTGGGTGATTGTTATCAGAGGTTCACATAGATATACAGTCTGCTGCTTGCTGTAATTTTAAAACATCCTAAAATTGTCTGTGACAAAATGTTCCTTCTATCGTTTGGGCTTCATCCAGCGGGGACAATAGTACCTTTGTTCAGCAAAGGTGCGAATACAGCTTGATGTCATTGGGATGGCTCAATTTATCTCGCTGACATCAGAGGATTTGGCACACGGTTGAAACTGGCAATGGGACGTCTGTTCAGAAGCAGTGCTAACACAGCTTGATTGCATAGGGATGACACAAATGCTCTCTAGTCGACACAAATGTTGGGCAACCGCTGGTGTCGAGTAAAAACTACAATTTTTTGAACTGGATTCCCATGCTGGCTTTTTCTGTCAATCTGATCCAGTCAATGTACAGTCACGGAAACACAACACATTGATCCGATACCAGAAAGGGCTGCATCAGCCCAGAAAGAGTGACAATGTGCAGTATTTCACATAAACTCTACTGAGTGGTCTAAAATGTATTAAATATTAGAAGAACAGGTCATATAAACAATATAGTTCGATTATTTTGCCACATGAACAATAATTTACTAAAAATATACCAAAAAGTAATACCTGTACATGTCACATCAATATCAGGATTTAATACAAATTTCCCATTTGACGCTTCCTCCCAGGATAGTGATGATCTGTCAGGGGTAATCGTCTTTGCTCTTATTAACAAAGATACTGTCAACATAAAGACATTTATAATTAATAGCCATTGTTTACAACTGTAAGTTTATGACATCCTTCTAAGGGCATCAGATCAAAACTAGGGCCAAAGACCTCATGTGTTTGGAGCCAAGGTATTGGCCTGTATAACCACTTCTATACAACAATGAGGTGTTGAGCCAATGTTGCTTCAATGACTGGCAAGCAGTGTGCCGTAAAAAATAGACCAACATTGAAATGACATTGGATCAATAACGTTATTCCACTGGTCGTTTTTCGTCTGTTGTGCAGTGACCTAGTTTTAAACAAGAATCCCTGCGTTTCTGAACATTTTTGAGTTTTTTTCACCAGACTGAAGTTGATATTTAGGCAATAAGCCATGTAAAATTGTTTTTAGGTATTGTAGATTTTAAAAACTTGCTAAAAAAAATTAGATGCACAAGTGAGAGATGTTTGTTTTTGTTAGTTCACATGATAACAGTATATCAAAATACTTGGCAAGCACTCCGAACACCCTGTGGCTGATGTAGTGACTCAAAATGGTGTAGTTAGTCAAGATATAAGCGGTGTTCTATACGAAATGGCCTGATTTGATCTAGTACAACTACTAGATCGATATGACAAGATATGTACACTAGTCAAGCAGAATACTGATATAACCTGGAAATTCATACAGAAGTTTATATTTTGATTTATTTGTGTTCAGTAGAGGCTAGAGTCATCATTTCCACTGGGAGTACTAAATTTCACCCAGTGGCAATTTTTTAATTTAATTATTTCCAAGATGGCCGCCAATCGCTAGTCTTAAATCTATAAAATGACATATATCTGGGCCTACTTGTTCATGATCTTGGAGTCGATTTCTATAAAACCAAAAACCATAATAATCTTATGACATTTTCAAATTATTTGGAAGTCAAGGTCAAAGGTTAAGGCCATTTTATGGATCTTATAAGGTTAAAAAAGGCATCAAATGTGGCGCGTGACTGAAATTACAAAACCAAAACAACATTTATTTAACCCCTTAAAGTCTAACATGTCGGGTGCACCCCTCATGGATTAGTTCAACCTATGAACTAGCATGTCGGGTATACCGTCATGCTTTCAAATGATACTTGCAAAGTAGCCTGAACATGGTAAATATGAGCGGAGATCTACAATGCATAGCTATAAGTGGATTTTTTCTGAGGAATCTTTCAAATCGGATACAAGCATCATGGCATGAATACTCCCTGTGGGCTACTTTTTTTGAAAAAAACTTGAGGCGATACAGATGTTAAGATGGCCGCCATTTTTAAAGATGGCCGCCATTTTGAGCATCAAAATATACGTTTTTTAATAAAACCCCCCTCTTACAAATAACGCCAAATATGGCACGGATAACAAGGGACCATTTCAAAAGGCCATAAAGTAAGATGTGAAACCTGGTGAAGATTATCTATATAGTATAAGCTTATTTGACACAACCCCCAAAACTAAGGCAACATAGCTTAATAATAAATTAATTGCGCCTGTCTACCGGTTTTATGAATGTTTGACGTCACGTTTTGTCCCAAAGCTGTGCTTCAGACCAAGGTGATAAGGTGGCCATGGAAAACTCCAACCACAGTAAAAAAACAAAAATAATGTGATAGACTTTTAAATATTTACAAAACATTTCAATAATATTTTGACTGGTGAAGTTTGTGAATTTTTAGTTCTGATTAAAATTACTCCCATTTACTTGATAGATTTATCAAAAATGACAATTTTTCAGTTGATTTGTGCATTTCCTTTGCAGTTCCTTTTCTTCTTCAGTTCTTTTGATTGATTGATTGATTGATTGATTGATTATTGAATGATTGATTGATATTTAAATTGATTAATATTTCAATTGATTGATTGATTGATTGATTGATTGATTGATTGATTGATTGATTGATTGATTGATTGATTGATTGATTGATTGATTGATTGATTTATTGATTGATTGATTGATTGATTGATTGATTGATTAATTGATTGGTTGATTGATTGATTGATTGATTGATTGATTGCTTTATTGATTGATTGATTGATTGATTAATTGATTGATTGCTTGATTGCTTGATTGATTGATTGATTGATTGATTGATTGATTGATTGATTGATTGATTGATTGATTGATTGATTGATTGATTGATTGATTGATTGATTGATTGATTGATTGATTGATTGATTGATTGACTGATTGATTGATCCATTGATCCAGTGTTCCATTGATCCAGTGATTCATTGATCCAGTGATCCAGTGATTGATCATCTGTCAGTCAATAGCAAGCTCAATGTTGAATGTTATACATACCTGTTGTATCGCACACGATATCACTTATCACCCAAGCTACACCCACGGAATAGGCAAAGTAGTCTGTAGTCCCTGATAATTTGTAGACGGGTTTGGTATTGCATTGGACATATGGCAGTAGGGTGTATATGCCTTCTTTATCAAAATGTCCCACCGTTCCTCTTAGCTCAAAGCTTTCACATATGTTGCTACCTGTGGGAGAGCAATAACGAGTAAATAATTTTACACACGAGTATCAATAACGTTGCGATGAAAATATACGAATACCAATTTGAATATTTCAAATATTATTGAAAATGAAATCAAATATCAGTCTGATTGAACCAATCGTCGACATTATAAAATGTTACAATTGTGCAGAAACATGAGGATCCCGGGAAATATAACTATATATTTGTCGCATACTGTCTACGCTGTGTTTTACTAATAGTATGTAAGAAGTGGTATTGCAAATCTGTTAGCTGTTGGCCGTTCATATAATAGGAAATTTTCAGGCAAGTGTTGTAATTAAGATAGCTACAATATACATCTAAATATACTATTGAGACAGAGTAATTTGGTAATTCTTTATTAATTTATTATATCGCCACAGCTAATGCAGTTGGTGTCATGTGGTATCAATATTTTTATTCTCCTAATCATAGTTTAAGTGTGTGAGTTTGTTTCTTCAATCTTACGCCATATTCTTCTAATTTCTAAACATGCTTAGACCTGTGATCCCATGCAAGTAGACAGTGATTGTTTCGTATTTGTTAACTATTGGAAATGTGTACTTTCCTGTCCATAATGTTGTATTTTTTACAATTATAGGTATCTAATAAGATCTAATAACATAACTCCTGACATTTCACACATATCTTCTAATTACCAATCATTGTGCGAAACAAATCTAAAAATGCAAACTTGTTATAGGCTGGATAGATCTCACATTGAAACAGCATTGCTTTGATGTGTAATGCTTGATGTGATTGCACATGAACTGAAGTAGATTTGTAGACTCTTGCCAGGAGCGATTGCACTGATGGCTTGAATTTTATATGATGATATATGACGAGAATCCTACAAGAAACTAACACAGTGAACATGTTCAGATTCAGAAGTGTTTTAAGCATTGAAGTGTCACATATATATAATATTTTTATTTGTATTAAAAAAAACTTACAAACTGAAATTGTGATTTAACTATCTGATCATATCTGTACTCAATAAAAAAATATATGCTCTCGATAACATAATGAAACACCAATTTTCTCTAATATTCAAACATATCTCAGAATACAATTGGGACAATCATTCGTTGGCCAAATAAATATTCATACTGGGGTGTAGATATTGCAGGGGCAAGTCACGTCTCAAGTTGAATACAAATGACTGAGAAGCAATATCGCCAAACATTTTAATAACGGTACTTTACTTCCAATAATTTAAAATTTGCTTCTAATACTTCATGAATGAAATAAACCAGATCGGGTGACAAAGCTGCAACCCCCGTCGTGATAGACGGCACTGTTTAACTACTACACCAGGCCCCAACCTAATAACTGGTGCTAGGAAGGAAGGATAATACTAACCTGTGTATGCTGACAGACTGAGGTTAAAAGAAACAGCCAACAGCAAATGTAAGATAATCTACTTAACTCTTACAACGCTGAAATATTTTTGAATAAACAATGGAGACCAAAGGTTATTTTAAATTTGAAATCAGCATAAATGTTTTAGTTATAGCTTTTCTTGAATACCTATGTTAATGGTCTACGGCCATTGTAAATATTTAATTCTTTCAGTGCAGGGACCGACTTTAGACATCAGATTTTGAAGTCTAAAGACGGTCCATGCTCTGAAAGGTTTAAGTATGCTCACCTTCACAAATAAGAGTCAGTTCCTCATTTTTCTCCCATCTGTCCTCTTCTGATACATATGTCACATAGTTAGACCACGGTTGTGTAACTATGTCAGGAGACAAAGAGCAATCTCTCACTCCTATGCCTACATACAATACAGCATTGGTGTCATTGCAATCATCATAAACAGCTCCTATCACCCAAGAGTCCCATGCCCAAGCAAAGAAGAGATGCTGAACGTCTATAAAATTAGGCCATATCTGTCTGTAAACTGGTCTCATTGTACATATCACATCGTCGATCTGCTCGTAGACTCCTTCTCTCCCAGACTGACCAAGACTGTTTTCTACGAAGATGCGACTGCACGGTTGAGAATCTGTGAAGTAAGACGAATTATTTATCTCTGTCAATGTCTGAAATGGATATCTGTAGCAGATTTAATGGTGAAAATAAGGGATTGTAAAACTCCAGACACATCAGCAAATAGGGATGTTAGAGGCTATGTGAATCTGGGAAGTAAGACATCTATTTATTTCTGTCAAAGACTGAAATGGATTAGGGAGTTAGATGCTATGGGTTAGAAGCTATGAGTACTATAGAAAGTGTAAGTACAATGTGATGAAAAATGATAACCCTGAGACCTCTGCTCAACAGTGGTGCTAATACAGTTTATACATCAGCAACATTGCGGCGTGCATTTGGAAGGCTTGAAACTATCCAGCAGTGGAGACTTCGGTACCAGCTGGAAACTTTAGTCTGCACTTTTAGAAGCATCTTTACTCATGCTTACTCATGACAAGCATGAGTCTTCATCAGCTTTGACAACATAGTTTAAATGACCTTTATCTTGGTACAGTACTAATAAAGCCTACGAATTCTTTTTGAAATATCAGTGTTCATTTTGATCAAATAATGACAATGTTTTTTTTTCAACTACAAGCTCAAAGTTGCACCATACCATCATATAATTAAATTAAAAGTACAGTAGACTCTCACCTAACGGTCGAATCATCAATGCGGTTAGACCGGTCAATTTTATTCGGCCCGAATTTGTTCTCAGGCAGAGCCATATCAAAGGCGATCACAAATGCCGTCAAACTGCCATTCCAGACAATGGTCATACTTTTGTGTCAAAATGGCAAGTTCACTCTCGTCACTGTGGTCAAGATAAGTATTTTCACTAAACCAATTTGTCGTCATCGAAATTTTTTTTCAGGTAAATACAATATAAGCTGTCGCATAGCTTCCCAAACATACAATGCAAATACCTTAGTTAGACAAGTTGCGCTAGTGGCAAGTCTCCCAATGCTAGACTTGCAAAAACATTATTCATATTTTTCACATTTAATGTTGTTTTTGTCCCATATTACAAATGTGTGAAAATGACAAATTCTTGTGATGAAAAAATATTTAGGATCTTGTCAATGGCAAAACTAAAATGCAAGCACATTTGTCAAATGAATGAATATTTATGTACAGATAACTTTTATTATAATTATTATCAATTTCATGACCCTAGCATGTTATTAATAGAAAATAAAACAATGATAATTATTAAAACAATAAATATTATATTTTAGGATGTTGACTGTGATCATCAGCAGAATAGTTGATTAACGAGTGCCGTGACTAAAAACCTTTTACAGTCTGCGTGTCTATACGTAACCTACGAATATGTTACAATTATACAACACAATATTCCACTTTGTAGGAAGGTGATTTTGCAACTAACCTTAGTCGCATTTAAAGTAATTCTTAATGCATGTTAAATTTTAAAACAAATAATTCACGTGGAATAAACATCTTGTTGTCATGGTCATCAAGACATAGACGGTAAACGATATGGTGTGTCTGCGTTTACGGTCCTCGCATCCAGCAGATACGGATCTGTGTCACACATAGACGTTGAACAAACATTATAAACAATACAATATTTGTTTTGCCGAAATTACTGGCCAGAAGATCATGTAACATTTGTTGCTCTATCACTAATATGGTCAGACCCCTATTATGGTCAAATAATTCTGACCATACTTCACCGCATTGGCGGGAGTCTACTGTACATCATTTGCCACCAAATAGTGGTTGCACTTGTAAAATCCAATGTTGCTTTTTGTAATAGACTATTGGGTGAGGCCCATACTACTAAGCTAAAATTATAAAGACGATATTTTCATGGAAACAAGAGAAAGTTAAGATAATTGTAATCTTAAAATATATATTTGGACCAAGTCACTCACGTCCACACTTGGCTGTGATTGTGGATACTTCATTCCAAGATAAATCATGATATTCCAGCCAGGTGATATCAGGGTCCAGTAGGTCTTCGTTATTTAGTTGTAGAACTCCTGAGTTTTCACACAAATCACTGTTCACGACCCATGAAGAGTTCTATATAATACGAACACTTTCCATTTCACTGGTCATGAAATATTAAATGTTATTTTTTAGCATATTCTAGATCAGTATAAAAAAAAGAATATGTCATATGTATAGCCCTGTAAATCCATAAGAAATTGGTCGAAATATCAGCAAGAATCATCCATCATTGTCAATTAAGTCATCTAAAAAAATCTCCATCTTTATGAGCGAGTTCACACAAATAATATGTATTCATGCCAATGTATGAAACATAGCATAATACGTAGGCACTTAATTATGTATATGATTTGAGCAAGTACACAAAGCATACATAAAACAAACATCACACGTGGCATGGGATGAAAAACCAAGCAAACAGGAAATGTTGACTCAATGTTGGTTGAATGTCTATGACACAGTCCAACATTAGACCAGAATTGGTTATTGTGTTTGCTAGGATGTACTAGCTACAAACGTGTTGGATATAACATACATATGTCAGCTGAATACAATAATCCAAGCTCATATCCTCTGTAAATACAATACTCTACCTCTAAAGCTAGCCACTGACCTCTGTAAGGTAGTACAGGTAGAAGTCTTGTCTGGGCCAGGTCTGCGTGTAGATGTCATGTTCATCATTACATGATCTACCATCTGTTATCATCTCATAGGCTCCCAGCACCTCATGTCTTTCACTAGTGCCTTCCAGTGTGACTTTGGAACAGGCAAACACTGAAATAAGGAAATCAGATACCATCCATTTAAAGATATAAAGAGTTTATTTGCTGTTACAGCATGGAGTAGAAGGGCAACTTGTTGAGCAAACTTGCAGAATTAGATTGAAAATTGGCAACAAATTTCAATTTTTCTGTTCATAACAAGCAACATACATTTTTCATTTTACTACTCTGAAAACAACTGTTAACAAAAAGTGCGACCTAAAATTTTTTACTGATATGCAACACCCCCCACTCCCATGTTCAACTCTACACTCCGAAGAATCCAACACTGGGACCAACATTGTCAATATTTATGATATGCACTTAGCATCAAGTCTGAAATCATAACCTTATAATTGACCGTTAATAGTTCATTTGTTCCAACTTCTTGATAACCCGTCCATAGCGGGACACTCGCTGAGCATCAGGTGTGCTAGCAGTAGCAGGTCTGCTCTCTGGCAGATTCACTTGATCGTTTGGATGTGTTTGGAAATGTTTCTTTTGGTATCATTAATATCCTTAGAATAAGTAGAGTCAGCAATTTCAAGATCGTGCAACTTTTGTATAGCTCGGGCATTTACCCTCTAGGAGTGCGAAGAGACACACTGCAAACAACCCTATATGAACTTTTAATATTACGCTCTACAACGCCTACAGGCCACTGTAATCTTGGCATATTGTCTTCCCTGATAAGGACCACAGAACCCTCATTAATATGCCCTCGCGCTTCAAACCTGTGTACAGACGGAAGAATATTACACAGGGAGTCATGACTCCACCGGAATTTGTCTAGCATTATAATGCAATCACTCTCTCTATAAGCCAAAGCCTTCGAAGTGACCACACCAATGTATTCCGTTACTTTTGTTTGACAACCAACCTGCCTACCAGCCAGAAAATGTCCTGGTGTTAGTGGTTTATCTGCAACAACATCATTACCAACAAAGGGCGTGAGTTGATGCGTGCCTCTACCTTATTTAAGGTAGTTAGCGATTGATTACTGATGGTTTTCTTGAGAGAGATTTCACGGATCTGATAAAATGTTCCCACCAGCGACCCCACCATGGAGACCTAGGACTATATTTTTCCACTCAGAACATAGATGTCCAAGATCAACAAGCAGACGACTTTTAGCAGCTGCAAAGGTAGCTGCATTGTCTGAGTACACAACTGAAGGCACTGTTCGCCTGGCAGCAAATCGCTTCAAGGCTAAGAGGAGGGTAGCTGTCAAAAGCGAATCGATCAGCTCAACTACAGCACAATTGCACAGGTGAAGAGGCATATGTAGAGATTCTTTTGCGGCAAGTCAGTACAGAAGAGGGGACCTACACAATCTACACCTGTAACAGTGAAAGGCAGACTTTGCGTTACTCTGAGAGCAGGTAATGTGGCACCAGGTGCATTACATGCCTTAGCATCCTGATTTTGACAACATAGGCATTATCGTCTAACATTTTTTCGCTAAACACCTGAGGCCCAATATCCAGTAATTATCTCTAAGTGATGGTCCAAGTGTGTTGACCCCACTGTGCTTTAAAAACTTATGCAGGTATCTAACCTGAAAGAGTGCCAAGTGGTCTTTCTGCAAGATTATGGGATGCTTGTCATCATAAGACAACTACGTCAACAGGAAAAAGCCTTGCCCGTGGAACAGCTGATGATATAGAAGTAGCCGTACTTTTTACGATGGGTGAAGCATGTTTGTAATATATACTAAAATGTCCAGTGGTCAGAGCCTGGTAGATCAGGGAACAAAATTTGACTCTGTAACGAGCAGATAACCAGTGCAAAGATTTTAGAAGAGGAGTTATGTGACAAGTCAAAACCCTGCACCAAACATTTCTGTATACCCTGGAGTTTTGATGTCTCCTTTTCAGTGAAATTGAACAGGACAGAGTTACAATACTCCAGCTTGCTAGCGATCAACGCAGTTGCAATTGTCTTAGCAACAGATGGTGTTCAAAAGCTCCTTATTCTAGGCATGACGTGTATATGATAGTGGCAGGCGATATACACCCCATACCTAAAGAACTTCACTGGCTGCCTAAATCTCAGCGACTCGAATATAAATTTCTCACAATAGTTTGTCGTTCCCTACATGGTCATGCCCCAGATTATATGAAGAAAATGTTTAGTCGCTCTAAAATCTATATGTGGAACGTTGTGACCAAAGTATTTTAATAATTCAAAAGTGTCGTGTGTTGGTGGTGTCTACAGTACCGATTTCACAAAATGGGACAGATTTGTCATCAGTGGCTGGCCTGCGTTAACCCGAGTTAGCGCAGAATTGGTTGCGCCCAGCGCATGAAATGGGTGTCATCTCGCCGGGCTGGCCAGGCTCGCTCTGGGCGAGACAGGGCGCGCGCAGCTTGACCACATTCAGCATCATCTGAACATCTCTGAGTTTATCTCAACGTGCAATAATTCAGTGTCCGTACGTGTATTCATGTAGACATACATTTTGCAGTCCTTATTTATTTCTGCTTAGCCATTTAGCCTTTAGACATTATCTTTGGTATCGGTCAAGCAGTTCAGTGTATCAATTCAGAAAATGGGTGGTTTTATGAAGCTGGAATAGGCCTAACTGAAGATGAAAAAACAGACACCTGGCAAGTTAGGCTCGCCTGGTGCTCCTGTCGGGCTTGAAACCGGACTGGACGAAAAGCGCGCCTGACTGACACATGCAGACATTGGCCCAATTTTCCAGGGCTCTAGATTGCTGGGCTAGCCCCAACGATATGAGCGAGGCTCCATTCATATAAACTTATACCAAAACGCATATTGCGGCCCGGCTAATTTTTTTTATAACTATGGGCGCAAAATGGGGTTGGGAGAGAACAGGGCCGTATCCAGACTAAGACAAATGGGGGGTTACAGGTTGACCATCCGGTAATCGGGGGGTTCCGGGGGCACGCCCCCCAGGAAATTTTAAAAAATGCGGCATTTTCGGGATATTCAGGTGGGTTACATACACCCAAATAAAAAAACCTGATACGGCCCTGGAGAACATGGGTCTAGCCCAGGGCTAGCCTGCGTTAGCCGGGGCTAGCCCCACTGAAAAAGTTTGTCCCATTTTGCTAAATCAGTACTGTATGTCACTTATCCCTTGAACAATGCCACAATACAATGCTGTATACTTTTAAAAACACCTTAAACACATTTTACGACCGTTTTAAATATGCAAATAAGACACATTTGTCAGCGACAAATTTTTGAATTTTTTTCCAGTAAGACTATGAACCCATATAAACTCATTTTTTATAAAATCGCTTTTCCAAAAATTTTGTCCGGATACTTTGGTAAAATGCCCACAGTATACGGGAACCCTGATGCTATGTATGCACATAAAATTATAAATATCTATTTTCATAGCAGATATATATGTTATATAAATATAATTAGGGAACGACCATTTTATTATCTATGAGGGAGGCTCAGATTGTTAATCGGCACAGCCTGTGTATAAAAAAAGAAAATGTAACCATTGATACTTGAAGTCATCATAAATGTCTTAAGCGCAAATCAGAACAATATCGCGTTGTATATCAAACCCACTATTTGATCATTGCCAAAAGAATACCAGGAAGTCGAAGGCGAACACTAAGCTGCTAATGACAACACGCAAAATTGTTACGCGCCACTACCACAATCTGGACTTTCAAAAGGGAATAACGCCCAACATGTTGCATCGGTGTGTGGACAGTCACCCGATTAACGCATCTGTCGTCGTGTCACACGGCGCTTGCATAGTGGCGTTCTTGTTCACCTTCGTGTGTTTTTCACTTTAGTTAGCTCTTTCCGCTTCATTTGAATACCTATGTTATGAGCCTACGGCCATTATACTTTTTTTTAATTATTTCAGTCCGGTGATCGACTTTTGACGTCAGCTTAGGCGTCAGAATCTGACGTCCCTAGGCGTCACATAATGACGCCTGAAGTTCGTCCCCGCGCTGAAAGGGTTCTTAAGGCCTAAGTTGCAAAACAAAATATTGCCTAAATCATGAAATGAGGAAACTTAACCTATTCTTCAATTGCCATTATAAGTAGCGAGAATTAAACAATTATTCAGTATAATATTTTTTTTTAATTTGCGAATATGTTTGTTTCATAAAAATAAAAAATAATATTACATAAGTTATGCATATCCTAAACATTCAGCTTAGAGATATATAAAAAAATCAAGTTTTAAAATAAATTGACAAACATTATCTACTGACAATAAATCCACCGCAAAATAATGTATATACTGCATACCGTACACAATGCTATATCTATGACTTTGTATGTTTATATTTTTATTTGCAGCAAGAAAAAACTCCGATGTCATGTATATGGTTTCCAGCAAGATTACGATAAGATTAACCCTTTCAGCTTTATAGGGCTTTTTTCAGTCTTTATGCGTCGAATCTGACGTCTGTTGACCGGAATTATTGATCATTGACACGAAGGCTAAGGCGAGCACTGAGCACTGTAGACTGAAAGAAGTAGAATATTTCTAATGACCGTAGGCCCATAACATATGTATTCAAATGAGGCGAAAAGTGCTAACTAAGAAATTTATTATGATTTCAAATTGACAAAAAACCTTTGGTCTTCGTGGTTTATGGCAAATATTTCGGCGCTAAGTGTTAAAAGTGCATATGATGCAGCCATATGCCATATTTGCATACTCAGCCAACCGTCTACTACACTGGAAAAGGGAATATACATACGTATTAAACTGATATACTGCAATGATTTTTTTTAATAATGTTGCAGAAAGCATAATGCATTATTGTAGGTATAATCATATCAGCAAGTGTCATCCTAGTGATTCATTTGGACATAGTTTGTTCAAAGCGGTTCTCTAGATATTCATAGGGATATCACGAAGCTACCATGAACCATCTTTTTCTGAATAGAAGGGGTTTTCAACTATCATTTCTGAACATATATGACCTTGATATTTCCCTGGGAATATCTTATTGTCTTTAAAGCAATTAAAATAACAGACTTTGAAAATTATTTGCTTTCAATTCAAGTCAACTATCACGAATGGATATAAATAACCTAATTTTCATTGTTGATTCACTCAGAACAGTCTCTGGTGACTATCTAGTATAGTTTGATTACATTGCGTTGTTGTAATCCGCGCCTCTGATCACAATGTAACAGAAAACGGTTTACTGCATTCACGTATGAAATGAATCGGGTTGACAAATCTCAGTATGAATGATATCTGATGTAATAATACAGTAAACTTCGATATGACATTAGGCCGGGTACATACTGAAATAATGAAATATTGCATTTATTAACAACCAAAGATTTTGATAGAATAATATAAATATGACAAACGACCAAGGATTGTGTAAATAAAATATTCAGCACACAAAGCGCAAAACTACTTCCAATCCTTATATGAGCACTTTGGTGAGCAAATTGATGAATAATTATCACTCCCTATGTTATTTATGTGAGAGTGTCGGACGTCTGCTCATATAAATATATAAAAATACCAGTTGATCAAACCGCCATTATTCAAATTAAAGCAATCTGTATTAAAATATCTGTTTCTCTTCCATAAATAAATATTTGTGTTTTGCATGTTCTGCATTACCGCTCTAAAACATAATATATACTGAGATTTAGTGGTCTTGTAAATTTACAAAGTTCCCAAAATCCGAGAAAAACTCGGATTGTTCAGACAACACCCACCCACCTCCATATCCATTTTTTTTAAACATGTACAACAACAAAAAACAACATAAAAAACAACAAATTAAAAACAAAAAAATCCGAGCTGCGGCTTGATCTAGGCCTACCCACCCACTTCCGAGTTTTTCTTGGATATTTGGATTTTTTTTAACTTGACAAAACCACTTAGTCTTAAAAATTTATATATTAAAATTTACATGTGATTTTTTTCATTATGTATTCAGAAATAATGGTAATCAGCTCCCTTATATTCACAGGCCTAAATCACTTTCTTCGTCATAATGTCACCCCGCCATAATGCAATAGAAAGGCACCGTCCCAATATAGGCATCATATCGAGTTAGTTTTGTATACAAATACATATAATTATATGACCTTTTCACTGCGGGGATCGACTTTAGACGTCAAAATTAAAATATTTATAATGTTCGTGGACACATAACATAGGTATCCAAATGAAGCGGTAAAAGCTAACTGAGACATTCATGATGATTTCAAATTGAAAAACCCTTTGATCTCTATGGTTATGATAAAATTATTTCAGCGCTCTAAGGGTTTAATACCCCACTCACTCACCGGACGTGAAGCACAGCGTGAGTAGAAACCAGATCCCCGTCATTTTATCCCATGTTCTTCTGAACCTAGCCGCCTGTAGACGACTGAATATAAATACATTTAACCCAGTATTATCAGATTATACAACAACATGTAACATGCGCTCATATAAGGCTCCACCAGTAACCCAATGCCTTCTTGATAATATGAGACAGTGAGGCAATGTTGCCTTAACGTTGTGCCAGCGTCGAAAACGGTGGCACAACATCGGCTCAATGCCTCCTGTTGGCTAGGTTGCTGATAAAAGAATCCCCGATAGCACCCTTGGTGCCTTGAAACACCTGTGGTAACACGTGCCTTCCATACTCAACATGATACGCAATTTGGTAAGACAAAATAATTAGTACCGGGAATGTATTTTTCTCACAATGTGTTTTTGTTCACGAGGTCGGTGAATCTAAGACCAAAAATGAAACATAATACAGCGCCGCATTTGTAACAAATTGTAGTGCTATGGTTCTTATAAAATCAGTCATGCATGTGCTACACCAGCCAAACAACTAGGAAGTTATATTAGGATTGAGTGCCTCAGTATCTCCCAAGTCAATATAAAGATACATATTATATCAATTTTTTCAATGCGTGACATTTTAATGAATGTAGTGCAGCGGTTAAAGCTGCATAACTGTTTTGTTTATTTCAACCGAAATAACCTGAAATGTTCAACACAATCATTCATATATATTTAAAGGCTTTATAAATGGACAAAATCGATGTAAATATAGCTGGATTAGATCACGACGTGATACACCATCAAGTTATATGGTGTGGTAAATCGGTCCCTCTGTGTACAACATGTACGTAATACTAATAGTGGTTAATTGTGGGCCAATATAATGTTACATTAGACCAACATCAAACCCCTTAATAACAAACACGAGACGTTGAGCCGCATTGGTCTAGCGCTGGGCCAGAGCCGTAGACGATGGCCCCGAATTAGTTTGATATCGGACCAATGCCTCGTGTTGGCTGCCAAGCTCACACAAACCACCAGTTGGTGTCTTAAGACTAGGTCAGCCCCTATGATAACTCAGCAGGCACGAGTCACTGACCCATTGATGGCTCAATGTTGGTCAAGCTTCTATGACGCTGGTACAACATTGACCCATAAATGGTTGAATGCCTCTTGTTTGCGAGGAACTCAGCTACTGGTACTGTAAAGGCTGCTTTTTTTTACAATTATTTTATTTTACCCATTTCGCTATTTATATAACTGTATGTGATGACTAACGATGAAATAAAATCGTCTGATATTTTCGAATAGCATAGTCACTATAGATCGTGTTTCTCTTGTCATTCAAAATTCACTTTGAATTCACTCATAGCATTGCCACTATGTTTTGAAATGCCTGTGAGGTATCAAATAAAAGACTGCGCAAAAAAAGATGATTTACATCATTCTGACCTCAGAGATTGCAGCGGGGGTTTACCTGAGAGCCATCTATGTGTGGAGAATGGATTTACATCACTGAATTTGGTGTAATTGGACTGCAATTTCTCACTGTCGGGGGAGAGCGTCTCAATGGCGGGCCAAAGGCTCAAATGCTGGCCCACACTTAAAAGCACCATACTAAAACAGGGTCCTCTTTTTCAATTGAGTGACATTCTCTATACCGGTACCGAAATTAAACATGACATTATATGCAGATATCACCGATATCACACAAAGTAATAACTTCTAGATATGTCTAACTGACATGAGACAATAAACTTTGTACTGTGAAATGTATCTATGATCACTTAAAAAATAAGAATAATTTTAAAAGTCTTCACTCTTTTTTCAATGCTGACCGTTATCTGCCACTTGGTACTTTTAATGTCCTGGTTATACATACAATGTGTCTTACTCCGCTGTGATCAGGTCTGTGTTTTGGTGGGGCAACAATATCAAAAAACAACAAACTTAAATCCTTAATAACACAGTAACCGGAGCAGTAAAATAAAAAAAATAAAACACCATTCTCCATGGATTGATTTTTGATTAAAATAAGCAAAACAGTTATGCAGCTTTAAGTAACATATTTCAGATGAATTGTGCATTTGATGAGAAAAACACCAAAATTGGGGGAAAGCTAGATCTGAATGTCCTTATCCAATTAAAGATGGGAGACACCTGGAAATACATGTATTTTTACATTTTTAGCGTAAAAATGTTTGCCCCCCCTCCTAAAATTTAAATTTTTCAATCAATTGGTGCAACTTTACACACGTAATATTTTGATAGTTCACACAAACATAATGAGATCTGGATTATGCGAGTTAATTATTATTCTAAGAAGCTGTGAGATGATCAGCCCATAGAAAAACATGACTATAAGTTGGCAAGGGATGTAGGCCTACTATACCATTTGACATCTTAGCGGGGTAGTCCAGTTGCTTAACGAAATTATCATAACATAAGTGATACAAGCATCAAATTCGGCATGGACAACCATTTCCGATTTATTATCAATATTGGGATGGGAGCCACAGAAAAAAACATTCCATTGGCTGTTTATTTGCATAAATTCAAAATGGCCACCGTCGGCCATCTTGATTTTTTAACTTTTTGCATACTAGCCGTACAATTTAATGTAATACATCATTTTTGACTAATTTGAACAAGCTGATTTCATTGGAATGGTTTATTTTACGTTTCAAGGTTATTTAGAGGTCAAAATCAAAACGCCTGCCAATAATAACCTTGAAAAAGATATATTTTCTCCAACTGCCACCATAAATGTCCCGTGTTATGAGATTGTAAGTCTAGAATCTCATAAAATACATCATTTAAATTCTCAGTTGAATAAGTAGATCTTATTGAAATGGTCAAGGTCATCAAGAAGTCAAAGTCACAAAGGTTGCTAATAATCATCCCGAAAATGATCTACGTTCACCAAAGCTTATCTTTAATTTCCATGTTATGAAATAGTAAGCCTAAAATATAATGCAAGACCTAAATATAAACTAAATTGAGTACACTGATAATTTTATTGAAATGCTCCATCATGGTAATTTTGCGTTACAATGTCATCTGATGGGCTATCTGATGGACTTTATGGTTATTGCAGAATTAAACTTTCAAATAAATCAACACCCTACAAAATAAAAAATATTGATATTGAGACTTTTAACGATGACATCTTAAATTCTCAATTGCTAACCAAACCAAAGCAAGACCTGAGCGGTTTGTGTGAGCAATTTTTTTCGGTTTTGAGAGAAATTCTAGATAGACATGCTCCATTGCTCACAAAACATGTACCAAATAAAACACCTTGCCCATGGTATACTGAAGAAATTGAAATTGCGAAACAACGAAGAAGAGCTCTTGAAAAACTCTGGCGAAAACCAGCAACACGTACGCCTCTAAACAGATCACGGTATAGGGCTCAGGTCAACCTTTGCAAAAGACTTTTATCAAAGGCTATGTCTGAATACTATGCTAAGACACTAGAACAAAGCTCTGGAAATTCAAAGCAGATGTGGAATTCTGTCAACAAAATACTCCATCGGGTACCAGAACGCTATCTTCCGGATCATACATCAATAAAATTGCTGGCTAACTCATTTGTTCAATATTTTGGCAATTTTTTTTTAATTATTCGTTCAAATTTTCCATCAGTTCCGCTTAAAGTCCCTGACATTCAACCTAAGGATGTTAACTGCCCTCTATCCTGCTTCAGACCAGCCACACAGGATGAGGTTAAGAAAATTATAATGTCTTCCTCAAATGGGACATGTAATCTTGATCCCTTTCCCACAACCTTACTCAAGTCATGTATAGATTCATTGATTATTCCAATCACCAATATTGTCAATAAGTCATTAAAAGAAGGTGTGTTTCCTTCAGCTTTCAAAACTGCTCATGTGATACCGCTTTTTAAAAAGCCTTCTTTAGATAAAAATGATTTAAAAATTACAGGCCATTTTCAAACCTCAGTTTTATCTCGAAAGTTGTTGAAAAGGTAGTTGCATCCCGCTCGCTTACTCATGTAGAGCTAAATGATCTATCTAATCCAAATTAGTCTGCTTACAAAAAGAATCATTCAACTGAAACTACTTTACTTAAGATTACGAATGACATATCTACCAACATGGAAAAGAAGAGGGTTACTGTATTGACTTTGTTGGATCTGTCGGCTGCGTTTGATACAAGCGACCATGCTGCACTCCTCAAGCTTCTTTCATCCTGGTTTGGCATCTCTGGTATAGCGTTGAACTGGATAAAGTCATATTTATATGATAGAGGACAGACGGTCAAGATAGGTGAAAATCTATCTGATAGTTACACCAAAAAATTTGGTGTTCTTTACGGGTCAGCACTTGGACCAATTCTATTCACGCTGTACACTACACCTCTATCCTCAATAATTTAAAAACATTCATTAGTGAACCACCAACTGTACGCTGATGACACTCAGGTGTACTTGGGGATATCATTACAGGATGCGACTGCTTCGATGGAGAAATTGAAATTATGCCTAAATGATATCAAGGCCTGGATGACAAACGCTAAGCTAAAACTAAATCCATCAAAAAATGTATTATTGTTGATTGGCACTAAGCAACAGCGAAAACAATTTCTCTTTTCATTTTTCCTATCTCTATTTCAGATCATGATACATCACCAGCTTCTTCGGCACGTAAAATCGGAGTCACCTTTGATAGTGAATTAAAATTTGATCAACATATTAGACAGTTCTGTAAATCCTGCTTTTATCATATTCGTGATTTGAGGCGAATCCGAAGACACCTTTCTATGGACACCGCTAAAATGATTGCAAATTCCTCAGTCAGCAGCCGACTAGATTACTGCAATTCTCTCCTTTTTAATGTTGATGACAAATACATGAAACAGTTACAACGAGTGGAAAACTCATTAGCTCGAGTCGTATGTAAGTCATCTAAGTTCTGCCATATAACACATGTTCTCCATTCGTTGCATTGGCTCAGAATCAAGTACAGAATTGATTTCAAAATTAACACTTTGGTTTATAAAACACTCCATACTAATCAGCCTGTCTACCTTCGAGAATTACTGTCATTATCAGAAAAAACAAAGAACCCGTGCCTCAGGAACTAGAGAGCTTATTAGACCTCGCTCTCCTAAAACCAAGGCAGGTTCTCGTGCTTTCTATGTTGTGGCTCCATACCTCTGGAATTCCCTTCCTGCAGAAGTACGAACAGCTGAGACGTATTCCATCTTCCGCAAAAAATTGAAGACACACTTCTTTGCATCATGTTGCTCTTATTTTGATGACTTTGACTGACCCTGGACATGATTATTGACAATGATTTGGTTTGAAGCGCCTCTGAGCTTGTTATACAAGGATTTAGGCGCATTAGAAGTTTTATCTATTCATTCATCTAGAGGTCAAAAAGAAGATTGGTGGCAATAACCAATATTAACCAATGGCAATATTAATGTTCATTATGTCGTTTTAGAACACTTAAGGTAGTGGATGGACACATGCCTTAACTCAATCTGACATTGTCAGCAGTGGAAACGCTGACTCTTATCTACGGGATGCTCATATTGGCAAAACTTGAAGAGCAAATCAGAACACAGCTACTGCTCTTGAGTGATATGTTGAATCTGACAAATAAACATCCTGATGTGGCAATTGCTTTTGCTAAAGGGTTGTTTACAGTGCAGAAGACAAATCATGTTTTTTCATGTCTTCTATTGCGATAGATCATGCGCATGAACAGAGCAATGCGGTAATCAAGGGTGACGGTGCAGTTGTAGGTATCACAGACATCCCAAGTGCCCTCCATCGGTGGATGATCGCAGGTGACGAGGTAGCTGTGCATTACAACGGCCTATGCGAGCGCAGCCAGCTGCTGCAAGGCCGTGCGTCCTCGCGTGTAACTTCAACGGTCACCAATCTCAAAATCAATATTTCAGATGTCCCATTAATTACTATCAACAACACCTATATATGATCGAATTTAAACAAACTTTCTAGTTCTAAAAATGCTAAATATATTTGGAAACAATTATTAATAAGCTGTTAGAATGATAATATAAGCCGGAGGCGATCACTCTGTCATGAAAGAAAAGGTCGGCCAATTAGGTAACACCCCACGCACATGCGCCAATACCAGTCACGTGTCTGTTTACAAGCAGAGCGGACCGAGCAAATATTGACATTTATCAAGCCACGTGTTGCGGCAAATATCATAACTGGATGTATTATAAATTTACGTTTCAGTTATCTTCACTGCTATTAAATGTTTATAATGATTCTATTTCATACATTATTATTTTACACGTGGTACAATGCCAAGCCGATCCCACGCCATCATTACAATTGGTTCCGCAATGTGATTGGCTTTTCTGTGACACCCGAGTCCACAAGGATGCTTCAGCTAAGTCAACATGACACATTGGCCATAAGTTGGATCAACGATAGGCCAGTGTCAGTGACGTCAGCCCAACATTAAACCAACGTCTATGGGACACCATCTCGTGTTTATTGGATTGGCCGTTCAGCAGCCTCTGTCAATTGTACACTAAAGTCCGGAGATGACGGCAGCCCAAGTGGAGGATTGTTATATTGTATTTATATTGTTGATTTTTTTCAATACAAATCGGGAGGATAGCCTTTGGCTAATGCTTTGGCTAATGCGAAAAAAACGATTTGAAATAAATATTATTTTACTGCATAGCATGCAATTTTTTGACTTTACATATATTTATATTATTATTCTCAATATTGATAGTCCCTCCCATCGAAGCTGATGAAGCCATACCCTAAGTAACACGCAAGGTGATATGGGTTGGGCTTAATGGGGGTGCTACCCCATGTCATGACCAGGTCAAATATGATGAAATTGGGTAAAAATAGCTTGTTTTGGTAGTTTTTTGCTAAGCCAGCTAGACCCTCACACAGGGGTACACCAAACACACCCTAAAAGGGAATGGGGGGGGGGGGTGAGATATGGGTTGTAGGGGTAATGCCCTATCACATCACTCTTGGTCGGGGGCCCTAGCGTAGTGGTTAGCTGCCTTTCACGCCAGAGTTCGGGGTTCGGTTCCGGGTCAGCGGTTTGAAAGAAACAAAAAATGTTTCTTCCCCATCAACGTGTGAAAGTCAGTATTGTGGGGAGCCTCCGTGACCGAGAGGTAGCGTGCTCGGCCTCAGACCGCCAGGACTCGAATTTCGCATCCTGTGTCTGGAGGACGGTTTCATCTCAATCATCTCACCATCCTCAAGAGGTTCTACTGGCCCGGTTTAGCCTATATCATGTGTATATGTGCACAAAGGTGGCCTAAAGCCCGATTCATTTTATTTATCACATCACTCTTCTGTCACCCCTCTCTATTATATGACAGAAACGGACCAAATAACAGGCATATGGTTGTGAATGATCAGCACTCCCATTAACCCTCTCAAACCTGAATTTACCATTGTCATCTTCATCCACTACAAATCTCGACTTGTAGTGGATGAACATGATTTAATGTGGTTTAAAAATTACAGAAAATTGTCATGCATTGGTAAACCAGTATAATGGAAATTTTCATTCTAAAACCCTTAAGTATAGGAGAATTAAGTCTGTTTTTCAGGGATGTAAAATGATGCTTTATTGCATCGTGAGGGCTTAAAGGGTTAAGGCTGATGAGGCGCCAAACTAGTACACAATGCGACATTGGTTGGGACTGTGCTTCATTGGAGTGCTACCCAAGGTCATTTCAATTTCACATCCAGGTCAAATCAGCTGAAAAGGGGTTAAAATAAATTATTTTGGCTATCTCAGATTCAATTCTGACATCTGAGGTGTCTATCGTGGTTGAAACTGACATATACCTCAACACAGAGCTGGGCTATAGGCCCACCAAAACACCCCAGCAAGCTACAGAGGTTGTTTGTGTAAAGGCTGGAGGGGGACCGTAATATCGCATCAAATCACCCTTACACATGTGTGTATGTCACTCGCTCCTGTCTGAAATTGACTAAATGACAAAATGATTGTCACGTTTGGACCACAGGGGGGGGGATATCCCCCCCCCCCCTTGTTGGCAAAGAAAATAAAAATATATTCTATATTTTGCTGTCTTTAAATAGGCCATTTTAGGCATTTAAATTGAAAACTCTGAATTACATTTTCTCCTGGGGAAGGACCCTTAGACCCCCCCCCTCTTTTTGGACCCCCCCCTCTCAAACATTCTTGGCGGAAACCCTGAGGTCAATTATTAAAATAATGTTACTGTATTGAATACGAAATAATAAAAAACAACAAACAATCAAATTAAAAAAACAACACACAAGTTTTATTAAATGCATGTAAAAATATATATGAAAAAAGCCCCTAATGTGATTGTCAATATTGTTTGATATTGCTTTAATATAAAATACATGTACTGCGAAATTCGCTGGCTTGAATTTAAAAAAAATATTTGGAAGTGACATTTATCATGAAGTGTTGTCTGTATTGACAAATATGATAGTTATATTAGCAGTGCTCAAATGATTTTTAAAAAAACTTGGGAGCCATACACGGGGTCATTTACAATGAACTTGGAGTAAAAAATATTTATTTCGCTACGTTCTAGTGTGATAGTATCGTTTGTTTAGGTTGATCAGGCCATGGCAGCTGTGAACGGGAAATCGTTCAGCCGTGGTTAACCTTATGTAGCTTACAGTCCAATAACTGGATATAATTTATACTTCCTCGCGTGAAAATACATGAGATAATTATTCCGTGGAATATAAGAAACTAATACAGAAAGTCATGACGGAATTGTTATGCTTTGTTTCACTATATGATTTTACATGACAATTTGAAAATCTTCTGGGATCGCAAAGTGTAATCACGCCATACAGGTGATAATCCTTCTGTATGCTAGGGTCTCTCATATATATGACAAGTCAAGTTGACAAAAATCAGATTACTAGCGAATAATCATCTTCCAGAATTATGATTATGTTATAAATATGACAATCTGTTTGTTTGTATAGCTTGTAATAATTGTTTCCTATTTTATTATATATATTTATATGCTATGTTATATCTGTATAAAACACAAATAAACTTTATAATCCTGCGTAACTAAATGATTGTTGCATGCCGAATGTTATTTTTGTCAGCTGGTCGAAAACCAAAAGCGCGTCTTTTTTAACCTTGTGGTTCCTAGACCACTAGCTGAATTATTCCTATAGCAGTCCTAATATAACTTGCAATAATTTAACAAAATAAATATAAGAAGTTAAGGTAAGGAACATTACATGGTAAGGCGAGTGATTGCAATTTGCACTGATTACAATGTTTAAAACATTGTATGATTTATCTCATCAGCGCTTATCGATCCAGTCTGAGCTTAGTGGATCCTGCCAGCGCTGGACACTTTTGTCGATACAGACAGCTCTCGTCCTCTTCGTGGATCCAGCCAACGTTGGTTCCCTTGGTGGATTCAATCAGAGCTGGTCCCTTCAGTTGATCCAACCAGGTCCACCTAGTGAATTATGCCAGTGCTTGTCCCTTAGTGAATCTTGCAGTGCTGGTCCCATGAGAGGATCCAGTGACAACTGGTACCATTAGTAGATCCAGTCACAGATGGTCCTATTAGTAGATGCAGCCACAGCTTGTCCCAGCAGTGGATCCAGCTACAGCTGGTCCCATTAGTGAATTCAGCCGCAGCTGGTCCCTTAGTTGATGCATATTTATCTCCCATAAAATTGTAAAAGTGTGAATGATTTTTTATTTGCTCTTGGGACTGGTCCGTTTTTTGAGTCCTTTTATGATTCGGGACTGAAAAATGGTGGTCCGTGTCCCGAATCGCGGGTCGGTCCGCTTTTTGAATATACTAATACATTATGTGAATGGGGAAAAATTTGGGACTGGCTAAAGGTGGTCCGTATTCCGGGATGGTCCGCTTTGTGAGGCGGTCCGATAACAGGTCTCCACTGAATAAGGCAAAGTTATCTACAACATCTCGAATTGCTTCATTCACTATTATTCTAAGAATTACATTACATGTCAAATAGTCCCATTTCTGAAATGCTCACCTTCGCGTAATTTTCACTGTTGTTGCCTACAAAATGCTTGCAAAATGTAATAATAATAATATTTTTTTGGTTGCGAATTTGATTAAGAAAAAAGAAAAAGCAATGGGTGCTGATAATATTGAGACAGACTATGAACAAATTACATGACAAATGTTCAGCAACAGAGACACTGTCCAAATGAAATGTTCTGAAACATTATCCAACACAATGAGCTTTATGTAGGCAGGCAACAGGTACACTCATAGGATGAACGCTTGCAGACTGCACTGTACACATTCGGGGTAGGGATATTAATTACACATGATGTCTCATTCAAAAACCATCCAAGATATGAAATGCTTGTGTGAACGGTCTTTGTCCGCTTGAGAGTGAGCCTGCAAATATAAAAATAATTTATTATTGGTGTTGTACAATGTATATTATTTACATCACTCTTACAAGGCAAAATATGATAAAGCATATATAAGTGTATATATATATATATATATATGCATATATATAATATGCATGTTCTAGCTTAGTGACGATTATTATGTGCAGCAGTACATGTACTGAAAAAATGTTGACCCAGTAAACACAAAAGATTTGTATAACATTTGTACAACGTCAGCCCAATATCTTCGACTGTGGTCCAACCTTGTACAGATGTTATACCGATGTTTCGTGTTTACTGGGAAGGTACCATGCACACAAATCAGTTATTCACACAGCCTAGTACCATACATATCTTAGATGTATAATACTGTAGACTTCACAGATGCAGGTTTTTGTGGCACAGCGGAACAAGTATTTCAAAGCTTAGAGTTCAAACTGAAGATTTCAAATTCATGGTAGGCTATGTATGAACAATATTCTGTCTGATGTTTGTTTAGCGCACACATTATTATTTGTTGGCGACAACAAAGTTCCAAATCATAAAAATATATGCAAAAGGGATGAAATCCAGGTCTGGGAAGCCATAGACATAAAAATCAGTCAAAAAGATTTATCATGGGGTTTTCAATTATGTATGAACATAATCTATGCACAATTTCCTTGAAAAAACCTCCTAACTAATTTTGAGTGTATATTGAGAAAATATTTTCCTTTTTATACATTACTTTACAGGGTTGATAATGAGATGTGAAAGTATAGTTTACTTCTACTAGTTGACAACAACATTTGCAGAATGTACTTGTCTGCTTTAGCACTAAGAATGTGCTTGCCCACATAAAATATTTTCTTTAAAACACCACAAAATGGAACATATACTCCTTTCCACGAAGTAAGCTATTACATGGTTCATACAAACAAAAGCTGATAGAATTCAAGGTTTTTTCATAGCTAAATATCTTCATTTTCAAGGTCCCACCACAAACATGAAGTAGGGAGTCATAACCAAAACCTTGACAATTATTAGACATAATTTTTTTATTATTTTTTTAAAGACTCTGATAAAATGAGCCGCAATATATTTTAACAATGAACCACTCAAAGCCAAAATCACTTTTCATAGCTTTTCAAGATTTTTTTTTCAAATTCAAAGCTTTTCAAGGCCTTGAAACTATTTTTCTAATTCAAGGCTGTTCAAGGGTTTTCAAGGCCTGTGCAAACCAAATTATAAAAGTAAGGCAAAACTGTGTGATAGCACAAAATGTTAAATAGTCAGACAGACAGACAGATATATTATTGACAGAAAAGAAAAGTCATTACAGACTTATTTGTCATAGAAATGAAAGAGATATATGTACATGTATATACAAGATTGTTAGTTTGTTAAAATCATATGATAATATACATGGTATGACATACACAGCTAAAATCATGTTAAGTGGCATTGCATAGTATACAAAGCAAGTGCAGCTGATATTGGTGTCCCTGAAGCTAAGCAATTTTATTAAATTGTGTCCGTCGGAATTTTTTTATATTCAACAATTTTACCAGTGCTGGTTTGTGTGAATAGTGATGTCTTAGTTATATTTAAATAAAATAAAGTAGAATTGAATTTTGTTCAAACACCAGATATCAACCAGTTTAATCATAAAAGATAAATACATAAATTAGATATCTATAAACCAAAAGTTTACCAAGTAAAATCTATACCCCAACCACTTTTATGTAGTCATATTAAGAAGATTAGAGGTCAAGTACTGGGTGGCTGTTGTTTCAAGTTTTGATTATTTGTAAGGTTAAATTACAAGTTCAACTTTGCGGAAACTGAAATAGCGCTTTTCAAAACACACTTTGAACCAGAGGCGACTGTGACTTTTCATGTAACAGAAAAATTTGGACTATTTTTATGCGTTTTGATGGCCATTTTAAAATGGTTGATCAATTTGAATTTTATGCAATTTTGTAAATCATTTTTGATTATATAACAGATTGATTTTAATCTCGTTTATGTGTTTTGGTGGCCATTTGGAATGTGAGTGGCAATTTTAACTGACCAGTGCCATGCGGCCTTCAGAGTTCAGGATTTGAGCTCGAGACATCAGGGTTTCCGCCGGGAATGTTTGAGTGGGGTGTCTGGGTGTCCTCCCGCAGGAGAAAACAATTTCAGAGTTTTAAATTCTGATGCTTAAAATGGCCCATTTTAACTGAAATGACAGTATAATATGGGATATATATTTTTTTCTTGTGAACAAGGGGGGGGATTTTTCCCCTGTGGTGCTGAGTGGGAGGGGGGGGGGGTCCGTAACCCCCCCCCCCCCCGGGCGGAAACCCTGGACCAATGATATTTCAGGTTTCGGACAACAGACATTAGAATTTGGACATCAGACTTAGAACAAAAAAATTTGATATCCGACCTCGGACATCGACTTTGGACAACCGACTTTGGACATCAGAATTTGGACATCAGATTTTGGACATCAGACTTTGGACATCAGACTTCCAACTCTGCACATCAGACTTTGGACTTCGGACATCAGACTACGGGCATCAGACTTTGGACATCAGACTTTTAATACTGGTGAGACTTCGTACATCAGACTTCGAACTCTGGACATCAGACTAGGACTTCGGTCTTCAGACTTCTGATTTCAAACATAGATTTAGGACTTCAGACTGTGGACTTCGGACATCAGATGTTGAGCATCAGACTTTGGCCATATGACTGATGTTTGATGTTGGACGGAATAAATATGGAGTGGGATGGTATAAATATATATTTCTATTTTTCCATGTTCTTTAATTGCAATTTTTTTAAGTGAAATATTGCATTCTATGAATTTTTTTTTTTTCAATGTTGGCTTCATTAAGTGGTTTTGCTGCGAAAAAAATCATTTTTTCCACCGAGCACCGTAAAATAAATAGGTCCACCACTTTGACGTAAGGTTTAAAAAACAATTTTGTAGGAAATAAGAAATGTTTTTTCTCGTGATACTGTTGTTTACATCAAAATGAAAACACTTAAAGTTTCTATTTTTTTCAATTTATACAACAATGTATCATGACATGTATATCGGGTTTTCTGGGCTACATGTAATAATCATTGTAAAGCACAGACTAAGAAAAAACTATACCTTATTTTATCATTCCATCCAACACTTCCACACATTTTAGTTTTATGAAACGCTCCAATTGAATATACAAAACAATCTGCATATTTGTGCAGCATGGGCAAATACTAGTAAATATCTAGCACATAATGTGGATCGAACAGTTCTTTCGTTTTATAAATTTTTATTTTTGATCTTGTTATCTATATCTCTAATTCAGTTCAACACGCGCTTAATTTGAATATACAAAACAATCTGCATATCTGTGCACCATGGGCAAATACTAGTAAATTTCCAGCACATAATGTGGATTAAACAGTTTTCTTGTTTTATTAATTTTTATTTTTGATCTTGTTATCTATATCTCTAATTCAGTCCGACACAGGTCGGAGGCATTATGTAGTTAGGTTGTCCGGATTACCTATTTTTCGAATGGGAGAGTAAGGCCCAAATTAAAAATAAGCTTATTTTGTGTATAAATGCTTCGGTTGGAAAACTTTTTTTTCACATTTTCACCGAACTAATATTTTTTGGGAGTCATCTTTCGAAAATATTCGGTCAGTCAGTTAACATGCAGTGATTGGGTTTCGTCTAAAACCCAAATTTTTCGTGCAGTCCAAATGAAATTTAAAAAATGGGGGTTTTAAAAAGTGTTACTTATTGTTGTTGGTTACTTTTTAGTCTGGCAAGTGATAACAAAAATCATCAGCCCTCCCTTATGATGTTATTAACCACTGCGAAATCCGAAACAAACATAATTTTTTTCATGGCCTGGCAGGATTTTTTTTTAATCACCTCCCACCCGCATGACTTTTTTTAGCTGATGTGATATGATATCTGAAACAAACATATTTTTAAGGCTGGTCTAATCAAGGTTAATTAAAAAAAATCAGGCAGGGTGGGCACAAGGGGGAATGGGGGATTACTTTTCTTTACGGGCGGGGAGGGACAATTTGATTTTCACCAGAGGGGGTAGGCGAGGGTCAAAACAAATTTGAAAAAAGTAGGGGGTCGAGCGGCGGGGGATTCACAACAAATTTGAAATAATAAGAAGAGGGAGGGGGGGGGGGGGGTAAGGGCAACTTTTTACAATTTATTTTTCACAATAACCTCTTGGGATTCCACTGTTCTCAGTTGGGTGGGGGGGGGGGGGTGACTGGTCACAACAAATTGAACAAATAAGCAGTGGGGTGAAGGCAAATTTTTACAATAAAAAATGTCAGTAGTCTTTTCAGATTCAATTGTTTTCGAATGGGGGGGGGGGGAGCAGATAGGTCAAATGATAGAATAAGTTATTATTTTATTTCTTTGTTAAACATGTTAAAAAGCATCTTTGAATTTTTTTTGGTGGGGGCAGATGGGTGAAAAAGATACCATTATTTATTTTGACTGTCTTTTCAAAAAAAATATAGGGCATCTTTGGTTTCAATTATTTTTAAGGGGGGGGGGAATGTACGATGTAGGTCAAATAAATACTTATTTTAACTGTCATTAAAATCATTAAAATAAGGACACTTCTATTTGTGAAGCCTTGCTTCGCTCATATCCTTAAGGCCACTGTGTTTTAAGTTTCCGTTTTAGATCAGAAAAAAAACCAAAATCTAATGAGGGGGGCGGTAGAAAAAAACCTAGTATTTTTTTTAAATCAAAAAACTTCCTTGGAAAGTTAATCATGTTTGTTAATGAGGGCGACGACATAAAAAAATATTTTGACCTATTTTAAATAGAGTTAATGAGGGCGACTAAAAAAAACAAGAAAAAAACATAGCTGGAAAATGTTCTTTATCTCCTGAAATGAATTTTTTTGTTTTTTTAATTTTTTTTTATCTCACGAAATTATTTGTTTTTTCTGAAATCAGCAAAAATTCAATGCTCGCGCTGGACAGAAAAAAAAACACATGTTTTTTTGGTAATGCGCGGCCTAAATCTAATGTGCGGGCTCATCTAAAACAGAGAAAAAAAACATAGTGGCCTAACTCCGACATCAATATTAAGCCTGTAGTTTGGAATACAAATTTGTAGAGAAAAACAAGAAGATGAACCGACGCAGGCTTTGATGACTATATCTATGGCTATGCCTCTGCTGTTAATCATGTTAATGCACCCCCCCCCCCATATTTTAGAGACAGTCAAAATAAATATTCTTTTGACCTACATCGTACCCCCCCCCCCCATCCCAATAATAATTGAAACCAAAGTCAAGATACAATATCTTTTTTTTTTAATAATATTTTGACCTAGAGAGTAGTCTACCTGCCCCCCACACAAAAAAATAAATCTAAAGATAAAAGTAAATAAAATAATAGACGTAGACCCCCTAGACTAATCTAAATAAATAAGTCCGAAGATGTTTTGAAAAAAAAAAAAATAATAATAAAAGGGTCTAGACTAGGCTATATTTGACATTTGATGATTTGTCTGACCCCCCCCCCCCCCCTCCCTGGGCCTTTCCCGCCCGAAAATAAATAAATCTGAATTATTTTTTTGTAGTCTACTGATAAACAAAAAAATGTAAAAATTTGCCTTTACCCCCCTCGGGGGCCCGGCTGGTGAGCCCAAGGGGGCCGAGTTGGTAAGGGGGGCAGATTGAAAAAGGGCCGGAGCGTCTGGAATTCCTTTATTATCGCCCGGGAACGGCGGAGAGAGAATGTCAACAAACTTACCTCGTCCAACCAGTGGCTTTTTCCATAGCCTGTCTTCTTTCTTCCGTGATTCATAATTGAAAGAATATGTGGCTTTTACGGCTTGAAAAGTAGATTTATTTCCTCAAATTCAAATAATTTACTTGTGCTGGGGGCAGCCATTTTTAAATCGGAACCCCGCTGCACTCTGGGGCCGTCACGTTGAGTCACGGAGGAGGGGGCGGGATTTCAGGTCAGTCTGCGAGAGCGGTATTACAAATGTAATACAGGATTTTCGATTCTCTTAAAAAACAATGAAATAAACAATGAAGTTAATAATTGTTTAACACAAACTAAACGTTTTACCAATCAATAAGATCTGAGGAAGACGAAAAACAACTTAGATTTACCATTAGTTAGGGATAAGTTGTAAAAATACACCCATTTTCAGTTTGAGGACGTCAATATCCATTGGACGGCGTAGCGCCGTAGGCCGATATAGCGCTAGTCACGAGGTTGCATTTGACACCAAGGAGATGGCTAGTGCATCATCTGTGCGAACTATACATAATGCTAAAATAATAATGGCCACAAACAGTTTAATGAATTCAAGAAGGAACGTCTCATCCTGTGATGAAACCGCTTGATGACGTATTATCTAGAGACAAAATTACTTTATTTGTCAAAAAGTCCACTCCTCAATTTAAAAACAAGCATCAAATTGCTTCTTTGAAAGGAGATTTACAGCTCTTCCCACGTATGTACATAGCCTCCCAGACACGGGATGGAAAACTGGATGCATTTGTCTGCCATGAAAATCAGCAATGACCACCAGCCAAAATGTCACAAGGGGGTCACTCTACCAAGGTACTAAAAGTGATTTGATGGCGGTCTTGCAAAATCATCTGAAGAAATTCCACAAGCACCCGATGCCACATGCATGTTAATGGCCATCTGTTGTTGTTCAAATGTTGAAGCCAAGAATGACGGAAACGTTTGATGAATATGCTCAGCAAGTATTTCTCCCCTATTTTGAAATACAACTACGAAATGTGTCACGCCTTGATCTTGTGTGGGATAGGTACATCTCTGACAGTCTGAAGGGTTCTGCCAAAGCAAAACGTGGCAAAGGCATTCGCAGACGTGTCGTAGGCTCTACAGTTTTATCAGGCAACTGGCAAAACTTTTTGAGGGTTGACGGAAATAAGGAGAAACTGTTCCGATTTTTCATCGAAAATGAAAATGAAATGAAATGAAATGAATCGGGCTTTAGGCCACCTTTGTGCACATATAGGCTAAACTGGGCCAGGAGAACCTCCTGAGGATGGTGAGATGATTGAGATGACACTGTCCTCCAGACACAGGATTCGAAATTCGAACCCTGGCGGTCTGAGGCCGAGCACGCTACCTCTCGGCCACGGAGGCTCCCCACAATACTAACTTTCACACGTGGATGGGGAAGAAACATTTTTGTTTCTTTCAAACCGCCGAGACCGGGAACCGAACCCCGCACTCTGGCGTGAAAGGTAGCGGTGCTAACCACTACCCTAGGGCCCCCGCCCTCATCGAAAATAGTTTCTTCAGGTCACAAGATAAGGCTGTTTTAGCTACATCTGGTCAAAATGTCTTGTGCACTTCAACCGGAATTGATGTCACCTCTCTAGGACCATGCATCTATGAAGGAGCAGACACTCGTCTGCTTCTTCATGAAAGCAAAACATGTAATACATTTAGAAAATAGCCACACTAAGGTACTGATACGTACAGTGGACACTGATGTCATGGTGCTGGCCATTAGGGCTTTGCAACTTGCACCGATCAATTCAGAGATTTGGGTCATCTTTAGAGCAGGCAAAACCTCTCGTTCCTTATCTGCACACAGCTTCTCAAACACTCTTGGTCGGGACAAATCACTTGCACTCTCAGTATTTCACGCTTTAGAAGGGTGCGACACAATCAGCTTTTGTGGTCTCTCTTTTTGTGGGGATGGGGGGGGGGGGACAGATGGTCAAAAGACTGCATTTACAATGTACCAGCTAACATGTTTTTAGCTATATTTGAAACATAATTGTCTTTACTTAGTTGTTATTTAAAAGACAACTTTTTCTGTCCATTAAAGATGTGTGGTAGTTTCAAAGAATGGTAGTGGTGTAGATAAATATTATCTTTCTGAAAATGTAAAACATGCTTTTTTTCAACATACTTGGTATACTTCTATTCCAGAGAAATAACGCATCTATATGATATGATAATATAATCATTTCGGGGACCCAAATGAGAACGAATAGATACTCTGGTACCAATTTGTCTCATGAATACATAATGATATGAGTGTAGTTAGAATATTTGATACTACTTTGTTGTCATATAAAATACAACATTTTTGTCCATGGAGTGTGTGGTAGCTTGGTAAAATGGGGATCGTGGTGTTGATAACCTATGTTTGTTTCTAAAAAATACTTGATATACTAACATTTTAGAAGTTATTATTCTTTGTCCTCATGCCAATAATATGCTGGCCAATATGAGTTTAATTTAAGTGTATTGTACTTTTAATATAAACATCATGGCATGTAGCGGATACCAAAGTTGGCGTATGCATAACCATATACATGACCAATTATTGCAATACTTGTTCAGATGCCATATCAACCTGCAGATAGCAAAAGCTGCTCTGTTTTGATAAATGAGCTTATATGCCGGTTGAACTAGAAGTGGAACAAACACCTTAATTTGCATTCTGTGAAGGTATTTAACATATGTAACGATAAATATGGAATTTTGTAAAAATGTCATAATTTATGAAACGTTAGCGATTCTGTTTATACAAATACTGTTTTTATTTATCCTAGATGTGTTTAAAAACAACTTTATTTACTACTGGAAGTGTTTTGTATGCATCGTACAGACAAGAGCATGTTCTGTTACTGTTATTTTGTTTTTTATTGGCAGATTTTAAATGTCGTCCGTACTTATAGCAAATACATAAAATATCAATAAATGATATTTTGGTACCATTTTGCCTTTTGTCTCGTATATATCTGTAGGACCCTGACATCGCTTAATCAATGTGGCAGTCATCCCCAGATTCCTGGACGCAGCCTGACGGAGATGACCGCCTCGTTGTCATACTGTGGTGACGTGTGCACGCAGAGCAGCGTGGTGCGGCCCGTGGTATTTTTCCCTCACTTGAAGCGTGATACTCAGCGACTGCGGCACGTGCCGCAGCTCGCTCTCGCCAAGTCCATAGAGACGTGCCGTGCGCGGATGGTTGTGCATTGTTGTTATCGCATGTTAATCAATTAAACATGACAAGAGAGAAGACAGTTTCCTAGTTTATTTAATACCGTTGATCGGACGGAGAAGGAAGTTATTTGAGTTTGATGGCAAGATTGGGAGGAGTCCTTCGTCGGCCGTTATGACCCATAACGGAACCTCGGTGTAAGCTTCAATTCGCCGTATTGGTATCTACGACAACATCCCACACGCCATATTGGTGACCTCAACGACTGATTGTTCACGCAACAGTGTTTTCACCTAGACACCGGGTGAAAACTGCTGTTTTCAAGGATAGTTTCATAATTTTAGGGGATTTTTTGAAAAAAATCAACCGCATTTTTTTCACAAGGTACGTGAAAGCTGTAGGTCAAAATATATGTATGCCAGTATTAATTAGTTAGAAAGTGTTACCAGACGAGAAGCACGTTCTTTGCGTCGAAAACGGCGTAATTTTCTAAATTTTTGGTCGAATTTCCACGTGTTTGGCGCCTTTTCAAGATGGCGGCCTTGCTGAATCTCTAGAAGAATCTAGAAAATTACTCTTATAGACATAGTCTATCATTTTTTATAGTAAGAGTTTGTTTAATGCCTTCATCCTACTAATGCCACTGTAGGCGAGTAGGAGGGGGGTATTTTCTATAACTTATTTCTACCGTTGATTACCATAATTGGGTAACTCGATCTTAAAGTCTACAGACGAAATCTCGTCAAATTTTTTCACGATTTTTCTAAAAGTCGACAGAAATTTTTACTACCGCTTCGACTCGGGTAACCTTTAATAGGTTTAGGGCCAAAATAAATTGTTTCCCTAAATGAATGTCAATAAACGGTCTTATTTGGTCTGATAAAAATATTCCCAGGACCGTAGGTCAATATTTTGTACTATTATCATATGTTATTTCAGAGAATGCTGAATATTATATTTGTATTTGGTAGGTGAGCGGCATCTTGGTCGCTGGTTTCCCTAACTTAGCTCAAAGCTCGCCGTGGGCACCCACGTGTTCCCCCCTACCCGGCATGCACCGGAACAGTGAACCTGTGTCGCCGCACCACATTAGCATAAAGTAAGCCGCCATTTTGATTTAGTGGAGATTATTAGTCACGTGTTCCAAATTTTACACGGACAGTTCGTAATAAATTTTTTTTTTAATTGTTTGTAAATTTTCTTTTTCAACACGATTGAGGGAGAAAATGTGTAAATAAGTCGTTTCGAAAACGAAATTATAGCACTAATTGGTGAGATTTTTTATTCACTTTGAAACGCTTTTGGTGTTTGTAATCGTGCTAGGCTATTCAGCGCCTTATTAGGGCACGCAGTAGCTGATGAATATGCTAATGTGAGGCGAGACAGGGATGCTGACTGTATACTATGTACGCACCGCTCAAAGCTTACCGTTACAGACTATAAGCCACACGCTACCTGCCGTACAGGCTGTGAGCGCCGATCATACACACACACACCCAACACAAGCGACATAAACCAACCGCCATCGAACACAGTCGGTTTATACGTCAATCAATGAATCGATGCGAGCGATTGATTCGGACGTTTATGAAGTGATTCGGTGATGAACGTACCATTATAAAAAAAAACGTGGAATGTTCATCACAGATATCATTTTGCAGCGAAATGATAAAATTTATCATTTATCAACATAGACTACTGTCAGTCACGTTTTAGATACTATTCTTAAATCACAAATGTCACTGTTTTTCTTCGCAGTCACACTTAGTCTATCAGTTTGAGAACGAAATTTTCTCATGATAGTTATTTCTGAAGCTTAAATTTTTATATAAATACAGAAATATTCGATTTGACAGTTGCGCTATCGCGAAACATTGCAAATATTTGAATGTGTTTTTCGACTTGTGTAAAAAAAATTTTTTTCACCCAGGTCGATTTACAAAAACTATTATAATAGCTTAGCATAGCTTATCACAGTTATATCTGGCATATTGTTTTCATGTACCACTGCGACCTACGGTTTTTACGCTAACATTTTGCATGTGTGTGACTCAGTGAAAACGTTTTATGTCTCATATAGTCCTACAGTTTTCATTTTAATTAATACATACCTTTTGTGAATTTGTGAACAGCACTTAGGTGAAACTTCAACGACGCATATTTCTGCAAATAATCTGCAACCCCCGCTTCTCGCACCATGCGACATAGCATGAACATTTGCTAAAGTCTACACTTCTAACTTCAACATATTACAGACATATTTCATCTGATTTTTACGGTATTGCACAACCTGTCCGCGCACGGCGCGTCAAAAATAGTTGGCATGTGTTAATACGACATGCCATTTTAAACACATTTGGGGTAGGCACAGAGCCAATAGGCCAGCTACCCCAGGTGCTTCATTAATTAAATAATTTCACAAACACTACTTCATCATGTCTAAGCAGTACGACAGCGAAGGATTCGTGTCATCGCCTCTAGAAGGTGCGGGTGCTAGACCAAAAGATAGCTATCATCCTGACAGTGAAGACAATGAGGTTCAATTCCGAGCAGCTGACAAGGAATATCAACGCCTCAAAGCCGATTTTGCCCGGATTACTCGGGATAAACGTTTGAATTCCCACTCGAGGAGTGACTTGTCACGGAGTTCTTCACCGCTTGGTAGACAGCCGCAGAAACGAGCTACGAACCTGCCCAAATTTAGAATTGCAACATTCTACGCCTCTGATGTGGAGCTCTGGTTTAATCAAATCGAGACGCAATTCGCCCTCCACCAGATTGAAGATGACGACGAGCGTTATAGCCTAACCTGCGCTGCACTTTCTGGGGAGATAGCATCAGACGTGAGAGACGTATTGCTGCAGCCTTTCAGGTCAAATAAATATGACAGCCTGAAAGCCATACTGATTGAGAGGCGAGGACTGACAACACCTGAAAGGGTTAATAAAGTTATCTCTGGCGAGAAGATTGGAAGCGACATTCCCTCGCGGTTCCTGAGAGGTCTGCAGAAGACTGCAGGTTTCGGCACCAAAGCTGTTGTTGGAAAGGCGGTGATTCGACAAGCGTTCATAAGACAGATGCCCGCTTCCATCAGAGCCCATTTGGCGACGCAACCCGACAGTGCCTCCCTTGAGAGTTTGGCCGTTTTGGCTGACAGGGCACTAGCTGCAGAACAAGACGTTGAAGAGAGTAAGCCGGGGGTCGCAGAAATCAAAGTCGACGAGACCAGCAAATTAGTTGGTTTGTTAGAAGATCTATCCAAACGCATCAAGAAATTAGAGACAGTAACAACTTCTGAGAGGAAACGGAATAAAGGACGTGGTCGAGCTAATAACTACGCTCACGCGCCTGCATTTGTCCCTAATGTACAGGCCTCAGGTTTCATTAGTAACCAACATAGCCAATATAGAGACGTTAAAGATAATGCTCGACCTTTCGTTCCGCCGCCGAATGTACAGGCCAATGAGTTTGTTAATAGGCCTAATTCAAATAATTGTACTAATGCACAACATAATGTTCGACCTGTCGCACCGCCGCCGCAAAATAATGTCGCACAACCGATCGACTCAGACACTGCACAGGTTTGCTATTACCACCACAAGTATGGTGAAAAGGCGCGCTTGTGCAGTGAACCCTGTTCATACTATGTTTCATTAGGTCAGCGCGAAGTCGCTAATATCGCGTTATCTCACTCTAAGTTATTATATGTCGCAGATAAAGGACACAAATGCAGATATTTGATCGACACGGGTGCAGCTGTCAGTGTTTTGCCAAAATCTTGCGCTAACGGGATTTCGGGCGCTGACAGTCTCCCCCTGGTGGCAGCTAATAATAGCACTATAAAGACTTACGGCAATTGTAAACGCGTCGTCGACGTCGGCTTGAAGCGCGAATATCCGTGGACGCTCATAGTGGCAGACGTACAGCAACCCATAATCGGGGCTGATTTTTTAATCCACTACAATTTGCTCGTAGACTTGAGAAGCAGATGTCTTCGAGACATGCGTACAGGCTTAGCCATTGCCGCTTCATTATCTTCGATTAAACCTCTGTCATTGAACAGAGTCGATACAGTTCAAAACGAATATACTAAACTCCTCGGCCAGTTCCCGGAACTGACACGCCCTACGACAAAGGGTGAGCCCGTCAAACACGGCATAACTCATAAGATTGTGACTAAAGGTCACCAGGTTTTTGCTCGACCAAGACGTTTGGCTCCCGATAAGTTGGTTACCGCTAAACGCGAATTTGATGATATGATTAAATTAGGGGTCATTGAACCCAGCGACAGCGAGTGGTCCTCAGCGCTTCACATGGTGCCAAAGAAAAACGGCGATTGGAGACCATGTAGACCGTACCGGACCGTTATCCGATTCCGCATATTCAAGATTTTACGCAGCGGTTGGCTGGATCGAAAATTTTCTCGAAGATAGACTTAGTCAGGGCTTATTACCAAATTTCGGTGGAACCATCCGACGTACATAAGACCGCGGTTACCACACCTTTTGGCTTGTTTAATTTCAGTAGAACCCCATTTGGTCTGAGAAATTCAGGTCAAACGTTTCAGCGATTTATAGACCACGTGACACGCGGACTTGATTTCGTTTTTGTTTATTTGGATGACCTACTGGTAGTCAGCCCAGATCATAAAACGCACAAGAAACATCTACGAATTCTTTTTGCTCGAGTACGGAATCATCATTGGTCCTGAAAAGTGTCAGTTCGGAACGTCTGAATTAAGTTTCTTAGGTCATCACGTTTGCGCCGAAGGAATTTCGCCGTTACTAAGCGCCGTTGACGCGATCGTTAATTTCATTAAATCCGGAAAGCAACGAGCATTGCGTAGGTATCTGGGAATGGTAAATTATTACCACCGTTTCATACCGCATTGCGCCGACAAGCTGACGCCACTTAATAATTTACAGACTGCTGCCAACGAAGGCCATACTAGATTGTCACCGAAATCAAATTTCGATTTGAAGTGGAATGAAGAAGCAGAGTCAGCATTTTCTGAGTCGAAGCAGATATTGGCAAACGCTACGCTTCTGGTGCACCCAGATTCGACGGCTCAGCTTAACATCACGTGTGACGCTAGTGATGTGGCCGTCGGTGGCGTTTTGCAGCAATTTTTAAACGGTATGTGGCAGCCGCTTTCGTTTTTCAGCAAGAAGCTGAACCCAGCAGAGACACGCTATAGCGCGTTCGATCGTGAACTTTTGGCAGTATATGCTAGAATTAAACATTTCAGACACAATTTGGAAGGACGAAATTTTTTCTTTAATACCGATCATAAACCGTTAACATTCGTAATGTCATCCGTCACTGAGCGCGCATCCCTACGACAAACACGTCAATTAGCGTTCATTGCTGAATTCACCACCGATATTAGATATGTAAAAGGAGAGACAAATTTCGTCGCTGATGCGCTGTCGCGACCATCAGTGTCAGCAATACACGATGGCCCAGTGATAAACTATAAAGCGTTAAGTCTCGATCAAGCTAATGACGCGGAATTCACACGTTTGAGACATTCGACTACGTCAACTATGAATTTCAAACTATTGAAATCATTTGATAATCAATTGATCTGGTGTGATGTGTCCACGGGACACAACCGGCCGTACCTTACCGCGAAATTTCGCCGAAAAGTTTTTTCAAACTTACACGGTTTAGGCCATCCATCGCATAGAGCCACCAGACCTTTGATTAATACCCGATTTGTATGGCACGGCATGAACATAGATATTGCTAGATGGTGTCGTACCTGTAAGGGTTGCCAGACCGCTAAAGTTTCGAGTCATAACACTCCTGTTTTCGGAAAGTTCACTGAACCTACCGAGCGATTCGATCATGTCCACGTGGACATAGTCGGACCTTTACCTTATGCTGATGGTTTTAGATACCTACTGACTGGTGTCGACCGTTTTACACGTTGGCCCGAAGCTATACCTATGGTAGATATTAGAGCCGAAACGGTCGCCGATGCCTTCTTCAGCGGGTGGATAGCTCGTTATGGTACCCCGGCCACTATCACCACTGATAGGGGCGCTCAATTCGAGTCCAAATTGTGGGATAGTTTATGTAACCAATTCGGGATTATTCGGAATCGTACCACGAGTTATCACCCTCAGTCGAATGGCATGGTCGAGCGTTTCTACCGTCAATTGAAAGCCGCCATTATGGCGCACGAGTCACCAAATCCGTGGACTATCACGTTACCGGCCGTACTGTTAGGCGTTCGTTCAGCCGTGAAAGAGAGACTGGGCAGGTCAGCTGTTGAGATGATTTACGGGACAACCCTTAGACTCCCAGGAGAATTTACTAAACAGTACAACGTCGACGCTAACACCGAATTGGAGAATTATTCAGACAAGCTACGCGTAGCCATGTCGCGTCTCCGTCTATGTCCGCCACGTGACACACAACAACACAACATTTTCCAATTCAAGGAAATCGCTACATGTACTCATGTATTCTTGCGCAGAATCGCAATTGCACCGCCTCTGACCGCCCCTTACGACGGACCATACAAGGTCATCGCGAGGAGCGGCAGAGTTATGAAAATCCTAGTTAAAGGCAAGGTTGAGACGGTCTCCTTAGATCGCGTTAAACCCGCTCACATGGAGTGCGAGCCTACAACAGGTACGACAACACAGCGTAAAACGCCAAGCAACTCACGGAAGTCGACGGCTACCAGGGTATCTAGTAGGGAATCCACAGGGTCCACCTAGACCTGGTAGTGCGGACACTCCGACGTCCAACGGGACGAGAGTCAACACAAAAAAGTCGACGGCAGTCAGAAGCAATCAAAAATCGGCCACAGTCCCAAAGCAAATAGATGTTAAAGTAAACTTGTCCAACAGAGACAATGCTTACGTAGCGCCGCATTCGCGAGCCCCTGCCGCGTCCCGCGCTAACGGGAACGGCGGTGGTTTACGAACGTATTCCCGCATACCTTTACATCTACGGGGTAAAACCCCGGGTGCTGCTGACGCCGCAATCGCCTCGACAAAAAGCAAACATGCGAATATCGCTAATCGCGAAAAAATTTCGACCGACCAAACAGTGCGAAAAACTAGAGTCGGACGCACAATCCAGACTCCTGCTCGATTTGTGCAGATGGTTCACGCCATAGTCGCGCCCAATGACGTCTATGGCGGCCCCAACCGCATACCTCGTAATCATAATGCTGTTAAATTGTAAATGAATATGCCAGGCCTGGCAGAATTGTGTACAGATATGTAAATGTAAAGACATTTTCTTTTAGCAAGTTCATTGCTAAAGCATTAATAGCAATTCTGTTAATTAAATGAATGGGTTGATAGCAGATGGCAGCACATGAATAATATATCAAGGACAGTTGGAGTTAAGAGGATCGGACAATTCACGTATAATGCTGCGCTTTCAACCGCCCACAATGTAACCGCACCCGCTATATTTTTTTTAATGAATAATATGCTTAGTATAAGAGGTTACATAATTGACAACCCCGCTACTTGCACGAAGCAGTCTCCTACACGTCAGTTTGGTCCTACGTTGTCACTCAGCCGGGGGTAATGTAGGATCCTGACATCGCTTAATCAATGTGGCAGTCATCCCCAGATTCCTGGACGCAGCCTGACGAAGATGACCGCCTCGTTGTCATACTGTGGTGACGTGTGCACGCAGAGCAGCGTGGTGCGGCCCGTGGTATTTTTCCCTCACTTGAAGCGTGATACTCAGCGACTGCGGACGTGCCGCAGCTCGCTCTCGCCAAGTCCATAGAGACGTGCCGTGCGCGGATGGTTGTGCATTGTTGTTATCGCATGTTAATCAATTAAACATGACAAGAGAGAAGACAGTTTCCTAGTTTATTTAATAATCGGTTCCCGGTCTCGGCGGTTTGAAAGAAACAAAATTGTTTCTTCCCCATCCACGTGTGAAAGTTAGTATTGTGGGGAGCCTCCGTGACCGAGAGGTAGCGTGCTCGGCCTCAGACCGCCAGGGCTCGAATTTCGAATCCTGTGTCTGGAGGACAGTGTCATCTCAATCATCTCACCATCCTCAGGAGGTTCTCCTGGCCCAGTTTAGCCTATATGTGCACAAAGGTGGCCTAAAGCCCGATTCATTTCATTTATTTATTTAATACCGTTGATCGGACGGAGAAGGAAGTTATTTGAGTTTGATGGCAAGATTGGGAGGAGTCCTTCGTCGTCCGTTATGACCCATAACGGAACCTCGGTGTAAGCTTCAATTCGCCGTATTGGTAACTACGACAACATCCCACACGCCATATATCTATTTTTAAGAAATTTGTGTGTCCCCCATCCTTAAAATGACCACTATTATATGTAGTTGACGTGTACCAAGTTTGGTGCTTTTATCATTAAATGCAGTTATCTGCTCCACTAATGGACGAGCAAGAGAGAGCAAACGTGTGAATGAGTCAATGAATAAATGATTGATTGAATGAATTAATGAATGAATGAAAGAATGAATGAATTAATGAATTAATGAATGAATGAATGAATGAATGAATGAATGAATGAATCAATCAATCAATCAATCAATCAATCAATCAATCAATCAATCAATCAATCAATTAATTCTTCAATCAATGAATCAGTCAATCAATCAATCAATCAATTAGTCAATCAATCAATTAATCGATCGATCGATCAATCATCAATCAATAAATCAATCAATCAATCGATCAATCGATCAATCAATCAATCAATCAATCAATCAATCAATCAATCAATCAATCAATCAATCAATCAAACAATCAATCAATCAATCAAATCAATCAAATCAAATCAATCAAATCAATCAATCAATCAATCAATCAATTAATCAATCAATCAATCAATCAATTAATCAAATAATCAATCAATCAATTAGTATATATGCCACGTTTGTGCACATGCAGACTTAAATTGGCCAGAAAACCTAAAAGATGGCGAGATAAAACAGTCGTGCACGCTACCTCTCAGTCAAAGAGGCTCCCAGCTATATTGTTTTACAAGTGGCACGATTACGAATATTTTTCCAAACCTGAATACTGTGTGACGTTGGAATATATTAGCTCATCATATCACACTGTAGTCTTTATATATAAAATATCCCATGCATGACACACATCAGCCAAATAAGACGATGTTTCTGTATAATACGATGTCTCCCACGCAGGCCAATATAATAAATCACAGTGGTTAATAGACATACCTCTTGTGCTGCTGATTTATTTGTTTGTATTTTACATTCATTTAAAGCTGGAATTGCTAACGGAATTTCCAGCTTCAAACGACGAAAAAAATATATAATATGAAAAATAGATATAGGCACCCGCTACAAGCCATTTTATTCTTTTCAGTGTTTTTTTTATTTTCTTTCTTGGAACCGTTACATATACGACTCTAGTAATTGAAGTGTTAAACAAAAACATAATGAATGATGTCTATAAAATAGCCATGGATTACACTGCAAGATCTTTAAATAGTAAACCTGACACGTTTAATCAATGCTGGCTTGTTGTTGGCCCATCATCTACGACACTGGCCCAACATCAAGCCAGCACTTGTCATGTTTACCCGGTATTTACTGTGCGAGGCCCAGTCACACTGACCGCCATTTTGTTTCCACAGCCAGCTGTGTAAAAACGACACTCGCGCTGCCGGGTCGCGCTGCCTACCAAATAACTCGGTTGCCATGAAATTTAGACGAGTATTTCAAGTGCCTAGGTCATTTTAAGCAGGCGTAAGCTTGTGATCGTATTAGAACTATTAGATTAAAAAATGGGGGTCAATGTGTCAGAGCCTTGCGATGTGATCAGGGTATTGTTATCTCATGTTGGCTGGGATATGATATAAGCCTCCCTGCCTCAAACTATTCTAAGATCTCTAATAAGACTCCTATTATTTAGGCCTCCCTGCTCCCACCTATTCTTAGATCTCTAAAAGGACTCCTATTATTTAGGCCTCCCTGCTCCCACCTATTCTAAGATCTCTAATAAGACTCCTATTATTTAGGCCTCTCTGCTCCCAGCTATTGCAACATAGTTAAGACCTACACACAGCTTGTTCTGCTTACATACATTCACCTCGCAAATCCCAACTGAGGGTGAAAATGAAAAAAAATGTAATGCTCATGTAAAACACTCAACTATATTATCTCCAATGAAAGCTAGGTACTTCGTTATTGTTATGAATTATAATGTGTTATAATAGATACAATTTATATATATACAAAATTCAAAATGGTATAAATTTTGTGTTTTGTACAGCTTTGTTACTCCTGGATCACATTTTTTTCTACGGTCATTTCTTAAAATTCAAGTATTTTTTGTCCAGAAAAATGGCCAAACTATACATGTATATAATTGGGTAGATTGCATATCACTACTGCATAGTTAGTATAGTTTTTTCATTGAGGTTGTGGTATGCCTCTTAGTTTCTACAAGATGCAATGAGGATCTTAAAAACTAAAGCGGATAAATTTAAAAAATATCTAGACAGGCTGTATTTTTTATTTCTATGATTTTTAGAAGAAAGTAAAATTCATTTACTTTTGTAGGTTTTCTATGAGCATTCGAACACTATACGTAGGCTCTATCCAATCACATAGTGAATAACTGACATAAAATAATGGAAAATCATTAAATTATTGAGGGCTTATTACAGGCTATTATGGGTTACTTAGGTCATTTTCTTTTGATAATCAAACTTTTTGTAAAAAAAATGATTTAGCTCAAATTTGAAGGGCAGATGATTTTGGATCAATTATACCTACTACAGGATTTGAATGTATTTTGAAGACTTTTTGGGCAAAAATTTAAGGGTAGAAAAGAAGAGGCGGTAGCAAAAATAATGTATGAATGTTGTTGCATTGTATAGGTTGGCTGGAATGAATGGAAATATTGTCAGTATACAAATAATAACAGATTTTATATGGTAAAAAGATTTATTCAATATAAAAGGGCAAAAATTTAAGGGTAGAAAAGAAGAGGCGGGAGCAAAAATAATGTATGAATGTTGTTGCATTGTATAGGTTGGCTGGAATGAATGGAAATATTGTCAGTATACAAATAATAACAGATTTTATATGGTAAAAAGATTTATTCAATATAAAATAGTGAAATAAAATATAAGTTACATATAAAAATATTTATTTCACTAACTACCTACTTTAAGGTTTAAAACAAAATGTATTTATACAAATGACAAAAAAAATTATCTGCAAAGCTGAAAAGCAGTATCTGCTTACTTGTAAAGTTATCAGATACTACCTTTTGGCTTTGCATGGTAGAAATGTAATGTTTATGCAGGGGTGAGAACTAAGAACGAAAGAAACAAAAGTGGAATCATGGCTAATTTATTCAAAGGGACTACCTCAGGCTAAAATCATAAAAAAATCGGTGATTTTATTTTGTCTTAATAATATGACAATATGATGTAAACATGTCGATAGACTAGAACTGCAAAAGTGTTTACTAGAACTGCAAAAGTGTTTTTCTATTTTTTGTGCCGCGCATTTACCAGTTAGGCTAGATATAGAGAGGAAATTCCCGTATTTCTTATTTTTGACGTGGTTGTCCAAAATAATAAATCAGGAATTTCGTCTCTATATCTAGCCTAACTGATAAATGCGCAGCACAAAAAATAAAAAAAAACTTTTGCAGTTCTAGTATATGGACATGTTTACATCATATAGTCATAGAAATAAGCCAAAATAAAATCTCCGATTTTTAAATTATTTTATTCTGGGCCAGTCCCTTCAATATAAAATAGTGAAATAAAATGTAAGGTACATATAATTTATTTCACCAACTACCTAGGCCTACTTTAAGGCTTAAAATAAAAAGTAATAATAAAAATGACAAAATAAATCAAATCTGCTCTGCTCTGCAAAGCTAAAAGGCAGTATCTGCTTACTTGTAAAGTAATCAGATACTGCCTGTTGGCTTTGCATGGCAGAAATGTAAGCTTTACTTAAGGATGAGAACTAAGAATGAAAGAAACAAAAGTGCAAATATGGCAAATTATTTGGATTGTCTAAGTAATTAAGTGACGATATTGCATATGGCTGGCATATGGTGACAACATTATGAAACTAGAAAGAAACAGCAAGTTTAAAATAATGATGAGTTAGATATCAATTTATAACAACAAAAAACATACTAACTATTTAACTAAATAACGGATTTGGTGCTTGATACCAACAAAAAATTATAAAACTTAAAATAAATAAAGAGCTAAATTATGACAAGTTAGATACAAAACTACAATAACAAAAAATGACCATAATATGAGTGGAATGGAAAGGTTATAATTAATGACTATTCAAAAATGTTTCAGAGCAATCGACATTTATCAGAAGGCCTCAGCAGTCTGGGTCGCGTAAAGGCTAGACTATCTATGAACTATAGGTAGTCACACAGGGCCTAGCCCAAGACTTGGGCCTACAGGATTTTTTTAATTTTTTAATTTTAGTCCCACATCAGGATTCAAAAATCCTATAGCTACAGTCTTAATACGAGGCTTTAAACAACTAATATAGCTACTAAAGAAATAATTCAGCAACTACCATTATTGTTAAGGCCCAACTGCACTTAAAATTCCCTTAGTTCACTAGCGATTTTAAGTGCATGCAACTGAAACGCAAATTATTTCAGCAACTAGGCCTACTATGATTGTTAAGGCCCAACTGCACTTAAAATCCCCTTAGTTCAATAGCCATTTTAAGTGCATGTACCTGAAACGCAAGTTTTAAAGGCACTTAAAAATAAAAATGCACTCAAATGCACTCGGTTTAAGTGCACTATTTTTTAGTGCACTTAAGCACCTGAAACGAGCTTTGAGCTGGTCTTGAAGATAGGTTTAATATCACTAATATTAAGGTCCGAGTTGGCTGAGGGGCGAGTTGACCTGGATCCCACACATTTACGTCTCAGGCTGTCAGAATCACTTTCGGGAATAGAACTGTGGTTTGTGACTGTCACTGTAGTCTAAAAATCTAAACTGTGACTAACTACTACTCCTATTCTGAATTACCCACACGGTGTGAGTGTGCCCCAGTTTTCGAACATACCCTGTTCACCCCTACTAGTAGGCCTACTCCTAGCCTTAGGGGATTTAATTACCAACTCTTACGAAATACCCAAATAATTTATAGTCCAGGCCGCCTAAAGGCCAGACTATCTATGGACTATATGTAGTCACATATGGCCTAGCCCAAGACGTGGGCATACAGGATTTTGTTATTTTCCAATTTTAGTCCCACAACAGAATTTAAAATTTTATAGCTACAGTCTTAATACGAGATTTTAAACAACTAATATAGCTACTAAAGAAATAATTCAGCAACTACTATGATTGTTAAGGCCCAACTGCACTTAAAATTCCCTTGGTTCCCTAGCGATTTTAAGTGCATGCACCTGAAACGCAAATTTTAAGGGCACTTAAAAATAAAAATGCACCTATTCGGTTTAAATGCACTAATTTTTTTAGTGCACTTAAGCACCTGAAAACAGCTTTGAAAGCTGGTTCTGTAGATAGGCTTAATATCACTAATATTAGGTCCGGGTTGGCTGAGGGGCGAGTTGACCCGGATCCCACACATTTACGTCTCAGGCTGCCAGTATCACTTTCGGGAATAGGCCTGTGGTTTGTGACTGTCACTGTAGTCTAAAAATCTAAACTGTGACTAACTACTACTCATACTCTGAATTACCCACACGGTGTGAGCGTGCCCCAGTATTCGAACATGCCCTGTTCTCCCCTACTAGTAGGCCTACTCCTAGCCTTGGGGGATTTAATTACCAACGCTTACGTAATTCCCAAATAATTTATAATAAGGTCTCACGCAATTTATTGGAGCAATAGACATTTGTCGGAAGCACCTGAAACCAGCTTAGACAGCTGGTCCTATAGATAGGTTTAATATCAGTAATATTAAGGTCCGAGTTGGCTGAGGAGCGAGTTGACCCGGATCCCACGCATTTACATCTCAGGCTGTCACTCTCAGGAATAGGTGGTTTGTGAATGTAGTACAAAAATCTGAACTGAGCTTAATTACTACCACTAATACTACTATTAGGCCTAGCCCTACTGGATTTAATTACTAATGCTTACGAAATTTCAAATGATTTATAATAAGATCTCGCACAAATAATTACTTGAAATGTAAGCAAGATCAAAAATACATTTATCAGAAGGGCCGAGCAGACCGTTTACAGGGCTAGCTAGCCAAACAAATAAACAATGAATAATTACAAGTATTTTAATGTTTCTTTTTGTTTACTAGTGGAGTCTACCTCTTATTTTTGTATATTTATTATTACTATCATTTTTAAAAGGATTAAAAACATTGGTTGATTTATTATTATTATTAGGGTCTTTTTGTAAACTACATCATCGCTAACCTTACCTGAATGACAGGCAGTTTGCCCTCCTGTAGATTGGTTTACTATCACTAATATTAAGGTCGAGTTGGCTGTGCCTGTGGTGCGAGTTGACCCGGATCCCAGGTACGACTCAGTCTCAAGCCAATGTCTCAGGCTGTCAGTGTCGCTTTCGGGAATAGACCTGTGGTTGGTGACTGTAGTCTAAAAATCTAAACTGAGACTAGCTACTACTAGTAGTAGGTCTACTACTACTAGGCCCTATATAGGCCTAGCCTTACGGGATTTAATTACCAATGTTTACAAAATTCTTAAATAATTTATAATAAGGTCTCACGCAATTAACTAGTCTACTTAAAATCTAAGCGAGATCGGAAATACCATGATAGCCCCATGATCATGATGTTTCAGAGCATTCGACATTCATTGGAAGGCCCGGGCAGCCCGTCTACAGGGCTAGCTTTTTCTGTAAACTCTACCACAGTCTGGCAAAGAATGCACTGCGCACCACTTCCTGTCAACGTAATGGGCCACACAGAGATAGCGAATACAGTATCGTCGCGCCCTGTGGGCCCCGACAATGATATGTTGACCCACTTCTGCTGAGATGCATAATATGATAACGTGATTTGTGTAGACAGTGGCCCAACACAAAACCAAAATATAGTCCCCATGTACTTCACTTTTTAATATATACCGAGCTCTTGGTGATCGAAACACACAGTGTAATCTTTACAAGTATATACAGATATAATAATAGTCTAGTCAAAGAATTTGCTGCAAAGTTGGATGCTCTCGAAATGTAAAAAAATCATACATATTCTCAGAAAACCGTGTTATGTCATCACAGGTCAGCATTTACTGCTGGATAGCTACTAGGTGATAACAACGCCTGGGCTGTCAAAAGGATTATAGGGCCTACTTCAATGTACTGATTTATGTCAGAAAGTTGGGACATCCCCTTGAAAATCCACGTTTTTGCCAGAATCGCGTCATAACATTACATTTCAAAACCAAAGTGTATTTTAATATATATTTAGCCGCAAATAGAAACACTGGAAACCATTATATGTACGCAAATTGCAGACAAAGTTTAAGAACATGGCAGATTTCATGTGCTAAACAGTACCTGTCCACGCGCCTATCATGCGTTGACCTCATAACCCCGAATGCATGGTGTGACACGCGACAAGACAGTAACATGATTGGCTTTGAACAGACGAGGTCACACGTGCCACCATGGCAACTTACACACAGCACTCCTAAAAATTGTGCTCCCGTGTTGAATAAATGTCGTTTTTTAGCCTACATACGATCTCTCTGGAGTGAAAAAAACATAATATGAATGAAAAGAGATAATTTTCCTATTAGATTGTCATGTTTATAGCGACATAACGCATAATGTTACTTATGTGATGTGGGAGATGTGTTTTAGCGTCGCTACTTTTTATACTTGACATAGTGAAAAATGCCTTTCTATCACCTAGCTCGCACCCAAGGTCACGCTTTCAAGGCCGTTCAGTTTCTGAGAATTGGAACGTATTTCATATGCATCCTAATCTGTATTGCCATTGGGGCGTGATTATAAATTATCAAGCAAGATTCGTAGCATTAATTCTTGCGCGAAAGATATATGTCCATTTCAACAGTCTAGATGTCACATTATCAAATGTACGACATATCTGTTCATTTCAATACATTATATATGCCACGGTTTTCAATGCCTCCCCGTATATTCTTAGAGTGAGATTAAATTCATCACTTATTCATTCCAGGTGCTTGTAAGTTTTTAAATAAATTGCATAATAAAGATTATATAACAATATCATGAAAACGGCATGGTATTGCTCATCAGATAATATATTAATAATAATAACACATAATTTTAATCCCACACATTTTATTAGAGCATGTACATTCGGTTGTGCTGCTAATATAAAAAAAGTAAATAATACATACTCACATTATTATTTTGGAAATATTTAGAAAATTTATTATGACAAACATGATAAAAGCAATTTATTTTTGCACGTATCTAGATAATATTATGTGCCAATTAACTTGTTTGGCATGCTAGAATATTGACACGAAGTGCTTGATAAACATAATTTAATTGATTTTGTGATGAATCAAGCAAGTTCTTACTTGTTCGTTAGTGTATACATTAGAGCCATGTTCGGGGAAGATCTAGGATAATGATGCATGTTCCATTGATGCTAAAAGTCTATACAGACGTATAAGTCATTTCAGTTATCATGATTACAGTACATTTGCATATAAAAAAATAATTACGTAAACTTTATATATACACATACAAATATTTACCATTATGGCTTGAAACTAGAAGTTATTTTATAAATTAAAAATTAAAACACAAAACTGACGAAAGTGGAACTAGGACAACTATATTACCTGCACATGGAGCTACTTCAACACTCTGAGTTGATAATGTAATAACGGTTTAATAGATAGGGTAATATAAACTATTCATTATATGTAGATAATACATTCACATAGTTTTGTACCTCTAGCTTAATAAGGTAATATAATGTGCTTTAATGAAATGATTAGAAATACAGTGACCATTTGTGGAGAATGTAGATTTTAAAAGTTAGGTTTAATATCCTCAGCAAAACAACATATACATTTCCACAACCGCGAAAAATAAGAAAATAAGAATATTTGGTCAACCACAAACTAGGCAAATAAATAGCCCAGTATATATTTTTACAAAGGGTACATTTGCAAATCTAAGTAAAACAAATATATATTTTTTATTACTTAACGTGCAAATAATTTGTGTTCGAAAACAATTCATTTTTTAATTACTTGCAAAACGCACAAAACATAACATGTATTTACGGGAATAAAATATTTAGACAACATGGCAACGGTGGCTCTTCCTGAATGGTCAGGGTTTTTAAAACTAACAAAACAGAGCATTAGTTAACATTTAGCCCTTGATATCTGGATCAATGGTGTCTTAAGTCTGAACCATTGATATAATAATACACGTTGTGAGTTAATTGTTATAAATCATTTTAATTTTCTGTACACGAATGTGTAAGGGTTAACACGCCTATGTCATATCACAGCAAACACGAGGCGTTGTCCCACCGCTGTTATAATGTTGGGCCAGCGTCACAGACGATAGGCCAACCTTGTAACAACAACGGGGAAACGCCTTATATTGCTGTGATAGCTCTATTCATTATGTGGGCGGGGGCCCTGGGGTAGTGGTTAGCACCGCTGGTTTCACGCTAGAGTTCGGGATTCGTTTCCCAGTCTCGGCAGTTTGAGAAAAACGAAAATGTTTCTTCCCCATCCACTCGTAAACTCGTAAAAGTATTGTGGGGAGCTTCCGTGACCGAGAGGTAGCGTGCTCGGCCTCAGACCGCCAGGGCTCGAATTTCGAATCCTGTGTCTGAAGGGCAGTGTCATTTCACTCATATCACCACCTCAGGAGATTCTCCTGGCCCAATTAACCCTATATGTGCACAAAAGTGGCCTCAAGCCCAGATTAATTTCATTTTTCATTATGTGTCTGTATATTTCGGCTTCATTTTGATTTGTTACACCGGATCAGCAAGCATGACACATTTTTTTTAATTTCAGGTAGAATTCCAATTAAATAACGGCTTGCAGAAAAATCGAATAGAGAATATATGGATTAATACCAATATTATGTACATTTCAATATAGCAACATATAATTTAAATAGTGTACAATATGATAGTTTAACGTTTTATAATACATTTACATCTTTAAAGGTTGTAGTCAATACCACTTTGTAAATCTTCACAAAATATCACAGCTTTGAAAGTTAAAGCTTGCACCACAACACTGTGAGCATTAACCACACTAAGAATCTAGAGGTTGAGATTCTGTTAACTTTATCTCGTTATCGTTTGAACGTTTATGAACATCTTAACTTTTTTCCAATGGGAATTACAAAAAAGCGAGGAAAATCTCAATGTCATGTTTTTATTTGTCGATCGACCCATGATGTCGATCTTATCATTTGGAAATGTGAGAAAGCTAGGATTGTCTCAATATGTTTATTTGACATTAATTCATGATGTTGATCGTATCCAGAGACTTGTTGCCAAACCTTGATAGGCACTTCACCTCAACAGGAAGCACTTTATGCAATGTTCTGGAATAAAATATAATCATATTAATGTGAAAGCAGTTGTATTTGCAGAAAACTATTAAATTGCAGTCTGCAAATATAAATAAATAAATAAATAAATAAATAAATAAATAAATAAATAAATAAATAAATAAATAAATAAATAAATAAATAAATAAATAAATAAATAAATAATAAATAAATAAATAAATAAATAAATAAATAAATAAATAAATAAATAAATAAATAAATAAATAAATAAATAAATAAATAAATAAATAAATAAATAAATAAATAAATAAATAAATAAATAAATAAATAAATAAATAATAAATAAATAAATAAATAAATAAATAAATAAATAAATAAATAAATAAATAAATAAATAAATAAATAAATAAATAAATAAATAAATAAATAAATAAATAAATAAATAAATAAATAAATTAATTAATTAATTAATTAATTAATAATAAATAAATAAATAAATAAATAAATAAATAAATTAATTAATTAATTAATAAATAAATAAATTAATTAATTAATTAATTAATTAATTAATTAATTAATTAATTAATTAATTAATTAATTAATTAATAATTAATTAATAAATAAGCGAGCGAGCGAGCGAGCGAACGGACGAACGAACGAACGAGCGGACGAACGAGCGAGCAAACAAACAAACAAACAAACAAACAAACAAACAAACAAACAAACAAACGAACGAACGAACGAACGAACGAACAAACAAACAAAAAACAAACAAACAAACAAATACATAAATAAATAAATAAGCAGGCAAGGAAGCAAAGCGATTTTTAATAAATAAATAAGCAAGTAAGCAAAGCAAACAAAGCAAGCAGGCAAGTATTCAAACAAGCAAGCGTAAGTAACTAAATAAACAAACAAACAAATAATCAAACAAATAAACAACTAAATAAATTAGCCTTTTTCTTATTAAGTCAATATTGTATTTAGTTGGTATGAGCGTTCTTCAGCTAGATGGCTTAAAGTGATTTGCCAACAATCATCAAAAATCATGCTTTTAATTTTGTCTCCTTAACATGACCATGACATGTGACCGGTCCAAATAGACTAGAACTGTGTCAGTCTTTTAAATTCTGCTCTGGCAACGTAGCAAGTGCACCAAAAACCCTGTATATCAGTTATTCCTGCATTTTTTATTTTGAACATGCATGTCTGAAATTAAATATCGTCCTTATTTCACTTTTCACAGCCTCAGGTTTTTTAACTTTTACTTTTAACGCAAAATTAAATAAAAAAAACTTATGCAATTATTGTTTATGGACATGTTGACATTTTATCATTTTTTTAGTTTTGTCCGGTTGCAAATGGCAGTATCTGGTTACTTGTAAAGTGAGCAGATACTGCCTTTTGGCCTATAATAAGGTCCAATGTTGGTTCAATGGTGTACATGTCGGTGATTTTCCATTCATTGATTAAATTAGCGTCACAGACAGTGGCCCAGTATTGAACCAATATTGTGTATTTTGTATGGACAGTTAAAATCGGTTAAATGCTACAATTAAAATAACAGTTGGAATTCTATTCAAACACAAAGCGTTGAAACGATGTTGTTTTAATGTTGGGCTAGCGTCGCAGATAGTGATACAAAATGAAGAGAGATAAGTCAATGTGTGTACTGGGCACCATGAATGCGATTCCACTTGACAAACAAATATAGATGTATTTAAAAGTACAAAAGCTAAGTGGGGACTTCTGAAATTTGAAGTTTGAAGTCTGAAGTATAAAATACCAGTTCAGAATGGCTGCCAAAAACTCATATGTGAAATTCCAATCAATCTGTCATATTAAAAAAACCCAACAAAATTCAAAATGGCCACCACAAAATCTCATGAAACCTAACCCAAATATTATCGTTACCTCAAAAGTCACAATTCCCCTCTAGTTTCAAATATATCATGCGGTACATACATACGGCTAGAGAGCTTAAGGAGTTTTTGTGTTACCTGATATATTGCAGATTCTACGTTGGCTCGATTAACAGGAACCTCATAATCTGGTGGTGGTTTTTCTGGAGCAGAGTATGCTGGACTCGGGTAGCAAAAAGGTGCAGTGGGTCTGTTTAAATTCTTATAACAATGATCTGGATCTTCTGACACTATACCTGTATTTAGAAATCCGTCAATCAGTCTAGCCCTAGTCATATTACATTGTCAATTAGTCTAGCCTTGGTATATGTATCCTCATACACCATACCTGCATTGAGAAACCCCTTCAATTAGTCTAGCCCTAGTCATGTTACACTGTCAATTAGGCTTCGTCTATGTATCATCATACACCATATCTGCGTTGGGAATCCTGTCAATTAGTCAAGCCCACGTCCTGTTAAACTTGGGAATAATATTACAACCATATACATTGTCACTTAAATTTATACAATATGTGATAAATGCACAGTTAATTATATAATTTGGGTTGGCTATGTCAATTTTTCACAAATAAAGTTGTGTAGGCTATGCTAGCTTCAACCAAAAAAAAAACAGTAACTCTGCAAGGTCTAAATAACAATAAATTTACTAGTGCAAGTTGTAAATTAAAATACGAAAACAAGATACATATGTATGTATTTTTGTCATGTCAATGTGCTAGCGTGCATCAAGATAAACATACGTTTATCAGACGCTAGCACATATATACATAGAATCACCTGGTGCCACGTGTCCCGGCTCATATTTTCCTGGAGCGACAGGCGGTATTGGTGCTCTGTTGAAATGAGAAATACAAATGAATAAGGTAAAAGTAGAATATCAATCTTACAAAACTGATATATTTTTTTAATTACGAAATCAGTAAAATAGGTTACATGATAATTCAAATTAGTATCAAATATATAGGACAACTAGTATAAACAATATATATATGATTAGGCTACCCTCTTGGCGAAAATCTACATTAAACGTATACATTAATTAATGTGGGGTTATTGTGATAGATAATTTGTTAGATGATCATATGAAATTAATCGATGCATGGGCAGCATATGTATTTTTTGTGGTGGTTATTGTCTAGACTTTTTGTATTGTTTAATGTGATTTTTATGATATTAAATTTTTTTTGATTTAATAGTTGATCATTCACAATCTAAAAATGTATCAATGCAGCGAAAATGTTCACATCTTATCCATCCGAACGTACTCAGAGAGTTGACATAAATGGGGGAATATAAACAGCTGTCACAAAACAAATGCGGCATTCCACAAGGTTCGATTCTTAGGCCTTTATGTTTTATTATTTTTAGAAATAATATATGTTTGTACCCCGATTTGGAGGATATATCTCTTTTTACAGATGATGCTACTGCACATCAAAGTAGTAAATGTTGTCAAAGTATCAAATAACAAAATAAAAAATGCAGCTACATCTGCTAACAGGTGGTGTGAAAATAATAGAATCAAATTTAGTATTATCAAAACAAAGATGAAATAGAATAACTGATTCTGATAAACAAATCAAAATCCTTAATAATGATATCTCAATGAACAAGTCTCACATAGCATATTACTTAGCATTCACATTGACGAATCGTTGACATTGAATTTGCAGGTAGCATACACAATACATAGTGTGCTTCTCAAACATATGCGACCCTTCTGGCCAACCCAAAGTAGAACTTTTATAATTATGCTGATTTCTCAATTTGAAGTACGTTATTATTCTGGGAGCTGGAGTGGATTTCCTTTCCAGAAATTGTTAAATTTAACTAGCTCAGTTGAGTTTTTAAATGTATGATTAATTTTGTTCACATTTATTCACAATATATATTTCTCCAAAAATCCCATAATCATAATTAAATATGTTAGAATCTTATGGGACTGGCCAATTAGATGTAGGCCTACCAAGACAATGCATTAACAGTGTATTGCTTATTGTTCCTTAGTTATTATGACTGAATTTAAATAAAGAAGTACGGAGCTGTAAAACAATATTTAGTTTTCAATCTAAACTTAAATATTTTTGTTTTGTAATACAAAATGAACATCATGTTAATATCTACAATATTTATGTATATATATACATCAATATGAATTGTCACACTTTAAACATGTTGAACATAAGCCCCTACTAGCTTTTAAGTTCTAATTTGTTTTCTTCTGTAATTATCTTACGTTTTTATATTCATGAATGTATCCGTGAATATGTTTATATTTGTGTGTGTATATTTTTTTTCAGAGGGCGCCATAGCAGATAAGCAAACGCTCAATGGGTCCTTCTCTATGAATCAAGATTATTATTATTATTATTATTATTATTATTATTATTATTATTATTATTATTATTATTATTATTATTATTATTATTATTATTATTATTATTATTATTATTATTATTATTATTATTATTATTATTATTATTATTATTATTATTATTATTATTATTATTATTATTATTATTATTATTATTATTATTATTATTATTATTATTATTATTATTATTATTATTATTATTATTATTATTATTATTAATATTATTATTATTATTATTATTATTATTATTATTATTATTATTATTATTATTATTATTATTACTATAACTGGTCTTGTAGAAGAGTCAATTTTCATAATGATGCCACAGGGGTCATGTGGGATGATAAGATAACAATCACATATACAAATTGTTATTACGCATAATAAAAATAGTGATACCTTTAATTATGAATAATTATTAGTAGGCCCACTAAGTCAGTACTAGGAGTATTCCCTTTTTCATATCACATTCAGATTTTTCAAGTTAACTAAAATGTTTTCTACAATGTTCACTAAACCTTCATATTAGGCCTACCACATATGTTAAAATAACCACATACATTGTATACTCACGGTGGCAGTGGAATATTTGGCGTTTCTGTAACAAAATAATGAGAACGATCATGCAATTTTCATTGAAACAATTTCGCCAGGTTTTGTAATAAGCTTAGTCCACAAGATTGTTTAATATAAATTACTGCTAAATTATTTAATAAATCTTTTGCAAAGTTGGATAATTATAAAAAGTGTTCAGACACCATACCTACATTAATAAACCCGTCAATTAGTCTAGCCCTGAGCCCTAGTCCTGCTACACTTGAAAATACCATTACAACCATTTACACTTCCACCTACATTTATAAGGTTAGTCAAATAATTTCATAATTTGGGATCGAGATGTTTATTTTTCACAAATAAAGTTTTGTGGGCTATTCCAGCTTTATATAAATAATTACACTAACACGACAAGGTTTAAATACGGATACAATTAATTGACTAATCCGAGTTTAAAATTCGTCTTTGTTTAATTAAAAAAAAGATACATATTTAGGTATTTTTGTTTCAATGAAAATATTAATATTTTAACATTATTGAAGCCTGTTTCGGAGCAAAAATAATCTATTTTACATCAATCAAACAAATTCAACTATGTCAATGTGATAACTTACATCATGATAAACATCATTTATCTTCACGTTTATCAGACGTTAAACAGACATATATACATAATCACCTGGTGTCATATGTCCTGGGTCATATTTTCCAGGAGCCAGAGGCGGTATTGGTGTTCTGTTTAAGTGAGAAATACATATAAATAAGATAAAAATAGAAACTCAGGAAGGACTGATCATGTTAAAAATTGCCAAACCAGTAAAACAAGTGAAAACAATTGACCATGTTTGTGAAAAACATGAGGGAACAGCCAATGTCACAATTACATATTATTATCTAATATATAAGTGACAAAGTATAAACAGTATATACATAGGCTACCCCCTTGGTGATAATCTATGCTAAAAGTATACAGAAAATAACTACACAGTTGTTGCGGTACATAATATTAGATGATTATGTAAATCAACCGAGCCATCTTGCTGTTGCAGTTATATATATATAATTGTGACTTTTCTTAGAATTGTTTCAATGTGATTTTTATGAAATTGAATATGTTTTGCACTTCTGATTATGCTGTTTAGGTTGTTATGCTCCTCGTGCAAATTTCACTTCAAGCATGTTTTATGAAAGGGGTCCTTTGTTTTGGCCTTGTCTTATAATACCTTGGTTGACTTATATTTGATTCGCTTGTATTAGTGAAGTGCACATGATGACGGAATGTATGTACAGATTTACGCCAAGACAGCTCGAAATGCCAAGTCAGAATTTTGTTTTTCCTAAATCTAAATACACAATAAAAAAATGAAAAGCTAAGCAAAATAAAAGGCCGCAACATGAATGATATGTGTGATTAACCTGCACATTATTTGTGAGTGAATGTTATTAAAATAACATTTTCTCTATTTCCCATCACAAGACTGCACAAATAAACTTTCTTTTTAAATAAAAAAAGTATGACTTATATAAAAAAACACAATGTTTGGTCATTCTGCAAACATATTGACATAATATTTTAGACTAAATTATTTTTAGGTTCACTTGGTAGGTTGGCATGGTTGGTGGTACATGTTATCGTGGCCACGTGACATGCACAGGCTAGAATGGGATTGGTCTATCTATTGTTTTTTGTAGACGTGTCATTGTTTTATAAAGATGTCATAGCTAGAGTCTTGCTATTTTTTTTTTCTTTGAGCCACATATACATAGGACCCTAGTGGTCTTTTGTGATGGAGTATGGGACACTTGGTTCATGGGTCATGTGGGTAATACAATGCGTATATATTGCGTATTACAATCAGCACTGGTATTATATTTAATACTACAAACCAGTACGTATTGAGAGGAGATTAATTCACATTAGGATTTATTAGAAAGAAGCACATATCAAATTTACAGCAGCTGGGTCGTTCTGCTTCATTAAATCATTGTATTGACATTGCGGCCCCGCTCCTTTGGACGTTGACAATGCTGCGCATGTGGGCCATTGCATTGTGCACCCACAATGTTTACACAGCGAATCATGACGACACACCTACTTTAATATAATGAGCACTTATCATCAGTCAGTGTTTATTTTACTGTTTCAGTTTAACAAAGTGTTCGTCACGGCTACCGCCACCAACAGCCCAGACTTTGCAAGGGCCACATGGCCCCGTAGAGATAATATAAATCAACTGGGGGGGGGGGGGGATTAAGATGTCTAAATGTATTTATCAACAGAAGCAAACTTCAGCAAGTAACGTATGACAAATTATCAGGTGGAACAATTGATTGAAACCTATTATGGAAATGAAATGAATCGGGGTTTAGGCCCCCTTTGTGCACATATAGGCTAAACTGGGTCAGGAGAACCTCCTGAGGATAGTGAGATGAATGAGATGACACTGTCCTCTAGACACAGGATTCGAAATTCGAACCCTGGCGGTCTGAGGCCGAGCACGCTACTTCTCGATCATGGAGGCTCCCAACAATACTGAGTTTCACACGTGGATGGGGAAGAAACATTTTTGTTACTTTTAAACCGCCGAGACTGGGAACCGAACCCTGAACTCTAGCTTGAAAGGCAGCGGTGCTAACCACTACCCTAGGGCCCCCGCCCAACCTATTATGGAAAGAGCAGATAAAAATATTTATTACAACATATAAATTATTGTTATTACACATGATAAAAAAATCATAACTTAATTATGTATAATGATCAGTTAGTACTAGGTTATTACTGAGAATATTTCATTTTGATATCACATTTAGATTTGTCTGGTTAACTAAAAAGTTCACTAAATTGATCATAATAGCACATTTTAAGATAACTACACATTATATACTCACGTTGTCATATTTAACGTTTCTGTAACGGAAGAAACACTTAAAATCAGAACGATTCTTGAATTATCATTGAATAATTTCCTGCATGTTTGATGCAACAATATAAGCTTGACTCACTAGAGTGTTTCAAGTTTGATATAAATTAAAGCTAAATCGTGTTATACATGTCTTACAAACTTGTACATTGTAAAAAGTGTTTAAATATTTCAGCTCTATCAGGGCTAAATTTCCCAAGTCGGACATTAAATGCACATATTGACCTCCGAACAAGATATTGTTTTTAACATTTTAACACTTTAACTTTAAGTTACCTTATTTCAATTTTAACCTACTTGGATAGGTATCTCGCTACCGCGACCCACAATTTCAGGTGGGTAAAACATAATCGTATAGGCTTAAATAGAGACCAAATATTTTCAAATACTAGTGTTTGAACACTCATTAAATTCCCAATAACAACGATTTGTTGGGCTAATAAAACATAAATAAAAATGCTATAATGAAAGGGCTAATACCAGGAGCAGGTGTATCTCTCGTGCGATGGAATCTGATGCAGCAACATATGGCGGTGATCACAATAACTAGAAATGACGCTCCCCCAAGACCAATAGCCACCAATACCACAGTATCTATTGAAAATAAGCCTGTAAATCGCAATTTATTATTCATATATATATGTATTAGATACGGGTTTGTTTATGGTAATTAAATAGTAAAATAGGACACTAATGACAAAAACTAGAAGTATTAAGTCTGCTTGGAAACCACTAGCCACCAATGCAATCCAATACCACTACCAATACGTTACCCAATAAAAAAAACATTAATTAAAGTATTGTAACTACTTTAGTACTGTGAGACTTGGTATATTATATGTTTGCATATCACACTTAAATTATATATTTGCACATATTTCAAAGAATTCCTTATTTATACTGTGGTGCTGAAACATTTTTGAATAAATGGAGACCAAAAGGTCTTTTCAATTTGAAATAATCTTAAATATCTTCATTAGCTCTTTCCGCTTCATTTGAATACCTATATTATGGTCTACCACGGTTAGAATTTTTGTAATTTCTTTCAGTCCGGAGATTGACTTTATACATCATAATCTGACGTCTATAAAAGTAATATTCTGACGTTGAAAGACGGTCCCCGCCCTGAAAAGTTTTAAGGTATTAACCTGAGGTGGTAGTCTGGCTGGTATTGGCTGAGGTAGTAGTCGGGTTGGTTCGTGTATTTCCGGTGGTTGTGATAGAAACACTCTTGGTAGTGGTTGTAGATGTAGTAGGAGTAGGATCTGTAGCAGTTGTAGTTTCAACAGATGTAGTTCCTGTCCAATCTGGAATACCGTCACTATAACCTGAACAAATAATAGCATAGATCACTCAGTCATGGGAGACAACCAAAATTCAATTTGACAAAACTTCTCCATTTCTTATACAAACAAGTCCACAAGAATAGACATGACAACTTATATTAATCTCAACACAGTGATTCAAACGTCACAGTGTGTATATATCCAAAATGTATTTATAATCCAAATAAAAGTCTAACCCACAGGTTAAAATGTCAGTAAGGTCAGTCTCTTACAGTGTCTATCAACTATAAATGCTTATAACTGTAGCTTTTTAATGCATCACCATAGGGTCTATAATCGCTCAGCAGAAATTTATCTCAGTAGATCTTGGCATATCTCTAACACAACTAATCTATTAATGTACAACACTGATTCGGGAAATCCTGGAACCAATGGTCTTCCATAATCATATATATATATATATATAATATAATATACAATACACAGTGATGTCCTACTATAACCACATACAGCGTGTGTACTAGACACATGCCACATAAAAAAAACACACATGGACTGAATTCCAATGCTGGCTTTTTCTGTCAGTCTGACCCAGTCCATGTACAGTCACGCAAATACAACACGTTGACCCGGAAGTGCTTCAATGGTGCTGCACGAGCCCAGAGAGCGCTACATGAGCCCATACAGATTGTACATTTTTAGTCTTCATTATTTCACAAAAAAAAATTGTAGTCAGTGATCTTAGTGATATATACCTCGATTATTTTGCCACATTAAAACCAATTGACTCGGCCTTTAATGTCATTTCAGATTGTAATTTCCAGATTGTGCTGATTTAATTTAGAGCATCACATTAATGATCGTTTCTGCCGAAACAGTGAATATTTTATTTACTCTTATAAGCACAGACAAACACTTAGTCTTTTTGCTTACTCACTTACGCTCAGACAAATACTTTGCTTTTTTTGTTTACTCACATATGCTCGGACACACACTTACTATTTTTTATTTACTCATATAGGCTCTATGCTCGGACACGTACTCACAGTCTGTTTTTACTTACTCACATACACCCGGACATACACTCATAGTCTTCTTTTGCTCATTTGCATATGCTCACACATAATCTCACAGTCTTTTTTGCTTACTCACTTCCGCTCGGTCATACACTTACAGTATTTTGCTTAATCTCATACATTTGGACATACACTCACAGTCTTCTTTCGCTTACGCACATCCTCTCGCATATGCAATTACAATATTGTTTTATTCGCTGTGAACTGTGTTTTTTTGTGTTTGATCATTGCCGATTATAAGTATATATTAGTTTGTGTATGCCCATATCATATTGTTATATTACAAAGTTTTTAAAAAAGTCATACCTGTACATGTCATATCAATAGTAGGATTTACTACAAATTGCCCGTTTGACACCTCTTCCCAGGGCAGTGATGATCTGTCAGGGGTGATCGTCTTTGCTGCTAGTGCCAAAAATACTGCTCAAATAAATACACATACAAATACAAGCATAAGTTTATAAAAAAAAGTATGGTTAATGGTCATTGTTTACAATTGTAAATTTATGACATACTGTTGAAAGAATCACATCAAAATAAAAAAAAGAAATAATGTTTAATATTTACAAAACATGTCATTAACTCTTAGATTTGGACTAGAGCAGTTTGGACTAGAGCAGTCCTTATTTAAATTGACCCCATTTACTTGTTCCTCAATATTTGTTTAAAGATTTGTTTTAGTTCATTTGTACGTTCATCGATTGATTGATATTTCAATTGATTGACTGACTGACTGGCTGACTGACTGATTGAGTGATCAATTGAATAATTGATTGAATAATTGATCTTTCAATTATTTGATCGATCGATCTATTGATTGAATGATTGTTTGATTGATTCATGCATTCATTGATTGTTCATATATCAGTCAATGATAAGTTGAATGTGCAATGTTATACGTACCCGTTGTATTGCACACGGTGTCTCCTATCACCCAATCTCTACCCAAGAAATAGGTAAAGTAGTCTGTAGTGCCTCGTAATTTGTAGACTGGTTTTCTTTTACACTCGACGTATGGCATCAAGGTGTAGATGCCTTCTTTTTCAAAATGTCCCACTGTGTTGCTTAGCTCAAAGCTTTCACATATGTTGTCACCTGTGGAAGAAAATAATGAATAAATATTTGTACACACACGTAGCAAAATCGTTGTGATGGAAACATACGAATCATCACAGTTTGAACATTTCCAATATTTTAAATGGCACTAAATGTCAATCTCATATAACCAATCGTCGACGTCATTGAGCCACGTTCTAATTCTGCTGACATATATATGAGTATCTCAAGAATCATAATTAGATGTGTGTACAAATACCGTCATCTCTGTGTTTTAGTAATAGTATGTATGAGTGATTGAGTGGTATTGCAAATATGTCTTATCAAAGGAACTTTTAGGACGAGTGTTGTAATTACGATAGTTACAATATGTTATTGGGTCAGAGTAATTTGGTATTTCTTAATTATTTTATTATATCAACATAGCTCATGCAGTTGATGTCATGAAGTATCAATACTAATCATAGTAAACAGTATGTGAGATGTTTATTTCGTCTAATATGTATACATGCTTAGACTTGTGGTCCTATGCAAGTTGATAGCAATTGTTTCGTATGTGTTAAACATTGGAAATGTGTAATTTCCTATCATTGGTGTTGTATTTTATACAACTATTGGTACAAAGATTGCATAGTCTAACCTATCAAAGCATTTACTTGTGTCGAGAAGAATTGCTATTTGAATTAACAAAATGTATCTACCTATTTGTTTTATTGGTTTAAGGGCAGCTAATTCTGAAAAACAGGGTTCAGGCCTATGTTAAGAAAGATAGTCCTTTTTTCATATATAGAATCTCACTGATTGAAAGCACATTTATTTTACCTTAAACATGTACCAGTTAAAGCCCCCAAGAAGTGATTTCACCTGAGATATACAATCAAAGAATATATAACAATCAGCAGTCCTCTAATTGAGCAGGTTATTAGAGTTTACTAATTATCGGCTGTGTCAGAAATATATCTGAGAATGTAATATTTATATATGCTTGGTGTATATCACAACGCATGACTTTCCACACAGATGCCACCCATTAATGAATCTAGACTAACATCGAAACAGCATCGGGACAATGTTGTATGCTTTTATGGATAATAGCTGGTGCCAGGAAGAATATAAATGCTGACAAACTTACGTTAAAAATCTCATTAACTTTACTCACTGTCACACAATAAATATACTCACTGTAAAACATCACGGTCATCTCATCATTTTCTTTATAAATGTCATAGCTGGCTGTTTCCGATTCATTTGAATATCTATGTTATGAGTCATCATAAATCTTTTAATTATTTTAGTCTGGGGACCAACTTTAGACGTCAGAATTTGACATTAAAAGACAGTCACCGAACTAAAAGAGTTGAGTATACTGACCGTCACAAATCACGGTCAGTTCTTCATTTTCCTCCCATCCGTAACGCGCAGAGTTGAACCACGGCTGTGTAACTTTATCAGGAGAAGAAGAGCCATCTTTCACATGTATTCCTGCTGTTAATCCAGCCTTGGTTTCATTGCAATTCTCATAGGTATCACCAATCAGCCAGGAGTCATATTCCCAAGCAAAGAACAGATACTGGACATCTATGAAATTAGGCCATATCTGTCTGTAAACTGGTCTCACTGTACATATTACATCCTCGATCTTCTCGTAAACTCCTTCACTCCCGTACTGTGTGAGACTGTTTTCCACGAAGATACGGCTGCACGGCTGAGAATCTGTGAGGTAAGACAAATTAAATAAAGTGAAACTTCAGACACATCATTTAATTACCATTAGGAACTTTTAGGTTATGGATTCAAAGCTAGGATATAAATTTTAGTACGATATGATAAAGAATGTTAACCGTTTTACCTCTGTTCAACAGATTATCGAAAGCTTCTCTGACAGAAATGCTTGAAACTCTCCAGCAGCGGATATTAGGATTATCTTAACATTCTCTTGTTCCCATTAACACAGTTAAAGGTATATTCTCGCGTAAAATGTTTGGATTCAATATTATATCTGAAGCTATAGAGGGACATATCATATTTTCGGGAACTAGATGGGTTTTGAAGAACAATACATTTACAACGTCTTACACCTAAAAAATAGATATACATGAATAATAATTTGAATACATTCCATCTGTTTTTATTATTTATACATAATCTCTTTATACAGGTCAGAGCAGCTGGACCAGGCATCAATCGAGATAAATCTAATTTTGGAAAACCTCATGTATTTTTGTCATGAAGTTGGTAATGGTAATGATAAGCCGAATGTGGCTAAAGTGGCCGCTATAGCTTTGTTTCCACCACCTACTGATCATAAATCTTTAATGCGTTTTCTTGGGATGGCTGGATTTTTCAGGCGTTTTTGTAAGAATTTGCTGATGTAGTAGCACGTTTGACTAATCTATTAAAAAAAGGAAGTAAAGTTTATATGGACTCCTGTTGAGCAAGAAGCTTTTGAAATGGTTGAATCAATGTTGACCTGTGAGCCTGTGTTGAAGACACCTAATTTTTCTAAACATTTCCAGTTAGCAGTCGATGCTAGTGCTAGGAGCCGATGGGAGTGGTGGGAGCCGGCTTGATGCAAGTAGATGACAACGGAATTGAACATCCGGTGTCTTTTTATTCAAAAAAAATTGGTTAAACATCAGAAAATTAGTGGGGAAAGAAGCCTTGTCACTGTTAAATGCTCTACAACATTATAATAGGGACCCAGGTTCTTCTCCACATGTTACAATTGTATATACACTGTAGTGATAATAATCTTTTTTTTTATTGTTTGTGCAGAGAATGAAAACTGACAACCAGAGACTGTTGAGGAGGAGTCTAGCTTTGCATGAATATAATGTTGAAGTAAGGCATATTAAAGGATGTGATAATGTAGTGGCTGATTTTTTAAGCCGCATCGCTTAAAAACTTACAAAGCCATTATTATCAATATAATAAATGATAATTGCAGTACCTAAATATGGTGATTGCTTATCTACACCGCATTGGTTAAATGTGTAAAATGATATTATAGACGATGTTATAATAATTACAATGTATTATCTTGTAGTTAAGATTACAACTTGGAAAAAGTTACCATAACCCTTTTCTTTTTGACGGGGTAATGTTGCAGAAGTTTGTCCCCCAGGGGTAATATAATGTATTTAATGTACTTTTGCTTAAAGCTGCATAACTGTTTAGCTTATTTTAATCAAAAGAATTAATCCATGGAGAATGGTGTTTTATTTTTTCATTTTACTGCTCCGGTTATTAAGAATTTTAGTTTTTTGTTTTTTGATATTGTTGCCCCACCAAAACAAAGACCTGATCACAGCGGAGTGAGACACACTGTCTGTATAACCAGGACATTAAATGTACCAAGTGGCAGATAACGGTCATCATTAAAAAAAGAGTGACCATAGATACATTTCACAGTACAAAGTGTATTGTCTAATGTGAGTTAGACATATCTAGAAGTTATTACTTTGTGTGATATGAGTCATACCTGCATGTAATGTCATGTTTAATTTCGGTACCGGTATAGAGAAAGTCACTGACTTGAAAAAGAGAACCCTGTTTTAGTATGGTGCTTTTGAGTGTGGGCCAGCATCTGAGCCTTTGGCCCGTAATGTGGACGCTCTCCCCCGACCGTGAGAAATTGCAGTGAATTACACCTAATTCAGTGATGTAAATCATCTTTTTTTGCGCAGTGTTTTATTTGATACCTCACGGGCATTTCAAAATATAGTGACAATGCTATGAGTGAATGCAAAGTGAATTTTGAATGACAAGAGAAAAACGATCTATAGTGACTATGCTATTCGAAAATATCAGACTATTTTATTTCATCTTATTTCATTCCTGATTTCTAATTATTGACAACCATGTCAAAAATAGGAAATGCGGGAATTTCGTCTCTATATCTAGACTAACTGGTGAATGCGCAGCACAAAAATTATAATAATTTGCAGTTCTAGTCTATGTACATGCTTACATCATATGGTCATATTAAGAGCTCGAAATAAAATCACCGATTTTCTGATGATTTTAGCCTGGGCCAGTCCCTTTAACTAACTTTATTTTATATTATTCAGCGTATGACTATTTAAATATATCTTTAGAATGGTTTCAAATAGCGCAGATAATATTTTATAAGAATTTTATCTGTGTTAACCAGCCATGTCGAGTGATTGTCAAACTCGAACATTTATATATATTTGACACTAATTTTATATGTATTAAAATTTGTTTTTTCTTTTCTTATTCCGGACTATTGAAGATGTCAAAACAGTTGATAAATTATACCACTTTACAATGTTTGTATGATTCATGAAATTAAAATGTCAATGAATGTGAATTGTTTTGTTCTTGTCATTCACGTTCGGATCAGAAAGCTAAGTCCCAAATTTTGATCTATGCATTTCGGTAATTAATTCCCCCCCCCCCCGGGTATTCCATCATAAACACCCCGTAGCAATATACTTGTAACATCCAATGTTGACAACTATTATGTTCTATTGGGTGGTCTGTCTACAAACGATTGTCTTCAGCGTTTTGCGACCTGTACAGCAAGGCTGGTATAGTGCTTGGAGAGTCCGGTAGGCTACGTATCACAACTATTTGAAAATAATTACACTGGCTGCCCACTAAGATCATTGTGAAAATGCATTCGTTGACTGCTTTCAAACTATATGTTATACATTCTGAAATACCAGACCATGAGAAAAATGACTTTGTCAAAGGCAAATGTTTTATGGATTCCATCCTTATTCTTAGTCAACATTAAAAAAACGATGACATTTACTAACAAGAGGCCCAAACTACTAAGCTAAAAAAATTAAGATTAAGTTGAGATAGTTGTATTTTTTAATTGGATTAGGTCACTCACGTCCACATGTAGCTGAGATTGTGGAGACGTTATTCCAAGAGAAACCGTAATATTCCTTCCAGGTGACACCGGGAGCCAGTAGGTCTTCTGTATTCAGTTGTAGAACTGCTGAGGTTTCACACAAATCACTGCTCACTATCCATGAAGAGTCCTATATGATGAGAAAAAAAAATGAGTTCATCAGTTCAAATTGGCTTTAAAATCTGAGTTCAAATTGGCTTTAAAATCTGAACAGCATCATCTACAGTGGCATTTTAGCATATTGTAGAGCAGCTCGATTTATGATAAATGAATACATCTTTTGTATAACCCTGTAAATCCTAGAATTATCAGCAAAAATGCAGCACATATGTCATGCAATGAAACTCCCAGCAAACATAGTGTCGACCCAATATTAGCTGAATGTTGGCCCACCATCTCTGACGCTGGTTCAACATTCAACCAGAATTGATTATCCTGTTTGCTGGATATACCAGTCACAACCGTGTTGAAAACAGTATACATATATCAAATAAATACAACAATCTAAGTTGACATCCTCGCTAAATACAACACTCTACTTGTATAACCACTGACCTCTGTAAGGTAGTACAGGTAGAAGACTTGTCTGGGCCAAGCTTGCATGTAGACGTCATGTCCGTCACCGCATGATCTACCGTCTGTTATATTCTCATACACTCCCAGCACCTCATGTCTTCTACTGGTGCCTTCTAATGTTATAGTAGAACAGGCGAACACTGAAATAATGTAAATACAACAATGAACTCCAGTGTGACATTCTGTCACCCCATTACATGGAGCGGATGGATGCATGGTCGTCAGAATTTAAGCGGGCGCCAGCTGTCATGCTGGACCTGACACAGGGACAAAGATACCGCAGTCGTGGGAATGTCAGCAGATGCCAGCTGTCATGGTGGACCTGGCACAGGGACACAGATACTGCGGTCGGAGGAATGTCAGCACACACCAGCTGTCATGGTGGACCTGGCACAGGGACACAGATACTGCGGTCGGCGGAATGTCAGCTCACACCAGCTGTCATGGTGGACCTGGCACAGGGACACAAATACTGCGGTCGGCGGAATGTCAGCACGCACCAGCTGTCGTGGTTGACAGGGCACAGGGACACAGATACTGCGGTCGGGGGAATGCCAGCACGAGCCAGCTGTCATGCTGGACCTGGCACAGGGACACAGATACTGCGGTCGGCGGAATGTCAGCACACACCAGCTGTCATGGTGGACCTGGCACAGGGACACAGATACTGCGGTCGGCGGAATGTCAGCACGCACCAGCTGTCATGCTGGACCTGGCACAGGGACACAGATACTGCGGTCGTCGGAATGTCAGCACGCACCAACTGTCATGCTGGACCTGGCATAAGGACACAGATACTGCGGTCGTCGGAATGTCAGCACGCACCAACTGTCATGCTGGACCTGGCACAGGGACACAGATACTGCGGTCAGCGGAATGTCAGCACGCACCAACTGTCATGCTGGACCTGGCATAAGGACACAGATACTGCGGTCGTCGGAATGTCAGCACGCACCAACAGTCATGCTGCACCTGGCATAAGGACACAGTTAATGTGTTTGTCGGAATGTCAGCAGATGCCAGCTGTTATGCTGGACCTGACACAGGGACACAGATACTCTTTTTTGAATTGCTGATTTCTCCAATAGCTCGAAAATGTGAGTCGACATAAAAAAAAGGGCTGCGGTTACAAATTATGAAAAAACCATGCATCTAATATACTATGTCGAATATATTCTGAGGTGCAACATTAAACATAAGAACAATTTTGTATCGCAGACATTTGTTAGAAAACTTCTGATTTGTCTGATAAACATAGATATTATGTTTCTGTCGTGTATTATAACAATGTAGTGTACTAATCAGACTTGCCATGCAGGCTAAAATTTGAGTGTTTGTAATTTGAAAACGTCTTGTATCTTTAATAGTTTTAATGTTTTAATTATTGGTTATGTATGTACATTGTATTTGCTTAACGTAATTGCCCTCACAGACTTTTTTTAATTTTAACTATCCTATCTAATTTGAATCTCCATGTAACAATCCCATATTTCAGGTACGGCATTACTAGGGTGTTGTAGATAGTCTACATATAGTATATTCTGTGGTATATAGTGCTTGAGTCTGTTTGAAACACCCACTTTTTTGAAATCTTTCTAGCAAGTATATTGATGTGTTCATTCCATGTTAAATGTGTATCTGTTGTATTATCTAAGAATTAAATGAAGCTGGACATTCAATGTGGATTTTGTTTATGTATAGAGTTGGAATGTTCACTTCCCGTTTTTACATGTACAATAACATAAATTTAGATGTTTTCACACTCAGTGATAACTTATTTAGTTTTAACCACTCATCAATGTTGTTTCATCAGCTTAAAGTATCGATTTAAAAATGTCACAGGCATTTGATCTGTCATATGTATATATTATAAATAGCAAGGGTCCCAGGATTTACCCTTGGGGAATTCCCGTTGTTATGTTTGCCATGTTAGACTTAACACCATACAATTCTACAAATTGTTTATTTTCAGATGGGTAACGTTTTAATATATTCGGGCTGCTGCCTCTGATTGAGTGTCGAATGTTTTAGAGAGATCCAACTTCACATTTTTAGTAATTTAATTATTATCCATTTTGTGTATTACTATATCTATGACTTCCACTGCAGCTAATTCAGTTGAATGGTTTTTTTCATATTGGCTACCATAGTATAAATTGTTTCGATTAAAGAACCCTTAAAATAACCCTATCAAACAGTTTTACGCTGGTAATAGAGATATCGGTCTATAGTACAGTACAGATAGATCATCTTATTTTATAATGAGGAATAACTTTAGCTATTGACAATTTAACAAGGAATATTCCTGATTTTAATGTTTGATTTATTATTTGAGTGAGCGGTTTCATCAGGATATGTTTCATGAGAACAGATGAAAGACCACCTTGACCACAATTTAAGATAATATATTGTAAACAATTGTAAACCATTGCTTCATCAACTTCGAAAAAAATGAGCTGTTTTCTATCGGTTTTGAAGGTAGCTTTCAAGTGATTTTTCATTTATGGTTATCTCCCTGGCCAGTTTTGGACCAATATTTGTATAAAAAATCATTACATTTGTTTGCTATAATAGATTTGTTGTTATTTTGTTTTCAATCATGTAATATTCAGGAAATTATGATTTTTAATGTGTTTAATAGGGATTTTATAGCTGACCAGGGTTGGGGTCGATTATAATCATAATTGTTGATTACGATTTTTAATCGATTACATTCTAATCATAATCATAATCGTAATCATATTTTTTGAAATCCTGTAATTAGTTTGGACGGAGTTCCCTCCGGCCAAACTGTTGTTCTCTCTTTGGATCTTTCAACTTATTGTTATTATTTTACGGGGATTTTTGCTCCGCTATTTCTCCTCGAGTTGTGAGCCGATGAACCGAATATGTTAACATAATGATCCTTGGGTGGGGAGGTAGGGTGCTATATCTTTTTTAAGTGATCCAGCCAATAGCGAGCGAGTATTCAGGGGTCAAAGGTCAGATTTTTCCCATTGACAATGCATTGCGGAATTTTAAAACGCCATATCTCGGAAACCGAGCGTCTGAGGCTAAAAAGGACCGAAATTTGGGCCCAGTAGGGTTATGGTATACACCACATGCCCTTTTGATGACGGTACTATACAGATATGTAGGTATGCCGGAAAAAAAAATTGATACTAAGTTTCAAAAAAAATTGTATTGTCCGCCATCAGCAGCTCTTCTAATATGCAAATTCAATTTAAAAAAAATTGTTAAAAAATTTAACTGAGAAGAAATGGATTTCACCCTGACTGGACTCATAGTAGCTACAAATGTAGCCTACTGTGTTATTGGCTGTAATACGTGACCCCGCCACTATTCCTCGTGCCTTCTACGATGTTACAGACAGCCAATACCACAGTATGTTTTCACATTTTAAAAATAATTTACTTTAATTCTACACATTTAAAACTAAAATGTTTATTTGTAATACTTCATTTCCCCTTTTTTTTAATTAATTGCCAATTACTTATAGCGGGGGTGGAACCTGGACCAATCTTTCACTTGGTGACAACTTTTTGTGGGTAGGCTTAAAATGAAGCTAAGGATATGCTCTTTGACTTTTTTGGCGGATGCAAACTTTTTCGGGTCATTTTTTCGAAATTTGGCGCGTCGAATCCGCCATTACCCGAAATCCTTAAAATTGACATAAGACACAAAGTATTCATCGTAGCATAATGATTTTTAGGTCTATACCTATGTTTTCAGGGTCAACGATCTTGAAATTTTGCTTAGAAATAAGTTTCAATTATTAATCAACATGTTTTATCGAAATTCAAGATGACCGCCATGTATAAAATAAATTACTGACATCACATTTTTCTGGCAATAAAGTTAGCGTTAAATGTGTCAAAAATAGACAAAAACTGATACAACTTTTATTTATTCTTTCAAAATAAGTACAGTCTCAAGAAGACAATACAAATCTGAAACATGAAAATATTTCAAGTAAATTTCAGTTTCATATTATAGAAGTAATAGTCGAACATTGCAAATACAATTGCATTACCAGGGGATGCTAAGTCATCTATTACCTAAGGATATATAATCATTAAAATGAGTTTATTAACTGTCCTCATTATTATTGCACATACCATTGCAGTAACAGAGTGATGTACATTTGAATCTACCTTTGTACCACTTGCAATTTCATTTACAGTATACTTTACATTGACAACTAATTAGGTAGGCACATCCCTCACTAACGTCTGTAAGATCACTCCAATGGGGCATCCAGATCTTCCAACCTTTTATTCCACACCCAGCCCCAGTTTTTAGGTGGAAGAATTATTGGCCTTTTCTGAAGTGCCTGAATCCAATGATGTGCAGCAAGCACAGAACGCTTGACATGTTGGTACAATGCATGTTTTGTTTGAGGAATGGATTCTAATGATTTTAGACTTGTTATAAACAAGAGCTTACATACCTCATTAACATATTCGGATGGACATTTCGGGCTATTTATTTGAGCAGCCATTCCCTCTAGTGCTGCCATTAGCAATGGTTCCAGAGTCAACTCAGATGGTTTCTTCTGGAGTTTGATGAAGGTGTCTGTTAACTCACAAACTTTGAATGCGGTCTTCTTCCCAACATTACGTAGAAATGACGTATTATCAGAGCCAGTGAAGGCGTGCAAGAAAGGCAGTGCTTCACATCTTTGTGCTCCAAGACCTTCACATACATTATGAATTGGGATGTCTTTATAATGCTTCCCAGGTCCAAATCCTATCCAAAGCTTGTGAAAGGATGTCTTTGAAAAGGAATGGCAAGCAAGGAACAACCACATCTGTGTCTACGGTCCGAATGTAAGCAATAGTGTGTCCTTTATCAGTAGCATTCTTATAACTGCAGCTGTAATCTGGTATCTCCTTCTTCTTGGGAGCAGGGAGATATCAAAGAAAGATCACATTCCTTGTTTGAAAACACAATATCTCCTTTTGTGCTTAATAGATGATATATTTTGTCTGAGGTTGCATTTCTCATTTTTTCACTGATATATTCAAGGAGTTGCTGTTTGGTTTCACTATCCAACAAAAATGTCTGCCAAGCAGCTCCCTTAGAAATTGGTTTGTCTGAGTCCACACATGTTCGTTGACTGGCTGCTCCACCATGCCTTGCTCTGCATCGCGTTTTGAGACTTCCCTTACCTATATAAACATCACATACTGCATCTACGTGTTCACATTTTAAAAGTATGCATAGCTATGATGCTGCCATTGATCTGTCTGACCGAGACACCATCAAACAGGACAAGCCGTGCACGGGCTGATCGCGTTACGGGTTGGTGTGTTACAATAAGTTACAATGAATTACTCATTTGTAATCTAGGCTGTAATCCAGAATGTAATCCCAACGGTCCCTGCATATTCTGCCAGAGATCAGCGGGGCCATCAAGATAGGATGTCCACTCAGACGGACTGGCGTCCGCGGGCTTGTCGGGTGGGCTGGGCAAGGGAGGCCTACGTGCGTGTAAATGTATGTTAAATCAATGTTCAGATTATGATGATGCCTAAGGATATGTTAAATCAATGTTGTGATTATGTTGATGTAAAGTGCATAGTAAGGGACGGACGTCGGTGAGCGTGCGTAATGCGGGGTTGAGGCGGGTCGGAGTGCTGTCTAATGCACAATGGTGCGCGCTCTAGTTTAGAACCAAGCTGATTGATGTTCTCTGTCATGGTTAGGCAAAGTGAAAGGACTATGTAACTGTATCCGTATATTACTTGACGTTCTACACAGACGAGGAGAAATAAACACAACGTTTTTCCTAGAAGAAGGGAGTTTGTTGAGAGAACCTGGAGTCTTGAGTTTTATAACCAGTCCTTCGCCGTCTGCCTTGTCGTGTTGGCGTCAGGATGGTGTCAAGGTCTGACGTCTTTATAACATGTTGGGGTAAGTTGGGATTCCATGAATGGGAGGAGATGCTTTGGAAGGCAATCCTTGAAGATCATTGTTCTAGTAGGTTTCACCATAATACACTACTGCAGCCATCTCAAATAGGACAACTGAAGCTCTTTCTCTCAAGGATTTTGTTTTTGGCTTTGGTGTAGCCCAATCAGCGAGAACGTTGTTTTGCTTCTCTGTACACACAGATGCCCTTCATAAAGGCAGCATGTACATTTGGATGTAATTCAGGCAATCAAGCCATATCTCTTAGAAAAACTGTTGTGAAACGTGTATACATTGAGCGTAGAATGCAAAGAAATATCCACAGAGATCATCAATTGAGTCAAGAGTGAGCATCCAATCACATGTACGTTGACCTCGTATGAACCTCAAGTAGCACCTGAGGAAAGTTCTCACAGTAATCCAGAAGTTGACAGTCGGGTAATTATCAACAAGACGCTTCTACCATATCGATAGGCCCAGGAGGCCCCAACTCAGTGAAGAATGGCGTTTCATGATTTCTAACCAGACTAGTATAAGTTCATAAGCATATCTTGTTCTACACAGAGTACTGTGTATAGTCCCCGGACAGACACAGACAGCACGTGCATCTCAAAAGGCAGACAGCTTACCACACAGGCGTACGCTCACACACACCCCACCCCCTCCACGAGATGTGTACACATTGTCACCAGCCGATCAGAATACCTTTAGCAAGACAGCCGGCCAATCACAAGCCTATTACGATATGTTGGAATTTAGAGTGGGGGACATATGAAGTCAGCCATCTGCGAAGTAGCAGTATCTACGGCGCTCTACTGTGTAAACTTGTTCGCTTGACATGCTCACCCCCAAGCAGTGAATTACGAACACCAGATCGATATATCCCTGCTTGCAGAAACATCAATTTCCATTCCAAACCAATTAGCAGCCTTCCACTGCACTCTTGAGTTGCCATTTGTAGGTGAAGCATTCCCAAAATGAGGACGATTTTAGTTTTGCCAGCTTTATCTGGATAAACCCACTGACATTTTTTTTGCAAAGCGTAAAGAGGAAAGTCGACAGAGCAAACAGCAATTAAGATTTATTAGCAATTGGGATTAGCATAATTGGCTGTTCTGATCAACATTTCCATGCAGGGGCGTGCATAGGGGGATGGTCAGAGGGGTCCTGAAACCCCTCCCCCCCCCCTCAGAAAATTTTCCAATAGATGCTCGTGGTTGTACATCATTGGGATCTTGATTATGTGAATGATACCCTGAAAATGTGATAGGAATGTTACATAGGTCACCTTCCTTTACCACATTACTTGCATGTTTTTATCCATTCATTTTCTGGAATTTCTCTTAGAACTGTTGTTTTTGCTAAACTTTGACCTGGTTGTCCCTGATTTAATAGTCCTGAGTAAGTTTTATTTCCCCAGCAAAATTTATCTAGGGTTCCTTGTACACTCCACGCAGCTTGCAAATACACCTACATCTAGATCTACTAGTACTATGCTCTGTCTGGATTGAGTTATAACCAATTTTACATAAACAGCTGATATAGCTACTATATTTGTAATTTTTCAACAGCTGAGGAATGTAGAGAAATACTCTGGTTAGAGTTTTGGATGTTTTGAAACACATCATTTTCATCAAGTGCGGCTTTTAAAGTACATAATATTTTACATGGCGGCCATCTTGAATTTGGCTGAAACATCTTTAATGATAATGATAATATTTTTCTAAGTTAAAATTTAGGTTCATTGACCCTGAAAACATAGGTGTAGAGCTAAAAATAATTATACTACGTTGCATATTTTGTGTTTTAAGGCATTTTTAGTGATTTCGCATAATGGCGGAAGTGACACGTCATAATTCGAAAAAAAGGCCCGAAAAAGTTTGCATCCGCCAAAAAAGTGAAAGAGAAGACCTTTATCTTCATTTTAAGCCCACATAAAAAAAGTTGTCACCAAGTGAAAGATTGTCTCAATATTACCCAAATTCCCTCCCCGCTATTATGAGTCTTACCTTACATCTGCAGTAGGCTGGATGAAAAAAACAAAATAATTTTTATAAAAAAAAATATTTTACTGATTTTTTTATTGAATCATTCACACATCACAGTCACGCGACAAAAACAAAATCAACAACAAAGTTTTTTTTTCATTATTTTCATTTTATCACTCATATTGGGATGAATCAACTCATTTTTGGGCATTGCAGAACCAAACGAGTGCATCATTGATCTATGTTGTTAGGCTTCAAAAGTAAATATGTAAGCTTGCATTTACTTGATATCATCTGTCCAATATTACAAATAATTGTCTTTGTAAAACTCATATACTTTGCTGACTAAGACACCTTTTTTCAATTTCATTCGAGATGTGCAGCACTATTTACCTTCAATTAGAAGCTATCGCGGGCAATTCACATACTTTAAAAAATCATTTAACCGAGGGTAAAAATGGAAGTTTCATGGCTATAAGGATGAGAATCCATCAAAATTTTTCTTCTTCCATGACCCCCTCGTGGACTTAAAAAAAAAAAAAACTGGGGCCGGAGGCTATGCCCAAATTTCTGATTGTTGTGTGACCTATTTGCTCTGTTACAGTATTGCGGGGCACTCATTGGATGCCCTGGTGTATCTTAAAACCTGATATATACGGATACAACATCTCAGTAGTTTTATTCAGCTGCTTTAAAAAGTTCAAGTGTCTGGGTGATGTTTTGGCTTCTGTATCCCTGCCGGAATTTGCAAAATAAAGGTCACAGCTTTTGGATGTTTTTATCATTAGCTCAGATTTTGATCTGGCACAGCATTTTTCTTCCTCAGTGAAAACTGTGGAATGTGGTCAATTATTTATTCTAGCATGTGGGCAGTTACGAAAAAAGGCTCAGCATAATTTTATTGGACAATTTAAAAAATTATTGAAAGTACCTATAAAGGGTTTTAGGCCTAACAAAGCAAACATGATTATGTACCACAGTATCTGACTCTGGCCCAGCATTGGCCAAACCAACAATAACATAATTGGGTTAATGTCAGATGTTATCAGGACATGAAAATAGTCAAACTCCTTCAACTGGGCCCTGGGCCTGGGCCTAGCCCCTACTAGCTAGGCACCGACGTTCTTTAAAATAGGTCACTGCTCAACTGACGAAAATCTGTTGAAAAAAGACCAGTCGAATGGGGTTAATATTAGTTGTGTGAGACCTTGAATCACTTAATTGATCATTGACATTGAATGTTTGATTGATGACACTGTCACTACATACATACACACATTGATCGGCTTGCTCCAGGATACTTCTGTAGCCGCCTGTGGAGGCCTGCAAAGCAGGGCTCAGCCCCTTCATGTCTCCCTTCCCCTTGCGGGGTACCTGGACAGGAGAGGCAAGCATCCACCAGTTTCCCCTCCCCATTCCCCCCTCCCTCCTTCTGAGCATAAATTCTACTTTACTCTCCCCTCTACTTTTAGGGCTACCCCCTCCAATCTTTCCTGCACTTCTCATGAAGTAGATCTTCCTCCCCCCCTTAGCCTTTTTCCCAGTGCCCAGTTCTCATGAAGCATTCTTCCTGAAGTGTGCAGTTCTAATAAAGCTGATTCCCCTCCCCCCTGAAGCATTCTTCCTTTGTTCTCCAGGAACCTTCCAATTGACATCATTCTGTTGACACTTCCAACTTCCCTTTTCACTCTTTTTCTCACTTCTCCTTTCATTGTGACCTCAAAGGCACCATTTCTCACTCTTCTTTCCACTTTTTCTCCAGATACCTTCCCATTAACAGTTATTATGTTGACACTCGCCTTTAATTTTCAATTTCCTTTCCAGTTCCACTGTGTTCTACAGATACACATTCTTATTCACATCATTCCCTTAACTGTGACTACCCCCTTCCACTCCCTTTTCTCATTTCTCATTCACTGTATTCTCCAGATAACTTTCCATTGACAGCATTTTGTTGACACTCCACCTTCCACTCCTGTTTCTAATTACTCAATCGCTGTATTTCCTGTATTACCAATCACTGTATTCCTAATCACTGTATTCACTGTATTCTCCAGATACCTTCCCATTGGCATCATTCCTTTGACACTCGCACCTTCTACTCCATTTTCTCATTTATCTTCACTGTATTTTCCAGCTACTAGTAACTTAATTCCCATTGACAGCTTGCTGTTGACACTTCTACTCCTTTTTCTCATTTCAATGTTACTCTACAGCACTGTATTTACTAGATAACTTCCCATTTACAGCAGTATGTTGACACTCCCAACTAAAGCTGATTCCCCTCCCCCCTGAAGCATTCTTCTTTTATTCTCCAGGAACCTTCCAATTAACATCATTCTGTTGACATTTCCAACTTCCCTTTCGACTCTTTTTCTCACTTCTCCTTTCATTGTGACCTCCAGGCACCATTTCCTGTCCCTTTTCTCACTCTTCTTTCCACTTTTTCTCCAGATAGCTTTCCATTAACAGTTATTATGTTGACACTCGCCTTCCATTTTCAATTTCCCTTCCAGTTCCACTGTGTTCTACAGATACACCTTCTTATTCACAACATTCCCTTGACTGTGACTACCCCCTTCAACTCCCTTTTCTCATTTCTCATTCACTGTATTCTCCAGATAACTTTCCATTGACAGCATTCTGTTGACACTCCCCCTCACACTCCTGTTTCTTATTTCTCAATCACTGTATTTTCTGTATTACCAATCACTGTATTCTCAATCACTGTTTTCACTGTATTCTCCAGTTAACTTCCCATTGGCATCATTCCGTTGACACTCTACTCCATTTTTTCATTTCTCTTCACTTCCAGTTTAATACTAGTAGCTTAATTCCCATTGACAGCTTGCTGTTGACACTTCCACTCCTTTTTCTCATTTCATTGTATTCTACAGCACTGTATTCACCAGATAACTTTCCATTTACAGCAGTATGTTGACACTCCCAACTTCCCCTTTCACTTCTCCTTCCACTGTGTTCCACTGTAATCTCTAGGCACCATTTCCACTCCTGTTCTCACTCCTCCGCCCACTTTATTCTCCAGAACTTTCACATTAACAGCATTATGTTGACACTCAACCTTCCACTTCCACACTTTTTTCACTTCTTTCCACTATATTCTAGAGATACCCCTTCCTATTGACATTATTCAGTTGACACTCTCCCCTTTCACTCCTTTTTCTCATTTTATTGTATTCCTCTGTATTGACAAAATACCTTCCGAGATACCTGCCCATTGACATCATTCTGTTTACACTCCCTGGACCCACTTTCCACTCCTTTTCAAAGTATACTCCAGGTATCTTCTACTCTTTTTTCTCACTCTCCCCCACTGCATTCTTTGGGCATCATTGCCACTCCTTTTCTCACTCCTCCTTCCACTTATTTTCCACATACCTTTGCATTTTAAAACAGTATTTTGTTGACTCTCAACCGGATATTTCCACTTCTTTTCCCTCACTGACTTCTCCGCCAGCTGATGTTTAACGTCGGCCCCCCGCGCTGATAGGGTTAAAAATACCATCGGCAAATAAATGCGATGTATTATATCTCTCAAACCAAGTACCGTAAACACATTACATTAACCCCTTGGGTACAAAATCCCGCAACACAATTCAAAGGGTCGATATATCCGAGGTCTAAGGTGATAACCACACACATATATAAGTTGAACACCTATAAAACCGAAGAAAATACCCAGCTCTCCTATTCATATTTGATTGTTTCTTCCCCGCGCACTCACAAAGACTGCTTATTCTGTGGAGCCTCTGGGTTACACGTCGTTGTCGGTCTCAGGTCGGTCCCCCGCGCTGAAAGGGTTAAAAATGCCATCAGTAAATAAATGCGATGATCGAATTCAAAGGGTCTATATATCCCAGGTCTAACGTGAAATCCACACACTTATATAACTTGAATACCTGAAAAACCTAAGAAAAAACTCAGCTCTCCTATTCATATTTGGTGCTTCTTCCCCGCTCAATCATAAAGACTGATTTTTCTGACGAGCCTCTTGATCCGCGAGGGCTCGAATTTTGAACCCTATGTCTGGAGGACAGTGGTAGTATTTTAATAAATCAAATATATGTCGATTTTATCAAATCAACCATGCATGCCACACATCTGGTAATGACTGGCACGACCACATAATTCTGTGAAACGCAGTGATGTCACTCGGTGGAAACCAGGTTATATAACACCCCCCTCCCCCATACTTCATTCTATGAAACGCAGTAACGTCACTCGGGGAAAACAAGGTTATATAATAACCCTCTCCCATACTTCATTATATTAGCCAGCTCGGTGAAAACAAAGGAGGTCGTGGTCATTGAGTTTCACAGATGACAAAACACACCATGCAATCACAAACCGTCAACCAATGTCGGGTCAATGTTGCTGAACCAACATTGAGCCAACATTGGTTCAGTGCATCCTGTTTATTGGAATATGATACGGACACTACGAGCCGTTAGCTCAATGTCGGGTCGATGTTGGCATACCATCTGCGACGCTGACCCAACCTTGAGCCAAACCCTGATGGACGTGATAGCGGGGACAGTATTATATCATGTTGGAAATCATGACCCACTGGTCACACGGCGTTGTTGTGACGTTGAGTCAACGTAATTGACGTTGATACAACCTCGCAACAACGTCGTGTGGCCAGTGGGCAGCCTGGTGGGAGTAAATCAGGAGCGATCTGGGGAAAACAAATCCTTGTCGATATAAAATCAGCCATGCATGGCACAAACCACACAAAGAACCAGGAAGTTCATGTGTTCACGTAGTCCTTGTTAGTGTATGCTTCGATAACTACAAACCCAGTATACTAACAACCCTTCCTATTAAAGTAGGTGGATCGACATTATTCGCCAAGTAGGACTAAGTTGTAGGCCCACCCACAAGCCCAGCATGATCAACGTTGAAAAAAGAGTAAATATTATGAATCACCAAAGCAGAAGCAGGTTAAAGGGAAATCCCGGCCAAAATGAAACGCAGACACAATGTTGTTTTGATGCTGGGCCGACGTCGCAGACAATGTTCAAATATTAAGCCGACATAGGATTCATTTATCTGTTTGCTGGGATGGATATGTACCACCCATCGTACCTGTATCACAACACACACTCTTTGGTATTAATACAATATAAAGTAACTATTCTCAACAAACAGTTGATGTCGAGCCACTGTCGTTTTAATGTTGGGCCAGCGTCACGGGCGTGGTAGCGAAACACAATTTTGATTCGGTAAAATTTCATAACAACAGGTTTGAGTTGCTGTAGCAATGAAATGAAATGAGTGGGGTTTTAGGCCACCTTTGTGCACATATAGAATTATACTTTATCAGAAAGGATAATTAGGGCTACGTAAAAATTGGAACTATTTCTGGAAAATGAAGTGAGGGTGATAAAAAAACAGCTGGATAATTTCACTTCATCTTGGTGGGGGGGGGGGAGGGTTGCAAACATCCCAAAGCACGCGCTGGGCAGAGAGTGGTTTTGTTAATGCACAGGCTCACAATTTCACAACGCGGACTGTATCAGTCAAAAATAATTATAATCTGTTTGCGGATAAACAAGACACGAGTTGCGTGCTGGCATGCGGAATATAAAATGAGATGAAATGAATCGGACTTTAGGCCACTTGTGTGCACATACAGGTTAAATTAGGCCAGGAGAATCTCCTGAGTGAGGATGGTGAGATGAGTGAGATGACACTGCCATCCAGATACAGGATTCGAAATTCAAACCCTGGAGGTCTGAGCCCGAAAACGTTACCTCTAGGTCACAGAGGCTCCCCACAGTACTGAGTTTTACGAGTGGATGGGGGAGAAACATTTTTGTTTCTTTCAAACCGCCGAAACCGGGAAACGAACCCCGAACTCTAGCGTGAAAGGCAGCGGTGCTGACCAGTACCCCAGGGCCCCCGCCCGACATTGGGAATATATACCACCTCAAAGCAAATACAACAAAATGACACAGTGTTGGCTTAATGTTAGGTCAGCGTCGCAGACGGTGGGCCAACCTCAAACCAACACCGGGTCAACATTGTGTATTTGCTGAATTAAGACCCGTCCGCACAGTCTGCGATAACAGACAGACATACAGACAGATATTTTATTGACAGAAAACAGTCATTACAGACTTATATGTCATAGAAATAAATGAGATATATGTACATGTATATACAAGATTGTTAATTTGTTACAATCATAAGACAATAATAGACATGGTATGACATACACAGCTAAAATCATGTTAAGTGGCATTGCCAAACTAAAAACTGGGTATTTCGATAATATAAATTAATAAAATTGAAAGGCATTGCCAAGATGTCTATCATCTTTTTTCTTGTACCAAAACGATAGATAAAATAGCTACTATGTATGGCATGGTAATTATATATAGTAGCAAAAAAGACACTCTGGAAAGCGTAGAAACCTAAAATATATATATACAAGTGCATAATTATGCTACAGTAACTAGAGTATGCAGTAAGACAATGGTAAAAATTATATGTTTTTTTTTTTTTAAATTGAATATAATATCATGCAAGTACAATAAATGTGGCAACCCGTAAAACAGGTAGTTCCGAGCCATGTGACCATGCAAGCACAGTCGCTATGAGCTCGGAGATTCCCAACCTGCGTGCAGGGTGTACTTCCCACTACACCCTGCCAGATATGAGCCTGTGTCTACCTATTTGGGACCCAGGAGGACACACGTGCCTCTCGTGCGACATCCCCCAAGATTAGACATCAAAGCTAATCGCAACGCGCCGGCAATCAGACGGCACCATCTGGCCTGGGAACATCAAGCCAAGTGACAGTATACGCGAAGCGATGCGAGAACTTGGCCAACGCTGTTCCAACGTTGTGACAGCGTCGATGATAATGACCCAACAATGAGGCAGCACTGTCTCCTTGCCATTTGCAAAATGTTATTTGTACAGTCTATCACACAATTATAGAGTGTGTACAACTGGATTATACAGTCAAATATTGCCACCTCTGATTACAAATTGGATAATTAGAGCCTAAAACGGGGGATTACATCAGCTAATAAATCAAAAACTGTTTAAACAGTGGCTAACCTCTTATTCTTGTGATTTTGTGTCGATATAATCCCCCTAATTATCTACTTATGAACGAAAACGCACGCAAAATATGTGGTTTCTTTTTGAAAAATAATACGTAATTTCGAGATTAAATGTGCTCATATAAATGCAAGAAAATAATTCAGAACGTTATATGTGTCTCTATTTATGGTAAAATATGTATGCTATGACATACTTGCATTAGAAATGTATGGGTAACATATTTATTGCAATAAAAGCTATGTTTGTTCTACATGTACCACTCTCACAATTTTGGGCAGAGTTTGAAATTTAGGGGAGGGGCCGACAGTTGGGAGTCGCGTGGAGAAGGGTGCTCAAATAGGTGGAAAAGGTCTCATCGCATTCAGGGGTAGAGTGAGAACGAATACAACTGAAGTCTCTACAGGGTGGGAGATTCCCTGATATTGACTAGTGGTGCAAACTTAACAACGTAACAACAGTAGTAAAGGCTGATAATAATTATTTGTGCAGTTCACTCAGGACATGGCCTTCACACAAAAATATTACAGCTTAATTTAATTCACTATATTGTTTATTTCATACTGTTTCAATCACGACCTAGTTAGTACCACATACTCGGAGTTACAATCGAAGAAAAACAACCTCATAGAGAAAATCCGTTGACTTAGTAACTCCAAAAGGTCCCACCTCGTCTGATAACAAAGGCGACGGAAACGTCCCTAGCAGGCCTAAAAAGCCAAATAATAAAATCCGAGAGCAGGAATCACCGTAAATCACGCGATGGCGTCGCCAACCCACAGATTACGCTCCGGATACGGATTAAGATTATTAATGTCGGCGGAGGTTTGCAGTCTCAGACTGACCGTCTAGTTTGGTGTAGTCTTTACACATGGCTTGTAGTTTGCTTTGAAAATAAACTGACAATTTTTTTCGTTGATAAATGTACAGTGTTGTTGTACTACGCAATATCAAAATTAAGTTAGAAGGTCTAGTCCACAATTTAATTGTAGTATTGTTGTCACAAAATCAATCATTTATTAAACACAGTTACTGAATTTAACTTATATTGTTAAAATTTTTAAAATACTATTTTAACAAAAAAAAAACAGTAAAATTCACCAACAGTAATGTACCAGGCAAGTTTGAACTGGGTAAAAACCATGACTATGTTGTGGGCTAGTCTCTTTTATTATTTGTAAGGTTCATCAAACGATAATCACTAGTGATGATGTGACTTCAACGGGAATATAAGAACAGGTAAACAATGGCAAAATACTTCGTATTAAATACATATTTATTATAATTATAAACACATCCAGATGTTTGAAAAATATATAAAATATTAAACACACACACTTAGCACACTGGCTGCAAGTGTGTGTGGGGGGTCATATTGTGTACATTCATTCGCTAATATTATATCAGCGAAATGCAATCGTTTAAAGCACTAAATCTTATAATATTACAGTTGTTACCATTTGTTTTCTTCTGCAGTAAGCAGCATTTAAGTTGTATTTCAATTCCAAATATTTATAGTTATATATTAATTGACACTCTCACATGGCACATACATTGACATATCGTCACCGCCACATCATAGATAAAGTATGAGAGCCAGAGACGTAATCTTAAAACAGTATCATGCAATGCAAAGTATAGTTCACCGTTAAACAAAAATGTACTAAGGGGTTTTGTCAAGTTAAAACAAATCGAAAAATAATGGTTTTAATACCTTTCTAAAAGCCTCACGACACGTCTTTTTTTAGATCAAATAAACATGATGTCAACTGTTTTTGGTATGAAACATACATGTAGTGTCAAAATATAAATTTGCAAAGTGTTATTTTATGTCAATGGTGTACAGGCAGACGTTATTGTTACGCACAACAGTATTATTTATTATTAAATATCAATACATTTTAAAATATATTTTTGATATATAACATGCACTAGCAATAAGAAACACGCCAGAACATAATAATTATGTTGTGTGTATGACTTGACTGTCAGTTTGGTGATTCAATGGTTAACACAACAGGGGGATGATGACATCAGCAAGAGGTTATTCATATAAACATCCCCAACAAGCTTTTTATTGCTGACACAACGCCATGTGACGTCATGCAACGATGTATCACGCACGCACGCTTCCCCACCCTTGACCGTTGTAGACATCCATCCCCCTTTCAATTCCCAGATAAGTCTAAAACTTTGTTGTGATGAGACTAAGTAATTTATTTTTAGGTGATATAACTGCTGCATTTATTTGATTTCAGACACATCGTACATCGTTTCGCCTAAGTTCTGATCTATTATTAAATATTTTTGCTAATGTCTCTTAGCAAAACTCTGTTTAATTTCGTTATGATGCAAGTTTGGTCAGGCGAAACGATGTACGATGTGACTGAAATAAAATAAATGCAGCAGTTATATCACCTAAAAATAAATTACTTAGGTTCATCACAACAAAGTTTTAGACTTATCTGGGAATTGAAAGGGGGATGGATGTCTACAACGGTCAAGGGTGGGGAAGCGTGCGTTGTGTCAGCAATAAAAAGCTTGTTGGGGATGGTTATATGAATAACCTCTTGCTGATGTCATCAGCCCCCTGTTGTGTTAACCATTGAATCACCAAACTGACAGTCAAGTCATACACACAACATAAATATTATGTTCTGGCGTGTTTCTTATCGCTAGTTTATGTTATATATCAAAAATATATTTTAAAATGTATTGATATTTAATAATAAATAATACTGTTGTGCGTAACAATAACTTCTGCCTGTACACCATTGACATAAAATAACACTTTGCAAATTTATATTTTGACACTATATGTATGTTTCATACCAAAAACAGTTGACATCATGTCTATTTGATCTCATAAAAACGTGTCGTGAGGCTTGTAGAAAGGTATTAAAACCATTATTTTACATTCTGTGTTAACACACTAAAATGACTGCATATCATCTATATGAATAACCTCTTGCTGATGTCATCATCCCCCTGTTGTGTTAACCATTGAATCACCAAACTCACAGTCAAGTCATACACACAACATAAATATTATGTTCTGGCGTACTGACTGCTAAATGAAATATATAATGAAAATCCATTAACCCTCTGACCAATATTACTACTTCCACCCTTCTGGAATACATATTACCACTGTATGGTAAAGGTCCAAGAGGGAATTGTACAAGGCCCTAGGAGTCCAAAGGGTCCACGGGGAAGTGATTGATGGGGAGCGGGGTTGACCCCTGTGACCTAGACCAGCCGGCAGTGAAGAGTTTAACCTGATACAGTTGGGTCAAAACGTTAAAACAACGTTAGGCCAGCATTTGAACTTTGCCAGCATTGCCGACGTTAAAACAACTATACAACAATGTTGCCATCATTAAAAGCTTGCACTGTATCTAAAGTCTGCTGCATTTGTAAATGTAACATATATAAATCAATATACCTTCTATTAAAACACACCACTACATTACTTTCTTTGTCCAACCACTACATTCTAAGCCGGGAATGGAGAGTTATTGTTGACCCAGTACAGACCAATTATGATGGTAAGACTATGGTAATAAAATCGGTCAGGTGTGACCGAGTTTTTGATTATGAGGGATCCTCATTATGTTCGGATGTGTTTTAAGTCAGTTAAAATCCTCGTAGTTCTACAGTCCTAGCTGTCAAAAGGCCTCGGCCTTCGCTCTCGACCCTTTTCACAGCTAATAATGTAGAGCTCCTCGGGCTATATCCTAAAAGGAAAGTTAACTTTAGCCTTACCTGCAGTAAATGACAGCACAATGATCAACCACGACACGAACATCTTCTCTGAGAATATTCCCTTGTCTGTGATATCACCCAAGCGCCGACACATGCAATATGACGAATACTGTCCGCTTAGATACATAGATACTCACGCGATGAGATAACGCTTCAATAAATCTGACGGCTGGCTGGCCTGGTTTCACTTTTAAAACACATCACTAAATTATGTTCTTGTCTGTACTCTCCTTTCTAGCAACGGAATTGTGTGAAGGTGTGACGGTGGGGATTGTGACGGTGGGGATTGTGACAGTGGAGATTGTTACGGTGGGGATTGTGACGGTGGGCATTGTAACGATGAGGATTGTGACGGTGGAGATTTTGGGAATTGTGACGATGGAGGTTGTGACGGTGGGGATTGTGACGGTGGGGATTGTGACGTTGGGGATTGTGATGGCGGGGATTGTGACGATGGGGATTGTGACGATGGTGATTGTGACGGTGGGGATTGTGACGGTTGGAATTCTGAGGATTGTGACGGTGGATATTGTGACGGTGGGGATCGTGACGGTGGAGATTGTGACGGTGGGGATTGCGCGGTGGGGATTGTGACGGTGGGCATTGTAACGATGGAGATTGTGACGGTGGGGATTGTGACGGTGAGGGTTGTGACCGTGGGGATTGTGACGGCTGGGATTGTGACGGTGGGGATTGTGACGGTGGAGATTGTGACGGTGGGATTCTGACGATTGTGACGGTGAGGATTGTGACGTTGAAGATTGTGACGGTTGGGATTGTGACAGTGGGGATTGTGACGCTGGGGATTGTGACGGTGAGTATTCTGGGGATTGTGACGTTGGAGATTGTGACGGTGAGTATTCTGGGGATGGTGACGGTGGGGATTGTGACGGTGGGGATTCTGGGGATCGTGACGGCGGGGATTGTGACGGTGAGTATTCTGGGGATAGTGACGGCGGAGACTGTGACGGTGGGGATTCTGGGGATCGTCATGGTGAGGATTGGGAAGGTGGAGATCATCGGGAGCGTGACGGTGGGGATTCTGGGGATCGTGACGGTGGGGATAGTGATGGTGGGGATTCTGGGGATCGTCACGGTGGGGATTAGGACGGTGGGGATTATCGGGAGCGTGACGGTGGGGATTCTGGGGATCGTGACGGTGGGGATTGTGATGGTGGGGATTCTGGGGATCGTCACGGTGGGGATTAGGACGGTGGGGATTATCGGGAGCGTGACGGTGGGGATTCTGGGGATCGTGACGGTGGGGATAGTGATGGTCATTACTTATATATCCCATGAAAAAACAGGATCGACTCAGGATACAGCAGGACACACATGGCGCTCACCAAAGGCTGGTTAAATGCTGGATCACCATCGGGGTCGCTGGCCCAACATTCAGCCAGCATTGGTTCAACGTCTACAGTTTGTTGGGAACCTGATTTGCCCGTCACTTTATCAGGTGGAATAATGTGAATGTCGGGGGTTTGAGCCCAGCATTATGCTGTTAAGTCACTGCGCCGCATCGGTGTGCTGATACAGTAAGATAATTAGGTTTGTAATGGTGACGTACAGAATGTTAGCGTCGTTACGATGGTCACGCTTGTCTAATTGGCAGTAGGCATTTAGAAATATTGTGCCCCTTCTATGCTGGCAGTAATGTCATACTAAATAAAATAAATATTTTTATAATATTTGAACTAAAAATATGCATTTATATATGTAATAAAACATGCCATGGCTAGAATAAAACATGCTGTAGTTTATTTGACTAGTTCTTTTATCGCAGCATATACATTTTCAGCGCGACCAACATATTCAAATGGGTGAAAATGGACAAAAAATAATAAATTATGTTCAATTTCAAGACATAAACTTTGTTATTCCTTCCTATTAACCATCTTACATGCAGACATCCCGATATATATCACAGACAATAATTGACATTTCAATATTTCACTGACTGGTACATTCATTGTCATAATCATCATAGCTAGCCTAACAGGAGCCTGTGTATTATGAATTACACTATTATATTTCCCGGAAATAGTTGTTGTTATATTATAGGCTATACAGCTGCTTTTACCGCTGATTGGATATGATTAATCATAATGATCATTTCGACCTGTTACCATCAAAAATGTTAATAACATGTCGACAAGTATTAGACAATGATCATGAATAACGATAATATATGTTTTCAATTTGCTTTCAATGAAAAGACAGATAAATAAATAAAATAATCCATTGTAAAGTTTAACTATTAAGGAAAAAAAATACTTTGGTGTTTGGGGATTCAAAGAGTTAAATTGAACCGAAATTCCAGTTAGACTCCTAAATAACCTAAGTAATGACAATAGATTACTGCAACAAATACCTTTTCCCAACACGTTGTTCTGCGGAGACCCGATACAGTCTGGAAAGAAGTTTTTATCCAAATATTCTTTCTTTGATATCGATTTCAAAATAATAGTTGACGGTATAGATGCGCAGTCAATCACAAAATACAGTATGGACAATCTGAAAATGTGAGCTCCAAAATCTAATGAAATGTCCCTGATTGTATGACCCTGATTGTATGACTTTCACAGAACAACGAGGAAATTCCACAGGCGCTACTAGATTGCTTTAATTTGTGATTGGACGCGGTAGGCCTATATGGACCAGAACACGAGACAACCTGCGGTACAAAAAATGATAAAACATATGCATTGAATAGTATAATAAGATGTACAGCGATGTATTGTGATGCACGATGATAGAGATACACATGTCGACCAGCAGACAGGGGGCCAGCTCCCTAAAATATACACGAATAAAAAGATCGTGCTTATTGTAGATATATTCACAGTGTGATATGCCATTGTCATATCAACAAAAACAATTTTACGAAAAATCTAAACTCAATGTTTCAAAGTAAGTGTTTGTTAGGATATATTCACAGTGTAATATGCCATTGTCATACGAATCAAACACGAAATCAGAACTCAATGTTTGAAGTTTGAAGGTGTGGACACTTTGTCAGATCATTAGATTAATTTGATCAGATTGTCTGATCACCTTCATCTGATGTTGACCTCAATGTTTCAAGGTGTGGTAGCTTTGTCTGATCATCAGATTAATTTGATCAGATTGTCTGATCAACTTGATCTGGTGTTGACCTCAATGTTTCAAGGTGTGGACTCTCTGTCTGATCGCCAGATTAATCTGATAAGATTGTCTGATCAGATTAATATGATGTTGACCTCAATGTTTGAAGGTGTGGACTCTTTGTCTGGTCATCAGATTAATCTGATCAGATTGTCTGATCAGATTAATCTGATGTTGACCTCAATGTTTCAAGGTGTGGACGCTTTGTCATCAGATTAATCTGATCCGATTGGCTGATCAGATTAACCCGATGTTTGATCAGACAATAATCTAATATTGTGAACTTTAAGGGTTGGCCAATCATACATTAACGTTCCCGGTTTAGGTCAATAATACATCAAGCCTGGCTTTCTGACAACTCACAATGTTAAAAGTACACAAATTAGTCTTAACATAACAGTGAAATGTGGTCAGCATGGAGCGTTTTGTGAATGTAGTTGAAATATGATTCGCTGTTGTCTTAAGCAAATATTCAGAAATTAGGTAGTTATATAGGTTGAAAATCATGCCCATAATCTTGGGATAAAGACTGTATAAATCAATAAAATGTAATCCAAGTGTATAACTAAATAATTACTTTGAACAATTCAGAACTGATAAGTACATAGGCCTACATATGACCTGACAATGTGGAGTTATATTCCTTGTTATCGTTTGGGAGGGGGGTAACTACACACTCAGAAAACACAAGATTGTGAACCAATGCAGGCCTGATGCTGGACCAGTGGCGTGGACGGTGTGCCAACACTAAGCCAGCATTGGTTCAACGTCTTGTGTCTACTGTGCGAGCGGCTGGGCCACATGAGGGGGTTTACCTAGCCTCAGTCGACACGGTTTGTTGATTCGGCGCTAGCAGCCAGCCAGCTGTTTTTGGCGTTGACCCAAACTTGTTTTAATGATGATCCAGAGTCTGGACCATCATTAAAACAACATTGGTTCAACGTCTTTTGTTTGCTGTCGAAACGGTTTGTTGTTCCAGCAATATATGACCATATATATATATACATATATTAGGGTATGTAGTATGGCGACTGTTTATAGTGTAGTCATCCAGCCATCAAACTCTATCATAGTGTTAATCAACATGGTGCAAATCGCTGTTACAAATGATATATCTATCCAGATATATTCTGTAGATACCAGAGATGAGCGCTAGGGCGGATAACAATATTTTATTGTACCAGAAAGTGTCAAAAACTGAAGAAAAAAAAATGGTCGCCAAATTCACTATTAAATGTGCAATAATTCCATATATCCCAAACCCCTATCGTCGATAACACTTGAATATCTACTTTATCAATGTTGTAATCCGTCCAAAAAGCAATACATTGTAATTATTTTAAGCGATTTAATCATTTGTAGCTATTTTTCACTAGATCACATCAAATATGCACGCTATTGTTATCATTATCATGTTTTAATCACGTGTTCGTGGTCAGTGTTATATTTAATACTGATTTTAATATGATTTCATGGATATTGTGTAGCATAGTGTATGATGTTATGCAAAAATCACCATAATTTTGAATATATTAAGAGCCACCAGTAATGTTAATGGCTAAAATTCACAGATTAAACATACAAAATTAGGCAAATTGTATGCCCAAACGATCTTTGTTGTGTATAGGATTTTAAATTGCTGCTGATATTTCAGTGTTATGTGATCTTCTTGATGTTGCACGGGTGGCAGATACAACATGTTAGTAATAGGAAGGCTTCTTGTCTTATGCAGTCGTATTGATGAAGTAATCATATTGGGACAAATTTGATGAAATGCATACGTCTGAGATCCATATATCGCTGTTGCTGAACTCTTTACTTGAAGTGGTTGCAAGAGTGTGTAGATTCTGATTAGTCATTCGTTCACTCAACTGAAGGGCGTGTGCTTATTTCTTCAAAGCCTATTACTCAAGTGATTCCAAAGAGCATTATATATTTGTTGATGTTATAGAAGAATTGATGACCATAAGGACGTGATAATGGAGCTCAGACTCTGCATCGCTCGAAACATTGTGCTTACAACATATACAATTAATGCATTTGCACCAAAATAAGTAGATATTGGGTTAGACGATTCACCAGAATACAGGATCTGAGTCTGTTGAGATGCTTCATATCAGATCATATTGGCATAAAGATGAGTGAGATACGTAGATGCTAGCTAGATATGCCCTTTAATCAGTATAATGTTTATTCTGTGAAACTCAATGAGCGATGATTTTGTAAAACACCCAAGTCTGTTTAACCCTTAAGCGCTGAATTGTTTTATGTAAGCCATGGAGACGAAAGGATTTTTTTTATGAATTTGCAATCATCATACATGTTTTATTGAGGTCATTCCGATTTATTTGAATACCTATGTTATGGGTCTACGGCTATTATAAATAGTTTTACAATTACAGTGCGTATTGAGATAGACTACTTGTAATCAAGAGATTAAATATCACCTTCAAAGACCTGAAATATTTTATGGACACAAAGGGACCACAGTTTTTTTTCAATAAAATTTAATATCGTCATAAACGTCTATTGAATTTTGAATACCTATGTTGTGTGTCTACGGCAATTGGAAATATTTTTATTATGGGTCTATGGCCGTTAGAGATATTTTATTTTATGAGTACGAGGATCAACTTTAGACGTCAGAATTCTGACGTTTAACGTCGGTCCCCCGCGCTGATAGGGTTAAAAATGTCATCGGTAAATAAATGCGATGTATTATATCTCTCAAACCAAGTACCGTAAACACATTACATTAACCCCTTGGGTACAAAATCCCGCAACACAATTCAAAGGGTCGATATATCCGAGGTCTAAGGTGATAAACACACACTTATATAAGTTGAACACCTGAAAAACCCAAGAAAAAACCCAGCTCTCCTATTCATATTTGATTGTTTCTTCCCCGCGCACTCATAAAGACTGCTTATTCTGTGGAGCCTCTGGGTCACACGTCGTTGTCGGTCAAAGGTCGGTCCCCCGCGCTGATAGGGTTAAAAATGCCATCGGTAAATAAATGCGATGACTGAATTCAAAGGGTCTATATATCCCAGGTCTAACGTGATATCCACACACTTATATAAGTTGAACACCTGGAAAACCTAAGAAAAAACTCAGCTCTCCTATTCATACTTGGTGCTTCTTCCCCTCTCAATCATAAAGACTGATTTATGATCTGAGGAGCCTCTTGATCCGCGAGGGCTCGAATTTTGAACCCTATGTCTGGAGGACAGTAATAGTCTTTTAATAAATCAGATATATGTCGATTTTATCAAGTCAACCATGTATGCCACACATCTGGTAATGACTGGCACGACCACATAATTCTGTGAAACGCAGTGATGTCACTCGGTGGAAACAAGGTTATATAACACCCCCCTCCCCCATACTTCATTCTGTGAAACGCAGTGACGTCACTTGGTGAAAACAAGGTTATATAATAACCCTCCCCCATACTTCATTATATTAGCCAGCTCGGTGAAAACAAAGGAGGTCGTGGTCATTGAGTTTCACAGATGACAAAACACACCAGGCAATCACGAACCGTCAACCAATGTCGGGTCAATGTTGCTGAACCAACATTGAGCCAACATTGGTTCAGTGCATCCTGTTTATTGGAATATGATACGGACATCACGAGCCGTTAGCTCAATGTCGGGTCGATGTTGGCATACCATTTGCGACGCTGACCCAGCCTTGAGCCAAACCCGGGTGGACGTGGTGGCGGGGTCAGTATTATATCATGTTGGAAATCATGACCCACTGGTCACACGGCGTTGTTGCGACGTTGAATCAACGTAATTGACGTTGATACAACCTCGCAACAACGTCGTGTGGCCAGTGGGCAGCCTGGTGGGAGTAAATTGGGATCGATCTGGGGAAAACAAATCCTTGTCGATATAAAATCAGCCATGCATGGCACAAACCACACAAAGAACCACGAAGTTCATGTCTTCACGTAGTCCTTGTTAGTGTATGCTTCGATAACTACAAACCCAATATACTAACAACCCTTCATATTAAAGTAGGTGGATCGCCATTATTCGCCAAGTAGGACTAAGTTGTAGGCCCACCCACAAGCCCAGGATGGTCAACGTTAAAAAAAAGAGTACAATTATGAATCACCAAAGCAGAAGCAGGTTAAAGGGAAATCCCAGCCAAAATGAAACGCAGACAAAATGTTGTTTTGATGCTGGGCCGACGTCGCAGACAATGTTCCAATATTAAGCCGACATAGGATTCATTTATCTGTTTGCTGGGATGGAAATGCACCACCCATCGTACCTGTATCACAACACACACTCTTTGGTATTAATACAATATAAAGAAACTATTCTCAACAAACAGTTGATGTCGAGCCAATGTCGTTTTATTGTTGGGCCAGCGTCACGGGCGTGGTAGCGAAACACAATTTTGATTCGGTAAAATTTCATAACAACAGGTTTGAGTTGCTGTAGCAATGAAATGAAATGAGTGGGGTTTTAGGCCACCTTTGTGCACATATAGAATTATACTTTATCAGAAAGGATAATTAGGGCTACGTGAAAATTGGAACTATTTCTGGAAAACGAAGTGAGGGTGATAAAAAAACAGCTGGATAATTTCACTTCATCTTGGTGGGGGGGGGGGAGGGTTGCAAACATCCCAAAGCACGCGCTGGGCAGAGACAACGTGTGTTTTTGTTAATGCACAGGCTCACAATTTCACAACGCGGACTGTATCAGTCAAAAATAATTATAATCTGTTTGCGCATAAACAAGACACGAGTTGCGTGCTGGCATGCGGAATATAAAATGAGATGAAATGAATCGGACTTTAGGCCACTTGTGTGCACATACAGGTTAAATTAGGCCAGGAGAACCTCCTGAGTGAGGATGGTGAGATGAGCGAGATGACACTGCCATCCAGATACAGGATTCGAAATTCAAACCCTGGAGGTCTGAGCCCGAAAACGTTACCTCTAGGTCACAGAGGCTCCCCACAGTACTGAGTTTTACGAGTGGATGGGGGAGAAACATTTTTGTTTCTTTCAAACCGCCGAGACCGGGAAACGAACCCCGAACTCTAGCGTGAAAGGCAGCGGTGCTGACCAGTACCCCAGGGCCCCCGCCCGACATTGGGAATATATACCACCTCAAAGCAAATACAACAAAATGACACAGTGTTGGCTTAATAATAGGTCAGCGTCGCAGACGGTGGGCCAACCTTAAACCAACACCGGGTCAACATTGTGTATTTGCTGAATTAAGACCCGTCCGCACAGTCTGCGATAACAGACAGACATACAGACAGATATTTTATTGACAGAAAACAGTCATTACAGACTTATATGTCATAGAAATAAATGAGATATATGTACATGTATATACAAGATTGTTAATTTGTTACTATCATAAGACAATAATAGACATGGTATGACATACACAGCTAAAATCATGTTAAGTGGCATTGCCAAACTAAAAACTGGGTATTTCGATAATATAAATTAATAAAATTGAAAGGCATTGCCAAGATGTCTATCATCTTTTTTCTTGTACCAAAACGATAGATAAAATAGCTACTATGTATGGCATGGTAATTATATATAGTAGCAAAAAAGACACTCTGGAAAGCGTAGAAACCTAAAATATATATATACAAGTGCATAATTATGCTACAGTAACTAGAGTATGCAGTAAGACAATGGTAAAAATTATATATTTTTTTTTTTTTAAGTTGAATATAATATCATGCAAGTACAATAAATGTGGCAACCCGTAAAACAGGTAGTTCCGAGCCATGTGACCATGCAAGCACAGTCGCTATGAGCTCGGAGATTCCCAACCTGCGTGCAGGGTGTACTTCCCACTACACCCTGCCAGATATGAGCCTGTGTCTACCTATTTGGGACCCAGGAGGACACACGTGCCTCTCGTGCGACATCCCCCAAGATTAGACATCAAAGCTAATCGCAACGCGCCGCCAATCAGACGGCACCATCTGGCCTGGGAACATCAAGCCAAGTGACAGTATACGCGAAGCGATGCGAGAACTTGGCCAACGCTGTTCCAACGTTGTGACAGCGTCGATGATAATGACCCAACAATGAGGCAGCACTGTCTCCTTGCCATTTGCGAAATGTTATTTGTACAGTCTATCACACAATTATAGAGTGTGTACAACTGGATTATACAGTCAAATATTGCCACCTCTGATTACAAATTGGATAATTAGAGCCTAAAACGGGGGATTACATCAGCTAATAAATCAAAAACTCTTTAAACAGTGGCTAACCTCTTATTCTTGTGATTTTGAGTCGATATAATCCCCCTAATTATCTACTTATGAACGAAAACGCACGCAAAATATGTGGTTTCTTTTTGAAAAATAATACGTAATTTCGAGAATTAAATGTGCTCATATAAATGCAAGAAAATAATTCAGAACGTTATATGTGTCTCTATTTATGGTAAAATATGTATGCTATGACATACTTGCATTAGAAATGTATGGGTAACATATTTATTACAATAAAAGCTATGTTTGTTCTACATGTACCACTCTCACAATTTTGGGCAGAGTTTGAAATTTAGGGGAGGGGCCGACAGTTGGGAGTCGCGTGGAGAAGGGTGCTCAAATAGGTGGAAAAGGTCTCATCGCATTCAGGGGTAGAGTGAGAACGAATACAACTGAAGTCTCTACAGGGTGGGAGATTCCCTGATATTGACTAGTGGTGCAAACTTAACAACGTAACAACAGTAGTAAAGGCTGATAATAATTATTTATGCAGTTCACACAGGACATGGCCTTCACACAAAAATATTACAGCTTATTTTAATTCACTATATTGTTTATTTCATACTGTTTCAATCACGACCTAGTTAGTACCACATACTCGGAGTTACAATCGAAGAAAAACAACCTCATAGAGAAAATCCGTTGACTTAGTAACTCCAAAAGGCCCCACCTCGTCTGATAACAAAGGCGACGGAAACGTCCCTAGCAGGCCTAAAAAGCCAAATAATAAAATCCGAGAGCAGGAATCACCGTAAATCACGCGATGGCGTCGCCAACCCACAGATTACGCTCCGGATACGGATTAAGATTATTAATGTCGGCGGAGGTTTGCAGTCTCAGACTGACTGTCTAGTTTGGTGTAGTCTTTACACATGGCTTGTAGTTTGCTTTGAAAATACACTGACAATTTTTTTCGTTGATAAATGTACAGTGTTGTTGTACTACGCATTATCAAAATTAAGTTACAAGGTCTAGTCCACAATTTAATTGTAGTATTGTTGTCACAAAATCAATCATTTATTAAACACAGTTACTGAATTTAACTTATATTGTTAAAATTTTTAAAATACTATTTTAACAAAAAAAAACACAGTAAAATTCACCAACAGTAATGTACCAGGCAAGTTTGAACTGGGTAAAAACCATGACTATGTGGTGGCTAGTCTCTTTTATTATTTGTAAGGTTCATCAAACGATAATCACTAGTGATGATGTGACTTCAACGGGAATATAAGAACAGGTAAACAATGGCAAAATACTTCGTAATAAATACATATTTATTATAATTATAAACACATCCAGATGTTTGAAAAATATATAAAATATTAAACACACACACTTAGCACACTGGCTGCAAGTGTGTGTGGGGGGTCATATTGTGTACATTCATTCGCTAATATTATATCAGCGAAATGCAATCGTTTAAAGCACTAAATCTTATAATATTACAGTTGTTACCATTTGTTTTCTTCTGCAGTAAGCAGCATTTAAGTTGTATTTCAATTCCAAATATTTATAGTTATATATTAATTGACACTCTCACATGGCACATACATTGACATATCGTCACCGCCACATCATAGATAAAGTATGAGAGCCAGAGAAGTAATCTTAAAACAGTATCATGCAATGCAAAGTATAGTTCACCGTTAAACAAAAATGTACTAAGGGGTTTTGTCAAGTTAAAACAAATCGAAAAATAATGGTTTTAATACCTTTCTACAAGCCTCACGACACGTCTTTTTTAGATCAAATAAACATGATGTCAACTGTTTTTGGTATGAAACATACATGTAGTGTCAAAATATAAATTTGCAAAGTGTTATTTTATGTCAATGGTGTACAGGCAGACGTTATTGTTACGCACAACAGTATTATTTATTATTAAATATCAATACATTTTAAAATATATTTTTGATATATAACATGCACTAGCGATAAGAAACACGCCAGAACATAATATTTATGTTGTGTGTATGACTTGACTATCAGTTTGGTGATTCAATGGTTAACACAACAGGGGGATGATGACATCAGCAAGAGGTTATTCATATAAACATCCCCAACAAGCTTTTTATTGCTGACACAACGCTATGTGACGTCATGCAACGATGTATCACGCACGCACCCTTCCCCACCCTTGACCGTTGTAGACATTCATCCCCCTTTCAATTCCCAGATAAGTCTAAAACTTTGTTGTGATGAGCCTAAGTAATTTATTTTTAGGTGATATAACTGCTGCATTTATTTGATTTCAGACACATCGTACATCGTTTCGCCTAAGTTCTGATCTATTATTAAATATTTTTGTTAATGTCTCTTAGCAAAACTCTGTTTAATTTCGTTATGATGCAAGTTTGGTCAGGCGAAACGATGTACGATGTGTCTGAAATAAAATAAATGCAGCAGTTATATCACCTAAAAATAAATTACTTAGGTTCATCACAGCAAAGTTTTAGACTTATCTGGGAATTGAAAGGGGGATGGATGTCTACAACGGTCAAGGGTGGGGAAGCGTGCATTGTGTCAGCAATAAAAAGCTTGTTGGGGATGGTTATATGAATAACCTCTTGCTGATGTCATCATCCCCCTGTTGTGTTAACCATTGAATCACCAAACTGACAGTCAAGTCATACACACAACATAAATATTATGTTCTGGCGTGTTTCTTATTGCTAGTGCATGTTATATATCAAAAATATATTTTAAAATGTATTGATATTTAATAATAAATAATACTGTTGTGCGTAACAATAACGTCTGCCTGTACACCATTGACATAAAATAACACTTTGCAAATTTATATTTTGACACTATATGTATGTTTCATACCAAAAACAGTTGACATCATGTTTATTTGATCTAAAAAAAACTTGTCGTGAGTCTTGTAGAAAGGTATTAAAACCATTATTTTACATTCTGTGTTAACACACTAAAATGACTGCAGATCATCTATATGAATAACCTCTTGCTGATGTCATCATCCCCCTGTTGTGTTAAGCATTGAATCACCAAACTCACAGTCAAGTCATACACACAACATAAATATTATGTTCTGGCGTACTGACTGCTAAATGATATATTTAATGAAAATCCATTAACCCTCTGAAACTAATATTCATACCCCCACCCTTCTGGAATACATATTACCACTGTATGGTAAAGGTCCAAGAGGGAATTGTACAAGGCCCTAGGAGTCCAAAGGGTCCACGGGGAAGTGATTGATGGGGAGCGGGGTTGACCCCTGTGACCTAGACCAGCCGGCAGTGAAGAGTGTAACCTGATACAGTTGGGTCAAAACGTTAAAACAACGTTAGGCCAGCATTTGAACTTTGCCAGCATTGCCGACGTTAAAACAACTATACAACAATGTTGCTATCATTAAAAGCTTGCACTGTATCTAAAGTCTGCTGCATTTGTAAATGTAACATATATAAATCAATATACCTTCTATTAAAACACACCACTACATTCCTTTCTTTGTCCAACCACTACATTCTAAGCCGGGAATGGAGAGTTATTGTTGACCCAGTACAGACCAATTATGATGGCAAGACTATGGTGATAAAATCGGTCAGGTGTGACCGAGTTTTTGATTATGAGGGATCCTCATTATGTTCGGATGTGTTTTAAGTCAGTTAAAATCCTCGTAGTTCTACAGTCCTAGCTGTCAAAAGGCCTCGGCCTTCGCTCTCGACCCTTTTCACAGCTAATAATGTAGAGCTCCTCGGGCTATATCCTAAAAGGAAAGTTGACTTTAGCCTTACCTGCAGTAAATGACAGCACAATGATCAACCACGACACGAGCATCTTCTCTGAGAATATTCCCTTGTCTGTGATATCACCCAAGCGCCGACACATGCAATATGACGAATACTGTCCGCTTAGATACATAGATACTCACGCGATGAGATAACGCTCCAATAAATCTGACGGTTGGCTGGCCTGGTTTCACTTTTAAAACACATCACTAAATTATGTTCTTGTCTGTACTCTCCTTTCTAGCAACGGAATTGTGTGAAGGTGTGACGGTGGGGATTGTGACGGTGGGGATTGTGACAGTGGAGATTGTTACGGTGGGGATTGTGACGGTGGGCATTGTAATGATGAGGATTGTGACGGTGGAGATTTTGGGAATTGTGACGGTGGAGGTTGTGACGGTGGATATTGTGACGGTGGGGATCGTGACGGTGGGGATTGTGACGGTGGGGATTGCGCGGTGGGGATTGTGACGGTGGGCATTGTAACGATGGAGATTGGTGGAGATTGTGACGGTGGGATTCTGAGGATTTTGACGGTGAGGATTGTGACGTTGAAGATTGTGACGGTGGGGATTGTGACAGTGGGGATCGTGACGGCGGGGATTGTGACGGTGAGTATTCTGGGGATTGTGACGTTGGAGATTGTGACGGTGGGGATTCTGGGGATCGTGACGGCGGGGATTGTGACGGTGAGTATTCTGGGGATAGTGACGGTGGGGATTGTGACGGTGGGGATTCTGGGGATCGTGACGGCGGGGATTGTGACAGTGAGTATTCTGGGGATAATGACGGTGGGGATTGTGACGGTGGGGATTCTAGGAATCGTGACTGCGGGGATTGTGACTTTGAGTATTCTGGGGATGGTGACGGTGGGGATTGTGACGGCGGGGATTCTGGGGATCGTGACGGCGGGACTGTGACGGTGGGGATTCTGGAGAGCGTGACGGTGGGGATTGTGACGGTGGGGATTCTGGGGATAGTGACGGTGGGGATTGTGACGGTGGGGATTCTGGGGATCGTGACGGCGGGGATTGTGACGGTGAGTATTCTGGGGATAGTGACGGCGGAGACTGTGACGGTGGGGATTCTGGGGATCGACACGGTGAGGATTGGGGAGGTGGAGATCATCGGGAGCGTGACGGTGGGGATTCTGGGGATCGTGACGGTGGGGATAGTGATGGTCATTACTTATAGATCCCATGAAAAAACAGGATCGACTCAGGATACAGCAGGACACACATGGCGCTCACCAAAGGCTGGTTAAATGCTGGATCACCATCGGGGTCGCTGGCCCAACATTCAGCCAGCATTGGTTCAACGTCTACAGTTTGTTGGGAACCTGATTTGCCCGTCACTTTATCAGATGGAATAATGTGAATGTCGGGGGTTTGAGCCCAGCATTATACTGTTAAGTCACTGCGCCGCATCGGTGTGTTGATACAGTAAGATAATTAGGTTTGTAATGGTGACGTACAGAATGTTAGCGTCGTTACGATGGTCACGCTTGTCTAATTGGCAGTAGGCATTTAGAAATATTGTGCCCCTTCTATGCTGGCAGTAATGTCATACTAAATAAAATAAATATTTTTATAATATTTGAACTAAAAATATGCATTTATATATGTAATAAAACATGCCATGGCTGGAATAAAACATGCTGTAGTTTATTTGACTAGTTTTTTTATCGCAGCCTATACATTTTCAGCGCGACCAACATATTCAAATGGGTGAAAATGGACAAAAAATAATAAATTATGTTCAATTTCAAGACATAAACTTTGTTATTCCTTCCTATTGACCATCTTACATGCAGACATCCCGATATATATCACAGACAATAATTGACATTTCAATATTTCACTGACTGGTACATTCATTGTCATAATCATCATAGCTAGCCTAACAGGAGCCTGTGTATTATGAATTACACTATTATATTTCCCGGAAATAGTTGTTGTTATATTATAGGCTATACAGCTGCTTTTACCGCTGATTGGATATGATTAATCATAATGATCATTTCGACCTGTTACCATCAAAAATGTTAATAACATGTCGACAAGTATTAGACAATGATCATGAATAACGATAATATATGTTTTCAATTTGCTTTCAATGAAAAGACAGATAAATAAATAAAATAATCCATTGTAAAGTTTAACTACTAAGGAAAAAAAATACTTTGGTGTTTGGGGATTCAAAGAGTTAAATTGAACCGAAATTCCAGTTAGACTCCTAAATAACCTGAGTAATGACAAGAGATTACTGCAACAAATACCTTTTCCCAACACGTTGTTCTGCGGAGACCCGATACAGTCTGGAAAGAAGTTTTTATCCAAATATTCTTTCTTTGATATCGATTTCAAAATAATAGTTGACGGTATAGATGCGCAGTCAATCACAAAATACAGTATGGACAATCTGAAAATGTGAACTCCAAAATCTAATGAAATGTCCCTGATTGTATGACCCTGATTGTATGACTTTCACAGAACAACGAGGAAATTCCACAGGCGCTACTAGATTGCTTTAATTTGTGATTGGACGCGGTAGGCCTATATGGACCAGAACACGAGACAACCTGCGGTACAAAAAATGATAAAACATATGCATTGAATAGTATAATAAGATGTACAGCGATGTATTGTGATGCACGATGATAGAGATACACATGTCGACCAGCAGACAGGGGGCCAGCTCCCTAAAATATACACGAATAAAAAGATCGTGCTTATTGTAGATATATTCACAGAGTGATATGCCATTGTCATATCAACAAAAACAATTTTACGAAAAATCTAAACTCAATGTTTCAAAGTAAGTGTTTGTTAGGATATATTCACAGTGTAATATGCCATTGTCATACGAATCAAACACGAAATCAGAACTCAATGTTTGAAGTTTGAAGATGTGGACACTTTGTCAGATCATTAGATTAATTTGATCAGATTGTCTGATCACCTTCATCTGATGATGACCTCAATGTTTCAAGGTGTGGAAGCTTTGTCTGATCATCAGATTAATTTGATCATATTGTCTGATCAACTTGATCTGGTGTTGACCTCAATGTTTCAAGGTGTGGACTCTCTGTCTGATCAGATTAATCTCATAAGATTGTCTGATCAGATTAATATGATGTTGACCTCAATGTTTGAAGGTGCGGACTCTTTGTCTGATCATCAGATTAATCTGATCAGATTGTCTGATCAGATTAATCTGATGTTGACCTCAATGTTTCAAGGTGTGGACGCTTTGTCATCAGATTGATCTGATCCGATTGGCTGATCAGATTAATCCGATGTTTGATCAGACAATAATCTAATATTGTGAACCTAGGTTTCGTTAGTAATTCCAGATTCAAATGAATGAAAACCAGCAATTCAGCAGCTCTAGATTAGTCAACTTGACCCTTACAACGTGGGGATCGACTTTAGACATCAGATTATGACGTCTGTAGACGTCAGAATCTGACATTTGTAGACGTTAGATTCTGACGTCTGTAGACGTTAGATTCTGACGTCTAACGTCGATCCCCTCGCTGTAAGACTAAAAATATGTATAATGGTCGTAGACCCACAACATAGGTATTCAAATGAAGCAGAAACAGCTAACCAAAACTTTTATGATGATTTCAAATCGAAAAAAACTTCTTTGGTCTCAATGGTTTATACACACAAAATTGCAGTGCTTTAAGAGTTGGCCCAATCATACATTAACGTTCCCGGTTTAGGTCGATAATACATCAAGCCTGGCTTTCTGACAACTCACAATGTTAAAAGTACACAAATTAGTCTTAACATAACAGTGAAATGTGGTCAGCATGGAGCGTTTTGTGAATGTAGTTGAAATATGATTCGCTGTTGTCTTAAGCAAATATTCAGAAATTAGGTAGTTATATAGGTTGAAAATCATGCCCATAATCTTGGGATAAAGAATGAATAAATCAATAAAATGTAATCCAAGTGAATAACTAAATAATTACTTTGAACAATTCAGAACTGATAAGTACATAGGCCTACATATGACCTGACAATGTGGAGTTATATTCCTTGTTATCGTTTGGGAGGGGGTAACTACACACTCAGAAAACACAAGATTGTGAACCAATGCAGGCCTGATGCTGGACCAGTGGCGTGGACGGTGTGCCAACACTAAGCCAGCATTGGTTCAACGTCTTGTGTCTACTGTGCGAGCGGCTGGGCCACACGAGGGGGTTTACCTAGCCTCAGTCAACACGGTTTGTTGATTCGGCGCTAGCAGCCAGCCAGCTGTTTTTGGCGTTGACCCAAACTTTTTTTAATGATGATCCAGAGTCTGGACCATCATTAAAACAACATTGGTTCAACGTCTTTTGTTTGCTGTCGAAACGGTTTGTTGTTCCAGCAATATATGACCATATATATATATACATATATTAGGGTATGTAGTATGGCGACTGTTTATAGTGTAGTCATCCAGCCATCAAACTCTATCATAGTGTTAATCAACATGGTGCAAATCGCTGTTACAAATGATATATCTATCCAGATATATTCTGTAGATACCAGAGATGAGCGCTAGGGCGGATAACAAAATTTTATTGTACCAGAAAGTGTCAAAAACTGAAGAAAAAAAAATGGTCGCCAAATTCACTATTAAATGTGCAATAATTCCATATATCCCAAACCCCTATCGTCGATAACACTTGAATATCTACTTTATCAATGTTGTAATCCGTCCAAAAAGCAATACATTGTAATTATTTTAAGCGATTTAATCATTTGTAGCTATTTTTCACTAGATCACATCAAATATGCACGCTATTGTTATCATTATCATGTTTTAATCACGTGTTCGTGGTCAGTGTTATATTTAATACTGATTTTAATATGATTTCATGGATATTGTGTAGCATAGTGTATGATGTTATGCAAAAATCACCATAATATTGAATATATTAAGAGCCACCAGTAATGTTAATGGCTAAAATTCACAGATTAAACATACAAAATTAGGCAAATTGTATGCCCAAACGATCTTTGTTGTGTATAGGATTTGAAATTGCTGCTGATATTTCAGTGTTATGTGATCTTCTTGATGTTGCACGGGTGGCAGGTACAACATGTTAGTAATAGGAAGGCTTCTTGTCTTATGCAGTCGTATTGGTGAAGTAATCATATTGGGACAAATTTGATGAAATGCATACGTCTGAGATCAATATATCGCTGTTGCTGAACTCTTTACTTGAAGTGGTTGCAAGAGTGTGTAGATTCTGATTAGTCATTCATTCACTCAACCGAAGGGCGTGTGCTTATTTCTTCAAAGCTTATTACTCAAGTGATTCCAAAGAGCATTATATATTTGTTGATGTTATAGAAGAATTGATGACCATAAGGACGTGATAATGGAGCTCAGACTCTGCATCGCTCGAAACATTGTGCTTACAACATATACAATTAATGCATTTGCACCAAAATAAGTAGATATTGGGTTAGACGATTCACCAGAATACAGGATCTGAGTCTGTTGAGATGCTTCATATCAGATCATATTGGCATAAAGATGAGTGAGATACGTAGATGCTAGCTAGATATGCGCTTTAATCAGTATAATGTTTATTCTGTGAAACTTAATGAGCGATGATTTTGTAAAACACCCAAGTCTGTTTAACCCTTAAGCGCTGAATTGTTTATGTAAGCCATGGAGACGAAAGGATTTTTTTTATGAATTTGCAATCATCATACATGTTTTATTGAGGTCATTCCGATTTATTTGAATACCTATGTTATGGGTCTACGGCTATTATAAATAGTTTTACAATTACAGTGCGTATTGAGATAGACTACTTGTAATCAAGAGATTAAATATCACCTTCAAAGACCTGAAATATTTTATGGACACAAAGGGACCACAGTTTTTTTCAATAAAATTTAATATCGTCATGAACGTCTATTGAATTTTGAATACCTATGTTGTGTGTCTACGGCAATTGGAAATATTTTTATTATGGGTCTACGGCCGTTAAAGATATTTTATTTTATCAGTACGAGGATCAACTTTAGACGTCAGAATTCTGACGTTTAACGTCGGTCCCCCGCGCTGATAGGGTTAAAAACACCATCGGTAAATAAATGCGATGTATTATATCTCTCAAACCAAGTACCGTAAACACATTACATTAACCCCTTGGGTACAAAATCCCGCAACACAATTCAGAGGGTCGATATATCCGAGGTCTAAGGTGATAACCACACACTTATATAAGTTCAACACCTGAAAAACCTAAGAAAATACCCAGCTCTCCTATTCATATTTGATTGTTTCTTCCCCGCGCACTCATAAAGATTATTCTGTGGAGCCTCTGGGTCACACGTCGTTGTCGGTCAAAGGTCGGTCCCCCGCGCTGATAGGGTTAAAAATGCCATCGGTAAATAAATGCGATGACTGAATTCAAAGGGTCGATATATCCCAGGTCTAACGTGATATCCACACACTTATATAATTTGAACACCTGGAAAACCTAAGAAAAAACTCAGCTCTCCTATTCATATTTGATTGTTTCTTCCCCGCGCACTCATAAAGATTATTCTGTGGAGCCTCTGGGTCACACGTCGTTGTCGGTCAAAGGTCGGTCCCCCGCGCTGATAGGGTTAAAAATGCCATCGGTAAATAAATGCGATGACTGAATTCAAAGGGTCTATATATCCCAGGTCTAACGTGATATCCACACACTTATATAAGTTGAACACCTGGAAAACCTAAGAAAAAACTCAGCTCTCCTATTCATATTTAGTGCTTCCCCGCTCAATCATAAAGACTGATTTTTCTGAGGAGCCTCTTGATCCGTGAAGGCTCGAATTTTGAACCCTATGTCTGGAGGACAGTGATAGTACTTTAATAAATCAAATATATGTCGATTTTATCAAATCAACCATGCATTCCACACATCTGGTAATGACTGGCACGACCACATAATTCTGTGAAACGCAGTGATGTCACTCGGTGGAAACAAGGTTATATAACACCCCCTCCCCCATACTTCATTCTGTGAAACGCAGTGACGTCACTCGGTGAAAACAAGGTTATATAATAGCCCTCCCCCATACTTCATTGTATTAGCCAGCTCGGTGAAAACAAAGGAGGTCGTGGTCATTGAGTTTCACAGATAACAAAACACACCAGGAAATCACGAACCGTCAACCAATGTCGGGTCAATGTTGCTGAACCAACATTGAGCCAACATTGGTTGAGTGCATCCTGTTTATTTGGAATATTACACGGACACCACGAGCCGTTAGCTCAATGTCGGTTCGATGGTGGCATACCATCTGCGACGCTGACCCAACCTTGAGCCAAACCCGGGTGGACGTGGTAGCGGGGACAGTAACATATCATGTTGGAAATCATGACCCACTGGTCACACGGCGTTTTTGCGACGTTGAATCAACGTAATTGACGTTGATACAACCTCGCAACAAAATATATACCCTCCGTAATACCAAAATATTGCAAATTTTATGGTTGAAGATCTCTTTGCATTCGGTAAAGAGCACCTCAAAATAAAAAAATCTTGGTGGAGAATACCCCAGACCACCTAGCAAAGCGTTTCCGCGTTTCATATGGATGATATACGGATGGCATACGGATAACATACCGGTTATATATGGATGATATACGAATGGCATACGGATGGCATACGGATGACATACTGGTTACATATGGATGGCATACGGGTGACATACCGGTTATATATGGATGATATACGAATGGCATACGGATGGCATACGGATGACATACTGGTTACATATGGATGGCATACGGATAACATACCGGTTATATATGGATGATATACGAATGGCATACGGATGGCATACGGATGACATACTGGTTACATATGGATGGCATACGGGTGACATACGGATGGCATACAGATGGCATACTGGTGACATACGGATGGCGTACGGATGACATACAGATGGCATACTGATTTCATCCCTAAAGGAATAACATACAACCAGGTGGAGATAAAATTTTATTGGCTTAATTTGTATAAAATAATATAGCTGCATGAAGATGCCTTCAGCTGCACGCCAAGTCTTGCGACCGGAGGTATCCCCGAGGAGACTATAATTCTACAACATAAAATCAACATTAAGACACTGAATAAAAAGCACATGCAAATAAATTAGAATAAATAAAGATAAATATAGGTGGGAGGGCAGGGTCGTCACAAGCTGTCCGGCTGCGCTGAAAAAATTGGCTAATAATATGATATGCCGCCTTTATAAAACATTTGACTCTGACCACGCCAGTGTACAACGTCAAGGTACGCTAAACTCGGGGCATAGTTTTCGAGCCCTGACCAGCGTACACAGAAGTACGGACTCGACGGCCACCTCTTAAGACTAAGCGTTTTTATTTCGTATTAAATTAAACATAAATTAACCCGTTAATCTCACCAGCATACAGATGACATACGTATGGTATACAGATAATAAACGGGTGGCATACAGATGACATATAGTTGCCGTATGAATGACATACGGATGGCATACGGATGACACACAGATGACATACAGATGACATAGAGATGAAATACGGAGCAGATACGGATGAAATACAGATGACATACGGATGACATACAGATGTTATAAGGATGACATACAGATGACATACAGATGACATACAGATGACATACGAATGACATACGAGTGGCATACGAATGAAATACGGGTGGCATACGGATGACATACAGATGGAATACGGATGACATACAGGTGACATGCGGATGACATACGGATAGAATACGGGTGGCATACAGGTGACATGCAGATGACATACCGATAGAATACGGGTGGCATAAGGATGATATACAGGTGGCATATGGGTGGCATACATATGACATACGGGTGGCATAAGGATGACATACGTGTAGCATACAGGTGACATACATATGACATACGGATGGCATACGGATGGCATATGGATGGCATACAAATAACATAGGGGTGGCATACATATGAAATACAGGTGGCATATGGATGACATAAGGGTGGCATATGGAAGACAAAAGTATGACATACGGATGCCATACGGGTGGCATACAGATGACATACGGATGGCATATATATGGCATATGGATGGCATACAAATAACATATGGGTCGCATACAGATGACATATGTGTGACATATGTAAGACATACCAATGGCATGAGGCTGACATACGGGTGGCATACAGATGATATACAGATGGCTTATGCATGACATATACACATGGAGGTGTCTTAATACGTCCGTCAATTATCTTATCTCCTGCGAATTGATGAGGCGTAACTTCCGATTCAGAAGGCTGTCAATGGAGATGTATGGTCCCAGCGAACACGAGGCATGGGCCCAATGTTCGATAAAGGATGGCCCAACATCTGCGATGCTCGCCCAACATTGATTCAACTGGCAGTAAAATGAGCTGTCTAGGCCAGATTTGGTTTACTATGGAAAGACAAAAAATATCATTGTGCAGGGCGTAAATGGTCAGCAGCACGTCGTAAATAGTCTACAGCAGGGCGTAAATTGCCAGCAGCAGGGTATACATTGTCAGCAGCAGGGTGTAAATTGTCAGCAACAAGGTGTAAATGGTCAGCAGCAGGGCGTAAATGGTCGGCAGCATGACGTAAATGGTCAACAGCAGGGTATAAATGGTCAGCGGCAGAGTATAAATGGTCAGCAGCAGGGTGTTAATGGTCAGCAGCAGGGTGTAAATTGTCAGCAGCAAGGTGCAAATGGTCAGCAGCAGGGCGTAAATGGTCAGCAGCAGGGCGTAAATTGTCAGCAGCAGGTTAAATGTTCAGCAGCAGGGTGTAAATGCTCAGTAGCTGGGTGTAAATGGGCTGCAGCAGGACGTAAATGATCAGTATATAGTCAACAGCAGGGTGTATACTAAAATGGTCAACAGCAGGGTGTAAATGGTCTACAACAGGGTGTAAATGGTCAACAACATGACATAAATGGGTAGCAGAAAGCTGTAAATGGTCAGCAGCAGGGCATAAATGGACAGCAACATGGTGTAAATGGTCAGCGAAAGAGTGTAAATGGTCAGCAGCAGGGTGTGAATGGTCAGCAGCAGGGTATAATTGGTCAGCAGCAGGGTGTAAATGGTCAGCAACATGGTGTAAATGGTCAGCAGCAGGGTGTAAATGATCAGCAGCAACGTAAATGGTCAGCGACATGGTGTAAATGGTCAGCAGCAGGGTGTAAATGGTCAGCAGCAGGGTGTAAATGGTCAGCAACAGGACGTAAATGATCATCAACAAAATGTAAATGGTCAGCTGCAGGGTGTTAATGGTCAGCAGTGGGGTATAAATTGTCAGCAGCAGGGTATAAATGATCAGCAGTGGGGTGTAAATTGTCAGCAGCAGGGTGTAAATGGTCAGTGCGTGCGTGATATGTCGTTGCATGACGTCACATGGCGTTGTGTCAGCAATAAAAAGCTTTTTGGGGCTTGTTATATGAATAACCTCTTGCTGATGTCATCATCCCCCTGTTGTGTTAACCATTGAATCACCAAACTTATAGTCAAGTCATACACACAACATAAATATTAAGTTCTGGAGTGTTTCTTATTGCTAGTGCATGTTATATATCAAAAATATATTTTAAAATGTATTGATATTTAATAATAAATAATACTGTTGTGCATAACAATAACGTCTGCCTGTAAACCATTGACATAAAATAACACTTTGCAAATTTATATTTTGACACTATATGTATGTTTCATACCAGTTGACATCATGTTTATTTGATCTAAAAAAAGACGTGTCGTGAGGCTTGTAGAAAGGTATTAAAACCATTATCTTACATTCTGTGTTAACACACTAAAATAACTGCAGATCATCTAATAGGCCTAATGACTGCTAAATGAAACATATAATGTAAATCCATTAACCCTCTGGTACCAATATTCATACTCCCACCCTTCTGGAATACATATTACCACTGTATGGTAAAGGTCCAAGAGGGAATTGTAAAAGGCCCTAGGAGTCCAAAGGGTCCACGGGGAAGTGATTGATGGGGAGCGGGGTTGACCCCTGTGACCTAGACCAGCCTGCAGTGAATAGTGTAACCTGCCACAGTTGGGTCAAAACGTTAAAACAACGTTAGGCCAGCATTTGGACTTTGCCAGCATTGCCGACGTTAAAACAACTATACAACAATGTTGCTATCATTAAAAACGTTAAAACAACCATATACCAACCATTTATTACATGAATGATGGTTCTCATGCTCCCCAGAACCCTCCTTACTATTACCATCCCATAGAATGCAGATCGTAATAAAAATATAGTATATACATAAGGACGTTGATAAATCATTAGTGAGAGATCAGTGTCAATCACTATCTATCATAGCATAATGAGCAGGATTGAAGATGCAACGGTATAAACTGCAAGAGGATAAAGGATGTTTATGGGGGAAGTCCCCCCCCCCCCGATAGGGAGGGGGGAGGTGTGAGGGGTTGGCCAGTGTAGCCGTTTCACCGTACCCCCCTTCCAGCATAACGGGGGGTACAGTGAAACTAGTTCCAGCTTACCGGGTGTAGGTTGAAACAGTTTCAACGTAACTCCGGTAACCTTAAACTAGAAAAAGACCAGTTTCAAGTTACCTTCCCTAAGTTTCAGATTATCCCCCGGGGTGAATGAAATGAATCGGGCTTTAGGCCACCTTTGTGCACATATAGGCTAAACTGGGCCAGGAGAACCTCCTGAGGATGGTGAGATAAATGAGATGACACTTTCCTCCAGACACAGGACTCGAAATTCGAGCCCTGGCGGTCTGAGGCCGAGCACGCTACCTCTCGGTCGCGGAGGCTCCCCACAATACTGACTTTCACACGTGGATGGGGAAGAAACATTTTTGTTTCTTTGAAACCGCCGAGACCGGGAACCGAACCCCGAACTCTGGCGTGAAAGGCAGCAGTGCTAACCACTATCCTAGGGCCCCCGCCCATCCCCCGGGGTACAGTGAAACTATAGTTTCAGCGTACCGTGGGGTACGTTGAAACTAGGTTCAGTTTAGTTTGAAAGTACCCCCCCCCTGATATTTTTAAATTAAAAAAAAATCACTTTTAATCCCCCCTCCCAATTTAGGCCTATACGCCAAATATGATTTTTTCTGACCTTTAAAGTACCGTCAGACCTAGATTTTAAAGAATATGGGTAGCAACGATTCGCTGACTACATCTACACATTGAAACTACATGCGCATGGACAACGTCCAACCAAAGTCTAGGTTTAGACCTCTAACCAACAAATAATTTGATTGGGATGATTCATCCACCTGAAGTGAGTGAAAATTATTCAGATTTGACAAATGGAGGTCAAAAACTTTGTGAAATCTTGATGTCGAATGTTACGTTTCATCTGTAACATGATCAAAAGCTGGTATTAAATGTGCTGGTAAAAAGGAAAAAACGAATATAATCGGGACCGGTGCTTAAAGGGTTAACTTTACAGTTGTTTACATGTGCGCTCTATTTTGTTTTGATGTCATAGATCACTGGCATTGTGCATGCTGTATGCATGCTGTAAGCATTATGTTGTAAGCATGCGGGCAAGGAAAGCCCATATGTGAGTATTTCTTGTTATTTGATTACTGGAAAATAATTATATAGGCCTACGAAAATAGACAATTTTATTGGCACTAGTCTGCAAAACTGACGAACGTTACATCTGCAATATATACATCGATATATAATAATATAAGGACAATCTTTTTCATTAGTTGCCCTAGAGATCATAAGGTTAGAGGGAGATAAAATGTTTTAATACTTCGCCCAAGCAATTTTTTCTTCAGTTGCCATGGCGATCAAAGGGTTTCAAGGAAATTAAAATGTTTCAAGACCTCGTGCTAGCAATCTCCATCCTCCTGGTAGCAAGTCTTGACACAGCGAGGCCGTCAGGCCAAGCCTTGCTGAATTAGCCATACCATCCACCTATTGGGGTAGGGAGGAAGATTTAGATATTGAATATTCTTTAGTTTTTCAAAAAATGTCTTTTCAATGTTGGCCCGCTGTCTGCGACATTGGCTCACCATTAATTCAACCCTCACGCACGCTCCGGTGAGATGTGGTGGTCTGTGTCTGAGACGTTTCCGGTGAGCTACTCGGCCAGCAGACATGTGTTGTTAAATGTAGGGCCGGTGTCGTAGACAGTGGCCCCACATTAAAACAACACTCATGCCAGAGGTCAAACTTGGGTCAAACAGAAAAATATTTTTAGAAAGTCCCCACTCCAATAGGCGGATTCAACCCTGTTTCAGCAAGGTCGGTCTACGACCTCAGGAATAGCCAGCCTTGCAGAGGAAGATGGCAATCTCTCACGTTACTTACTATAGATGGTTATATAATGCTGACATATTTGTTTGACTAGTTTCCTTGAAAATCAAAGGGTTATAATTATGAAGATTAAACTGTCTCCAAAAATGTCCCAATGCCAAAATATAAAATATAACATTATTTTTATCGTTACCCCCGGGTCTGTCTTTAATTACCCCTTCATGTCATTCACATATGTGATGTGGCGTTTTAGTCTGTTTACTGGTGCATTACACTCCCCACGGTGCTTGACTCTGAGGCGACAGTGCCCGAGCTGGCGTGCAGTGTATGGTGCATGGACATATACTTGTAGCCTACTGTGAATGACATGTGTATAAATGTCATATATGGCGGAATGTAGGCCTATAGGGAACATTCCAACACATTGTAAATTATTCTGATCCAAATTGTGTTTATTTTAGTAAAATACTTACGTGTGAGATCTTGAATAAAAGGGGTACTGAAAATGCTTACAGCCGTTGACTTGCAATAGCCTATTAGTAATCGGATTATGACACGAGTGCTCAGCGCCGTGATCATGATATTCCGCTAGCTAATGGGATTATGATAACGGAACGATCGCGATATACCACTCCGCAATCAGAGCAGGATCTCGCCAGATAGGCGGAACAGGGTTACAGAACGAGGTAGCTCAGCGATACTGTTTTGTCATCAAATAATTGTAACAATTCTGTGGAATGTTCATTTATATATATTTACTCCAAGCCAAACGGGAGTGGGAAAACAAATACTATCCTGTTATTCATAAATATTATCCCTGTTATTAATAAATATTATTATGTACTCGTAAGTTGTGGCATGTCAGGACATAATTGCATGTTAAAAACATAATGTCGTTAAATATTAATTCTCAGGTATCGTAAACATCCTCAGATCAGTCTCCGGCAGAACCTGCCACGTTTTACCTCTCTGGCATAACCTGCCACTTTTTACTTGGCCATTACTGAACATGTTTGCCCAGCTGGTCCGATAGGAGATCGCTCGCAAATACTATATTATGTATCTGATAGAACAATTAAGTCAGTTTTGGTTTGGATTCTGGGAAGAGTGTGTTGTTACCGCACGTAGCCTTCCCACGAGTTTGGGGAACCTGGACAAGCCCGGACTTATAGTGCAGCAGCATGCGGTCTCTAGCTGCAGTATTTAAGGGGTTACCCAGCCACAAAAAGTAACATTATGTGTTATATACCAAATTAAAGCTTAGCATCTCTGCAGTATTAAAGCTTAGCACCTCTGCAGTAAGAAAATTGATGGTGCTAAGTTCGCAGCTTAGAGGGATTTTGTAATCTGACCTTCAAGTACACTACCGTCGGACAAAAAAATGATCAAAATTTGATATGTCAAAAGGACTGATACGCCAGTAAAGAGATGTATTTGCCTCCAGTATCTACTGAATGCTCTCAATAACCAATATTTTATAGCCAGCCTTTGATTATGTATCAAGGTAAACACGAAACATCTGTTCAATGTTGGGCCAGCGTTGTAGACGGTGGTCCAACATTGAATCATTGTTGGGTAATGTCCCTTTGCTTGCTGGATTAGTAATCAGATATTTTTTTTTAATGTATCGATCCTGTAAACAAGAAACACATAATAAATACTGTTTTAATATCGTCACAGCGTAGCAGACGATAGTCCAGCAATAAACCAACATTAGATAAACGTCTTGTTTATATGCGTTACACATGTCCTGACATTGGAGACAGTATATGCCTACATATGTATCTAATTCCATTTATCCAGAATAATACAAGGTATGGTAGAAATGGAGAATAGGTACAGATGGCCCAAATGTCTTCGCAATAATATTTTATAGTTGGCATTAGAATAAACGTGCATGTACTTATATTTGAAGATGCACGTAGTTTTCGAAAACAGTACTTAGTGCATGTAGCCTACTTGTATTCGAACACACACATTTTTTTAAAAGACACGACATGCACATATATATTCAAATGAAATGATCTTGGCAAAACTATCGCAACATTTATTAAATAAATTAAAACATATAAACTTTTATTTTGCACCAATAATGGTATAGCCTAATTAATACAATACTATATCTGTAGCATATTATTATTTAACGCGGCCTAATTTATGTAATACATAACTAACAATATAAATGGATATCAATTTATTCTTCATGCGATAATTCGAAGTTGTCACAGTTTTTCCGCATTGTCAATAAATCTATTATCTGTTATTTGTGGTTTTGAAATCAATTTAACAAGTTGTTTTTTTAGATGGGTATCTACAGGATTAAAATGGGAATAATTCAACATGGGATGCATCATATATAATGTATGAACTGCAAATCTTACATTATAATACAATTTCGAATGTGAATTATCACAAACCCGAATCTTTAAAGACACAAGCTGATAACAGAGTTGTTTAAAGTATCATAGTGAGCGACAAAGACACTGAAAATGGGGGTGCACTTAGTTTTCGAAAAAAAGTGCATGCATTTATATTCGAACATAAAATCATTTCAAAACATCCCCAAAATAAACGATTTTCACTTATAAGTGCATGCACGTTTATACGTTGCTCATCATCTCACTCTTCTTCGGTCACAACAAAATGATATTGATCAGTGAGATAATTTTTTAGGAGGGTGTGAAAACTTCTTCACTGACCAAGATCACTTTTCTAGTGGCTGAGATAACTTTTTAAATGGCTTAGCATATATTTCATCACTAACAACACTGACATTTATTAAATATGGTTGATGTTAGCGACGAAATATGTTTCATGGAATTTACTGAAAATTGATTCATTTCGCCTGTCCTTGATCCGTCAACTATCTGCCTGCCTACGTTTTTAAATATTATATGTTTTTAAAGTAGTTTTTAGAATGCATTCATCAAAAAACACCCTATAATCACAAAACATTTGTATGATATTTATACAAATGTCTTGTGTTTACTAGGAGAGCGATTCACATTGTAATAGCTCATTGGTTAATGCATTGTCTATTGTCTTCTTCAGTGGTCAAGATCCCTTTGGTAGTGCCTGAGATCACTTTTAAAGTGGCTGTGATCCCTTCTCCAGTGGTCAAGATCATTTTTGCAGTGGCTGAGATAACTTTTAAAGTGGCTGTGATCACTTCTTCTTTGGACAAGATTAGTTTGTTTATGGCCAAGATACCTTTTGTGGTGGCGGGGATAATTTTTAAAGTGGCAGTGATGACTTTTTTAGTGGCCAACATCACCTTCGTAGCGGTGAAATAACTTTTAGAGAGGATGTCACCATTTCTTCCGTGGCCAAGATCACTTTTGTAGTGGCTGAGATAACGTTTAAAGTGGTTGTAATCACTTGTTTGGTGATAACTTTTGTAGTGACTGAGATTAGTTTTAAAGTGGTTGTGATCACTTCCACGGTGGACAATGTCAGATAATGCTTAAAGTGTCTGTGAGCACTTCTCCAGTGGCCAAAATCACATTTGTAGCGGCAAAAGTAACTTTTAAAGGGGCTGTGATGACATCGTCAGTGACTGAGATCAATTTTGTAGTGACTGTGATGACTTTTAAAGAGGCTGTGATCACTTCGTCAGTGGCCAAGATCACTTCATAGTGACTTAGATATTTTTTTCAGTCGCTGATGACTTCTTTTGTAGTCATGATCACTTTTGTAGTGACCGAGATCACTTTTTTAGGGACTGACATTAGATTGTTGGTGGCCAGGATCACTTTTGTAGCGGTTAAGATTAAAGTGGCTGTGATCACTTCTTCTGTGACTAAGATCACTTTTGTAGTAGCTGAGATCACTTTTAAAGTGGTTGTAATCACTTCTTCAGTGAATAACACCACTTTTGTAGTGGCTGAGATAACTTTTAAAGTTGCTGTAATCACTTCGTCAGTGGCCAAGATCAGTTTTGCAGTGGATGGGACAACTTTTAAAGTGGCTGTGGTCACTTCTGTGGTGGCCAAGATCACTTTTGTAGTGGATGAGATAACCTTCAACGTGTATTAATCTTAATCTATTCTTCTTTTTTTACAAATAAGCATATCCATCCATATCATGCATGTAGTTTAGGCTAGTTGAAGGCTGGTCTGAGTCTAAACCACAAAACTATGATAGGCCTATGCCATATTATCTTCTGATCTAATTGTACAGTAATCTAACAAAAATGGTTCTGATCATTTTCTAATATGTTGGAAACGCTGTTAGTGTTTTTCAAACATATTAGATCAATCTTAAAATATTTTTTAATGTGGTCACTAACAGACAGAATCCTTCAACTGTTCAGTTATCAACGATAGGCGTATTGAGCGATCTTACAAGTAAAATTATTTTTTCAGTAATGACGGCACTAATTTGCATACTATTTTTACAGCAACACATCACATCATTCCGAGCATGGTTTTATTGTCTTCATTGACCCTGAAAACATGGGTGTAGATACCTTTTTTTCTGTGTGATCTGGGATATTGACCAAGCCATAAATAGATAGATATTTTTCGGTAATGGCGGCGCTAATTTGCATAATAAATTTTCTGAAACACATCAGATCACTCCAAAAACAGTTTTGTTGTCTTCTTTGACCCTCAAAATATGGATGTAGACACCATTATTATATCGTTATCTGTGATATTCACCGAGCTATAATTAAATATACATATTTCGATAATGGCGGTACAAATTTGCATAGAAATGAGACGTGGGACCTATTTCCAGCTTGCAGCTGGTTAACTATTTTCTACGGGTTTTTTACAAGCCCGATACACCAAATACAAGTATATTTCCGTGGGTGCACGGGAACCCTCGCAAATATACTTGATCCCACTAGACTACACGCGTCGGCCTGAGTGGCTTGAAATATGGTAATAACGGCATACCAATATACAATTTTTTGTTTTAAGATATTCTATGCTAGCTAATATATCGATTTCTTGGTACAACACCAGCAACTGGTAACATATAAACTGCCGTCCACTAATAAAAAAGGCACGGCTTGAAAAACATTCACTTTTCGTTTTTTCAAAACCATGTGGTTTTCAAAGAATAATCTAAATTTAGGAACAAAGAGAAAATAAATAAAAAAAATAAAACAATGAGGCTGAAATGATAACGTAATTGTGTGTCATCTGATTAGTGATTTTATGTGAAATATATGTTACATAAGGAGTTGTGACAGATTGCTTAGGTTTTTTTATGCTAGAATATCGCAAATAATGTATTTTTCGGAATAAACAGTACCCCACTTCAAGGTCAGATTACAAAAATCCCTCTAAGCTGCGGCCTTAGCACCATCACTTTTCTGAATCCAGAGCGGCTAAGCTTTAATTTTGTATATAACACATAATGTTACTTTTTGTGGCTGGGTACCCCGAAAATTGACTAGCTCTGCTGCTCAACTATTAAGTTAAGCAAGCCCACACTTTACAATCTGGGGGCCCAGAACTTTACAGTGGCGAGCTAGCTGGCAAATTGAGGCTTTACGTGGGTGAGAGAAAATAACAGCTTTACAAATTAATAATATATAGGTATTTTAAATTTAGCTAACGAAATTTTCAAATTGAGTCTAAATTTGAGAGAGAAGAGGATATCACATGGACCGTCAGCTTTCTGACACACATGACATGCCAACCTGGCAGGAAGGATTACTTCAGGAGTGAGACGTGGCATGAGGGACGAGCTGTGAGGCGGAGGATTATTGTTTTGTAGCTTACGGAGAAGCCTCGACATGTATGTATTCATTGTTGACACTGTGAAAGACATTGGACACTCTGAGAGAAAAAAATAATAATTACGGAATTATATTGGATCTTCAGAACATTGCAGAACTGATTTATTTGAAGAAATGTTTTAAAATGTTTTTAAACCAGACATTCGGAAGCCAGACTCATGATTATTCTATTATTGAAACCGTGACAGTGTCGTTCCATAAATGAATATATAGTGTCAAGCAGTGCAAACGCTTAACAACTGGGTACAGGTCAGGGCCACGATCCCTAAGCGTGCCGTGTTCATAGTGAACCCATGCACCCTCGGGAGGTGGCCCATAGATATGGCTGATAAGGATATATGCCTTGTCTCTGCTTATAGCTATCGGAGCCACGATTCTGAGGTATGCTGCAACGGAACCAGGTACAAAAGGGATGTATGGTACCTGAAGTTGAAAAATACTGTAGAGCACTATTGGACGGGCGACAGTACAATGACACGCTGGGATGCCAGCGCCGGATGGCATAAGGACAAGGATTCTGTGCAGGAAAGCTCCAGCAGAGCACGAGTTAAGTACCTGAGTGAGTGCGAGTCTTAAGCGCCAGAGAGATATGTGCATGGCTGTGGCCCTGTAGCACTATGCAATGCCAACATTAGGCATGGCTAATGCTGTGCACATTTAAATTGTATACATTGAATGTATATAATATTTGCTGAATCTCAAAGCTTATTCTCGTTGGCTAAGTAACTCATCTGGAGCCCTTGCAGGCGAAGTAGTCGTGATTGGATAGCCGAGAAAAAAATGGTTCGCAACATGAGTACTAAAGCCGAAAAATGTGCCCACATAGAGCCGTAGATTATAAACCAGACCTAATTTTTCTATTAATTACGGGATTAGACTCTTAACTCTTCCTCAGTAAACGTCATATATAAATATATAATGGCAGGTGAGCAATTATCAAACAAGATTGTAAATTTGTAGTGATATTTTGTACGTTGATACGTTTCAAAATTTGGTAAATTGTATTCACTTTAGGGTGTGACTTATTTGGACAATTCACAGCTCATGCGTGAATGAAACGAAATAAAAGCAAATAAAAATAGGAGCAATATTAATTAGGGTGGATTCTATAATGATAAAGATTGGTGTTTTAATTGATTGGCATGGTGTGTCTATTATGCAATACGTTTATACTACCCATAGACACACGGCATGGCAGTATTTCTGAACCCCACACCTGTATCGGAAGTCAACCAGGTATATGCCGAGCTGGGCCAGTCTATGGAGCAGGACGATTACTGTGTGCACGCAGTATTTCGAACAGTGACTCGAACCATTATCAAAGTTGTTCTGTAACGGTTGCGAGATAGGAGAACCAGCTCGGGATAGTACAAGAAGTTACACCCACTATATTTGTGCTCCTCAGTTTTGGGGAGATGTACAGTGTCCACTGTCCCAAGAGACCTGAAAAGACCAATTATCTCCCACTGGGGATATATACTTTGCGTGAAGCTGCTACTTGTCAGGTACAGGGCAAAGATTGGCTTCTCTCAGGTACTGTACAGTATAATTCAACATCAAAATATTTAAATCCATTTCTGTCTGTAAATAACTTAAATCTACCTGAACTTCTGCCTGATGAGCTTGTAAGACAGCAACTGAGACGGCCGGAGTGGAAACACTTACCTGCAGTAGCTGATATAACAATTGAAAAATTAAAGCTACCCACTGAAATAACTCAACCGGAATGGAATATGGGGGTTGATCATCCCTATCATTTCGGGTGGATTATAGCGGGGGTCAGCATGGCCGTTTCTGTGGGACTAGCCATATTAATATGGAGACAGTTAGATATTACTCCGCGGTGCAAGAAAGTAGAAACATAATCGCGAGATGCAGAGACAGCATCAGAGCTGCAATCATCAGGACCCACTTGAGTGGCCATTACTCAGCCTGCCTCTGCACCTCCAGGTCGTACCGTGGAGTCCTCTAATTGAGAGTGGTTAAAATGTTGCAATATAAGTTGTACTTACCGAATGTAAGGTTAAAAGTACTCGGACATTGCTACTGTATAGGCTTCATGATAATTGTTGCATGTATTTGCTGCACGTGAAATGGCACTTTTGATTTGAGAATGATGATTCAAATATTTTATTCATGGGAATATATTTATAGTAAAAAGGCGTATCTAAGGGTATACACTTACACCTTTTGACTCTTTTAGATGGGTACAAATGTAAAATATTCTGATCCAAATTGTGTTTATTTTAGTAAAATACTTACGTGTGAGCTCTGGAATAAAAGGGGTGCTAAAAATGATTACAGCCGGTGAATTGCGATAGCCTATTAGTAATCGGATTATGATACGAGTGCAGCAGAGTGCTCAGCACCATGATCATGATATTCAGTTAGCTAATGGGAATATGATAACAGAACGATCGCGATATACCACTCCGCAATCAGAGCAGGATCTCGCCAGCTGGGCGGAACAGTGTAACAGAACAAGGTAGCTCAGCGATACTGTTTTGTCATCAAATAATTGTAACAATTCTGTGGAATGTTCATTTATATATATTTACTCCAAGCCAAACGGGAGTGGGAAAACAAATACTATCCTGTTATTCATGAATATTATTCCTGTTATTAATAAATATTATTATGTACTCGTAAGTTGTGGCATGTCAGGACATAATTGCATGTTAAAAACATAATGTCGCTAAATATTAATTCTCAGGTTTCGTAAACATCCCAGATCAGTCTCCGGCATAACTTGCCACGTTTTACCTCTCTGGCATAACCTGCCACTTTTTACTTGGCCATTACTGAACATGTTTGCCCAGCTGGTCTATAGGAGATCGCTCGCAAATACTATATTATGTATCTGATAGAACAATCAAGTCAGTTTTGGTTTGGATTCTGAGAAGAGTGTGTTGTTATATTTTCTCTCACCGCACGTAGCCTTCCCATGAGTTTGGGGAGCCTGGACAAGCCGGGACTAAATTTAAGCAGGCCCACACTTTACCATCTGGGGGCCTAGAACTTTTCAACATGACACATTACACGCAACCTCAAAACGTCTTTACATATTTCCGACTGCAGCGCCTCTGGTGATCAGGAGGCGTGAAACAAAGAATTGCAACCGTGCTATGCAGTGAAGTGAATATTGCTTTACGTCGCTTTCTGCACAATCATGGCAATATCGCGACAGAAGGAAGCCCGAAGCCGGGACTATGCCCTACTGTTATTTCGAATGACTTCAAGGGTTCTTTATAGTATACAGTACCATAGGCAGCACTGTACACTCCAGGCCTTTGAACAGTTTGGAGCACTGTATATGCACAACCACAATGACAAATATCCGGCCCGACCGGGATTCGAACCTGGTACCTCCAGGTTACAAGCCCCAGTCGATACGAATGAGCCATCGGGGCCGGCCCCGTGATATGCAATGGGAGATAGTGGGGCGGCATAGCATACCGATCTTGCGTGTTTGAATCAAAACAATAAAACTTGCACAAATTTGCACAAGCATATCAGTTTCAGTTTTTAATATAGATGTTTTTTTATTTTTGCTATAAATTCCAATATGGCCACTAAAATTTAAAATTGCTGACAGTGGCCATCTTGCATTTGTAACTTTTGGGATAGTGACCCTAGAATATAATGTAATTAATACCTCTTTTCTTAATTTTGATTCTTGCCAGTGACTACTGTTCATTATTAGATTACGAGATTATAAGTCCATAATTGAATTAAATAATCTAATCTAGACTAATTTAAAGACGTTGATTGCACTATAATTGACACTTTACGTTCCAATGTCATCTAGAGGTCACAACCAAAATTTACCGCCATCAATCAATCAATCAATCAATCAATCAATCAATCAATCAATCAATCAATCAATCAATCAATCAATCAATCAATCAATCAATCAATCAATAAAACTTCTAAAGCGCCTATATCTTCAGTGGACCGAGCTCTGAGGCGCACAATTCCTTAGCGTGCTCATGTGTCATAATCAAGGCCAAATCAGGTACGTCAACTGCTTAAGTTATTTTCGGAATGTTAAGATTGTTTTGACATTACGCATTGGCACAGGTAGGGCGTTCCATAAGGCTGGACCAGATATAGAGAAAGCTCTTGACCCAGTTTTTTTATTCTTTATACGAGGAACAACAAATCTATCCGAATTAGTGGAGCGGAGATATTTTGAGCATTTCGGCCGAACAAGTAAATCAGCCAGATATGCAGGTTGGTTTTCTTTTAGGGTTCGGAAAGTTATCGCACATATTTTAAAATGAATGCAAAACTTGACAGGAAGCCAATGTAATCGTTTGAGAATTGGAACGGAACGACTAAATCGACCACTCTTGCAAGGCAGTTCTGAACACGTTGTAATCTAGCGATATCCTTTTCTGGCATATTGTGAAAAAGTGAGTTACACTAATTTAACTTACTACTGACGAGTGTCACTGCAATTTGCTTGGCAATATCTAAGGACGGACGACGCAGGTCACGGATATAACAGAAGCATGCCCTACATGTTTGGGATATGTGTTTTCGGAAATTCAGGCTACTGTCAAATAGTACACCAAGATTTTTAGCTGACGTAGATGGATTTGTATCCTGACCTAGAAGTAAGCATGATAAATTATTCAAGAATTTTTCTCGTTGAAGTTTGGTCCCAATAAGAAGAAATTCTGTCTTGCTAGGATTAAGCTCCAGCTTAGGCCCTGTCATCAAAACCGACACACCCATTAAACAATGTTGCAACTTCTCATGAAATTCCTCAGCGTTTGAAAGTGATAGAGACGGGTAAATTTGAGTATCATCGGCATAAAGATGGTGGTTTATGTCAAAACTAAAGATAATAGCGCTGAGTGGTTTAGTATGTAAAGTAAAAAGCACTAGTCGTAGCACAGAGCCCTGTGGAACTCCATATGAGAGTGTGACTTTTCTGAGAAAGTGTCTTTAATTGGTACGGACTGGTGCCTATTTTGCAAATAAGAAGATAACCAAATTTGAGCCTGGACAGATATTCCATACCAATCAGAAAGTCTAACTGTTAATGTAGCATGGTCAATGGTGTCAAACAAGGTTAGAGCAGTAACTTCACCCTTGTCCATACTAATAATGATATCGTTATGTACTTTCAGTAGAGCCGACTCTATAGAATGATGTTTCCTGTAGGCCGATTGTAATGGATTAGATAGATGGTTATTTTTTATATGAGCTTGCAGCCTATTGGCTACTATTTTTTCTAAGATTTTGGTAATGAAACTTAAGTTGGATACAGACCTATAATTTTTCAGCTCGTTTTAGGAAGAGTTGTTTTTATCAGTAGTGGTCTTAAATGAGCTTCTTTGATTTTTTTAGGAAATGTACTAGTTTGCATTGAAATGTTAATTATGATCTTGGCCATCTTGAATTTGTTCACATAACAGGTATAGAATCTAATGCAATACCTCATTTTCGACTAATGTGGCTATTTTTCACGTGTCAAGGTCATTTAGAAGTCAAAACTAAAAAGGCTGCAAATGTGAACATGAGCTTTTTAATTGTTTGCCAGTAATTACTGTTAGTTATTATATTCTTAACTTACAGGTCCATAATTCGAATAAATACTCCATTTTAGAATATTTTTAATACGTTGGTTGCAATACACTTGATATTGTACTTTTCAAAGTCATCTAGGGATCAAAACCAATATTATATCGTTAATTTTTTACTTTTGACATAATATGTCTAGAATTTAATTATATTTCTCATTTCGACTTTTTTGGGTACACTGATTACGTTGGCATTTTCACGTTTTAATGTCATCTGGGGAACAAAACCAATATATATGGTAGTAGTAGTAGTTGTGGTAGTAGTAGTATTTGTAGTTGTAGTAGTAGTAGTAGTAGTAGTAGTAGTTGTAGTAGTAGTAGTAGTAGTAGTAGTAGTAGTAGTAGTAGTAGTAGTAGTAGTAGTAGTTGAATATTGATGAGATGAATGATGATGATGTGAGGGTGGGGTGGTAGGGCATGGTGTGTTATTAAGAGAGTTTCTTCCACTCACACAATAAGGGGTTCTGGGCATGTCTAGATGATGTTGCGTTTCAATGCCATCCAGAGGTCTAGTTGGTAAAACTAATAACTGTCCACCCGAATATCGATTAAACACAGTACTCAAACCCAGTTAAAGGGTTGAAACAGGCGGCCATCTTGGATTTTATTGACAATGCTTTATCTATGGTGCTGTTTTGTCACACGTTTATGTCGGGCGTACCTGAAAACTTGATATATACTCCAAAATCATGAATATGCTTCAATTATGTCGGAAATTACATTAATCTACTGTTTCAACTTTGTCTAGCTCTAACGTGTTTTCTGGTCACACCACTGAATTGGAAACACTAAGATAGACCACTAAGATAGACCATAGACCAAAGATAGACATCAAAAACATGAATCACCTTCCTTTCTATCGAAAATAAAATCATTTGATGTTTGACTTGGCGAAATAGCTATCATCTTTGAAAAGTGAGGCCAATGTTATGACTGGTACTGGCGTGTCTAAGGCGCATGCCACTATATACTATGTTTTGTGCGACTTTGTCTATATGTATACAAAAAAAATTGCTATCCACTTCAGTTCAACTCATTCGTGTGTGATGATATGAATACAAGTGGATGATATTAATTTTTAACAGTGTCATACATCAAGTGTATGTATGCTTTATTTTTATATTAATCACATACATATAGTGGGGTACCGGTGATGCTAAGGTCCACACCGAATATTGAATGTTTGTGCGACTTGTCATAATATCAAACTGTTATGACTGGTACTGGCGTGTCTAAGGCGCATGCCACTATATACTATGTTTTGTGCGACTTTGTCGTGTTATTCATGATGGCATGAATAACACTGTGTTACATGATCAAAATACAATGACGAATAAAGCTGATCATGCTGCTGACTATGCACACAATAAATCAAAAACTATCAAAAATAACCATGTCATAGATAAGCCTACCCCGACTCGAAGAACAACTAAATGATTAAAAATTAGTCACCTGAATATCAGAAGTCTGCCTAACAAAATAGACGGAGTTAGAATTATTATGAATGAACATCATTTTGACATTCTTGCCATTTCCGAAACCTGGCTCTCAGACGATATACCCAGCGAAACTGTGTATATCTCTGGATACCATCTATATAGGAATGATCGCCGTAGCCATGGTGGAGGGGTACTTTTTTATATTAAAGACACAATACAGCATACCTACTGTCCAGAACTACACCAGTCATCTGATACTGAAAGTGTATGGGCTAAAATCAATAATAGCTCTGCATATCCATTTTATATCGCTTGTGTATATAATTAATCCAGACAACGAAAAATATTATAAGGCAAGGTTAAATAATTTTGAGAATGTCTTGAAGAAAAATAAGGAAATTGTTATAGTAGGTGACCGTAATATAAACTATGACTTGGATGAAAAGAAGTATAATAATCAAGCTCATTATATTGAAATGTTGTTGAATTGTAGGCAATTAATATTAGAACCTACTCGTGTAACATTGAATACTTCATCCATTATTGATCATATATACACAACAATGCCGAATAATCATGTACAATCCGGTGTTCTTAAATACACAGTCAGTGATCATTACCTTGTATATACAATTTTGAGTTTTAAAAAAGATACCACACCGGGTAAAATATTACACAAGAAAAGTTATGATTAAATGGACACAGGAGCTTATCTGAACGAACGTATGCTATCTCAATTATACAATATTGTTAGTGTTTCTGATAATGTACGAGATGCGTGGGTAAAATGGTCTGATCAATTTAATTCTATTGTGAATAGACATGTGAGTACCAAGCAAATTGGAGTAAAAAACAGACCGAATCCCTGGTTAACACCAAAAATACTTGAATTAATATATAAACGTGATTATACCCACCACAAAGCAATCAAACTGAAAAACTCAGACATGATGGCTGAATATAAGCATCTACGCAATGAGGTTGTCTCTAATATACGAAAATCTCAGCAAGATTATTACAAAAAGAAAAAAAGTCCAGATAATAAACCTCAAAATATATGGAAAGCTGTGAATGAGTCTCTTGGAAAAGACAAAAAATCTAAAGTACCGAATGACATATCACCCGATGACTGGAATAAACACTTCACTTCTGTTGGTCCAAAATTAGCTAAAAAAATTACAGATAGCCAGAATCCAACTTGGAAAAATAACACCAGTATCTACCAGTTCAAATTTAACTCAATAATGGAAGAAGACACTTTAAAAATGCTACAAAATTTGCCTTCTAGCAATAACATTGATGTATTAGGATTTGATTCACTTCTTTTAAATCTTTCAAGTGATGTTATTTGCAGTAGTCTAACAGTTTTATTCAATATGTCACTTAACACAGGGCAGATACCAGATGACTGGAAAAAAGCACGAGTTACCCTTTAAAAACATGGGCTCGAATACCGACCCAAATAGTTATCGCCCCATCTCAGTCATCGGACATATCCCTAAATGTTTTGAAAAAATGGTTGATGTGCAGTTTCGGGAATATTTACTAGCCCATGCGTTTATTACACAAAGTCAATCGGCATTTATGAAGCATCATTCCACCCAAACATCACTGCATCATGTTATAGACTAATTTTTAGATAATATTAACCATGGTGAACTCACTGGTGTTTGTCTTTTTGACCTAGCAAAATGTTTTGATACAATAGATCATGAATTGCTGCTATATAAACTCGGTAAATATGGATTGACTGAAACAGAATTACTATGGTTTTCTAATTACCTTTCAGACAGATCACAAATAGTAAACATAAATGGTCAATTATCATCCCCTAAGCTAATAAAAACTGGAGTACCACAAGGATCTGTCCTCGGACCTTTATTATTTCTATTATTTATTAATGACTTTCCTTCATGTCTGTCAAATGCAACATGTAATATATTTGGTGATGATAATATGGTGCATGTAAATGGCACGTTCATTGCCGAAGTTGAGACATTATTACAAAAAAGAGTTGATGAATCTGTGAAATGATTTAGAATGAACAAACTTTCAGTTAATATTGATAAGTGTCATGTAATGTTAATATCTGGAAGGAGCACTCCTCGGTACTCATTAAATATTGATATTGTTGGTGTAAAAATACCTCATGTACGTAGTGCAAAATATCTCGGAGTTGTAATTGATAGTGAATTGAAATGGACCGACCGTATCAATGAGCTATCCAGCCGATTATCGTCGAGGCTGTATATATCACGAAAACTCAGATAAATTTTACCATACAACAATTTCAACTGTATTTACTATGCTATATTCCAATCTTGTATATATTATTGTCTTAGTGTCTGGGGATCGACTTCTGAAAAAACATTTGAACCATTTACAAAAGCTGCAAAAGCGAACTGCCCGTATTGTAACCCAACACTTTAACTGGGATGAATCGAGTATAAACATTATCAGGAACCTGGGATGGCAAACAATTAGAGAAAGATATGAATTCTTAACTTGTTGTATCACATATAAAGCACGGAACAACTTGGCACCAAATTATATTTCTGATCTTTTCTCCTCCGTTGCGGAACATCATAGTGTATTAACTAGAGGCTCAACAAATAACAATCTGTATCTACCGAAACCCAATTTAACAAAATTCAAATCATCGCTCAGCTATTCCGGAGCGAATATCTGGAATTCGTTGCCTATGAACATTCGCCAACATACAATACATTTAAATCTCGGCTGAAGAAATTGCAAAAATCAAAACCACATGTTTAAAATATGTGGAACAGTTTAAACTAAGGGTGTTAATTGTTTTATAGCGATGTATGTAAAACAATGTATGTATATTTTAAAAAAGCTAACAAGTACGTTATGTTATGTATATGTATGTGTGTATGTATGTAAATATATATTTATATTTTACTTGTTCTCATAGTAAACACATTCTTTAAAGGAAAAAAAATCATGTTTTAAAATAAAAATGCGTACGTTTCTACGCTTTCCAGGATGTATTTTACCTACTATTCATAGTAATACTCATATAAATTATAATATATATGTGTGTTTTTTTTATCTCTGGTTTTGGCGCGGGAAACATTTCTATATTATGTGTTTTAACCTTGTGGCGTTTTTATCTGTATTATAAAGCTCACTTGTATTATATATTATATAATTGAATGTTTGTTTTTCACATAACAAAATCTCTACAGGGCACATATGAAAAATAGCCTGACTGCTAATAATGTCCACCCTGTATAAATATGTCTCAATAAATAAAATAAAATAAATAAAGTATATACGGAACTAAGCAATGGTTAATATGTTAGCGGTTATTTTTTATCTTAGCGATAAGGATAAACTATATCCTAATAATAGAACTTAATGTGTGAGAGTATCATACATGACCATATTATTAGGGCGACGAAAACATGACTTCCTTAAATGACATCTTCATGACTGATTGATTGATTGATTGATTGATTGATTGATTGATTGATTGATTGATTGATTGATTGATTGATTGATTGATTGATTGATTGATTGATTGATTGATTGATTGATTGATTGATTGATTGATTGATCTGTTCGCCCGCTCGCGTTCATTCGGTCAAGCACAAAAATTAGTTGATAATATTGTATCATTGTTGTATTGATTGCGGAAATACAATATACCAACGATACAGAATTATCAACTAATCTTTGTTTCCTTCGTTCGTCTATCCATTCATTCATGTATAACAGCATGCTGATGATTATAACTGTATCAACTGTATCGTTATATTATTGACCAGATCCTGTTTAACTTCCTAGTTCTTAACCCGGGCTGTGACATGCATGACTGATTTTATTAGACACACAATGATTTGTTGCTCGAACCGCCGTTTTATAATGTTGTATTTATGGCTTTTAAATCCTCATATTTTGAAAATATTATACTAAATCACGAAAGCTGTGTTAGCAAATGGTGCTTCAGGTGGATTCGGGAAAACAAAGTTTCGTTAAGGGGCAAAGGGTCGCTAGCGGGGTTTTATGAGCGCAGTTTACATGCTACAAAGTGTACCATACCGTGAAAAGTAGCTATATTCAGTCGTGTTCAAACACCTAGTGGATAAAGACATGGATAAAATGACGGAGATTTGGTTCATACTCACGCTGTGTTGGACTACTGGTAAGTGTGGTATTCATTAAAATAAAATGTTTATTTTACAAAATTACATTGCTGAGAGATCCTCGCTCAGATAAAAAATAACCGCTAACATATTAACCATTGCTTAGCTCCGTATATACTTTATTTATTTAATTTTATTTATTGAGACATATTTATACAGGGTGGACATTATTAGCAGTCAGGCTATTTTTCATATGTGCCCTGTAGAGATTTTGTTATGTGAAAAACAAACATTCAATTATATAATATATAATACAAGTGAGCTTTATAATACAGATAAAAACGCCCCAAGGTTAAAACACATAATATAGAAATGTTGCCCGCGCCAAAACCAGAGATAAAAAAAACACATATATATTATATATGAATATTACTATGAATAGTAGGTAAAATACACTCTGGAAAGCGTCGATTCAAATATAAATTCGCAGTAACATTTGATAGAAATCACGAAGAAAAATGCAATTACAACTGAGGATATAGGTCTGGCGTGAAAGGGTTTAAGAGGTCACGCTTCGTGACGTCATCAAAGTCCCCTCTCCCGCCACAACTGCGTAAATGACAGGCTCGATTTACATACGATTAAAAATTGGTGATATAATAATGTTACTGACTTATAACTAGCCTCGTGAATTTCCAATTGCATAATTTTTATTAATTGGTGATATAATAATGTTACTAACTTATAACTAGCCTCGTGAATTTCCAATTGCATAATTTTTATTAAATGTACACTTTGGCGAGATAACAGCTTCAAGAGGTTACTTAGTGTTACGTAATCAAAGTGATGCTCCCTAAAATGGTGTCACAACACGATCAACGCTGAACTACGCCTAATTGATGGCAGCTACCGTTAGGCAGATTGCTCTAATCGTGTTAACAACTCCAGAGTGAAAAACGGGGGAGGGTGATACCAAGTTTGTAAGAGATATCCGATGAAAGTGTAGCAATTCATAATATTTTATATAATAAAATAACTTCAGTCAATGGTAAACATGGTAAAGTATTAAAATGAAACAGAGCCTGCAAGCACTTATTTTTAGGTGGTCATTTAACACAGCCGAGCTTCGTACCGCAGCAAAAGAACATCATGCCTGGACAGTAATAATATTATTTATTTTAATAGATATTATTATTATTACCAAAAATGGGTTCAAATTCGGTTTAGTCGTAAAATTAGTTGCGTCCTTATATTTATGACTGTACAGTCATAATAATATTTGTTTAAATTGACATTATAATTCCTTAAGTTGAAGTGTACAAATACTATTTATTTTAATGGATATTATTATTATTAAAAAAATGGGACCAAATCGGGTTAGTCGTAAAAATGGTTGCGTCTTTATATCTATGACTGTACAGTCATAATTATATTTGTTTAAATGGACATTATTATTCTTTAATGGACATTATTATTCTTTACGTTGAAGTGTACAAATAATATAAGACTTACTAAAAATGGGATCAAATTCGGGTTAGGCGTAAAAAAAAGTTGCGTCTTTATATTTAAGACTGCACAGTCATAATTATATTTATTCAAATGGACATTATTATTTTTTAAGTTGAAGTGTACAAATAATATCAGACTTACAAAAAAGGGGATCTAACTCGAGTTTGTCGTAATAATAGTCGCGTCTTATATTTATGACTGTCATAGTAATGTTTATTTTAAGGGACTTTATTATTAGTTGAAGTGTACAAGGGGACATAATTAGTCGTAATGATATAATTGCGTCTTTACATTTATATGACTGTAATAATATCGTTATTACTGGACATAAAATTTTACCCATCTGTATATCAAGTGCAGTACCGGTTACATATAAATAAAACTATTGACTCACCTGTGAATCCAGTGTTCACAAGACGTGCAGACAATGCTGTTCTGTCAAGACAAAGACAAGACAAAGTTTATACCCCAAACCAAAACTTTGGTACAGGGTGAAAGCATGGTGAAATGTGTAAATGATGTCAAGTAAAATATTTTCAAAACAATACATACATTAACTTCATATTGTAGTAACCATATACAGCCACATAATATTGGCTATGATGCAGTGTAATAAGGTAATAATAAAAAGACAACCATTTTCTAACACAATTGTACATCTTGTATGATACACACATATATACATATACATATACACACACATATATACATACATATACACATACATATACATACATACATATACATACATATATATATACATACACACATATATATATATATACATATACACCCGCTCGAGTTCATTCAGTCAAGCACAAAAATAAGTTGATAATATTGTATCATTGTTGTATAGATTGCGGAAATACAATATACCAACGATACAGAATTATCAACTAATCTTTGTTTCCTTCGTTCGTCTATCCATTCATTCATGTATAACAGCATGCTGATGATTATAACTGTATCAACTGTATCGTTATATTATTGACCGGATTCTGTTTAACTTCCTAGTTCTTAACCTGGGCTGTGACATGCATGACTGATTTTATTAGACACACTATGATTTGTTGCTCGAACCGCCGTTTTATAATGTTGTATTTATGGCTTTTAAATCCTCATATTTTGAAAATATTATACTAAATCACGAAAGCTGTGTTAGCAAATGGTGCTTCAGGTGGATTCGGGAAAACAAAGTTTCGTTAAGGGGCAAAGGGTCGCTAGCGGGTTTTTTTGAGCGCAGTTTACATGTTACAAAGTGTAACATACCGTGAAAAGTAGCTATATTCAGTCGTGTTCAAACACCTAGTGGATAAAGACATGGATAAAATGACGGAGATTTGGTTCATACTCACGCTGTGTTGGACTACTGGTAAGTGTGGTATTCATTAAAATAAAATGTTTATTTTACAAAATTACATTGCTGAGAGATCCTCGCTAAGATAAAAAATAACCGCTAACATATTAACCATTGCTTAGTTCGTATATACTTTATTTATTTAATTTTATTTATTGAGACATATTTATACAGGGTGGACATCATTAGCAGTCAGGCTATTTTTCATATGTGCCCTGTAGAGATTTTGTTATGTGAAAAACAAACATTCAATTATATAATATATAATACAAGTGAGCTTTATAATACAGATAAAAACGCCCCAAGGTTAAAACACATAATATAGAAATGTTGCCCGCGCCAAAACCAGAGATAAAAAAAACACATATATATTATATATGAATATTACTATGAATAGTAGGTAAAATACACTCTGGAAAGCGTCGATTCAAATATAAATTCGCAGTACCATTTGATAGAAATCATGAAGAAAAATGCAATTACAACTGAGGATATAGGTCTGGCGTGAAAGGGTTTAAGAGGTCACGCTTCGTGACGTCATCAAAGTCCCCTCTCCCGCCACAACTGCGTAAATGACAGGCTCGATTTACATACGATTAAAAACTGGTGATATAATAATGTTACTAACTTATAACTAGCCTCGTGAATTTCCAATTGCATAATTTTTATTAATTGGTGATATAATAATGTTACTAACTTATAACTAGCCTCGTGAATTTCCAATTGCATAATTTTTATTAAATGTACACTTTGGCGAGATAACAGCTTCAAGAGGTTACTTAGTGTTACGTAATCAAAGTGATGCTCCCTAAAATGGTGTCACAACACGATCAACGCTGAACTACGCCTAATTGATGGCAGCTACCGTTAGGCAGATTGCTCTAATCGTGTTAACACCTCCAGAGTGAAAAACGGGGGAGGGTGATACCAAGTTTGTAAGAGATATCCGATGAAAGTGTAGCAATTCATAATATTTTATATAATAAAATAACTTCAGTCAATGGTAAACATGGTAAAGTATTAAAATGAAACAGAGCCTGCAAGCACTTATTTTTAGGTGGTCATTTAACACAGCCGAGCTTCGTACCGCAGCAAAAGAACATCATGCCTGGACAGTAATAATATTATTTATTTTAATGGATATTATTATTATTACAAAAAATGGGATCAAATTCGGTTTAGTCGTAAAATTAGTTGCGTCGTTATATTTATGACTGTACAGTCATAATAATATTTGTTTAAATTGACATTATAATTCCTTAAGTTGAAGTGTACAAATACTATTTATTTTAATAGATATTATTATTAAAAAAATGGGACCAAATCGGGTTAGTCGTAAAAATAGTTGCGTCTTTATATCTATGACTGTACAGTCATAATTATATTTGTTTAAATGGACATTATTATTCTTTAATGGACATTATTATTCTTTACGTTGAAGTGTACAAATAATATAAGACTTACTAAAAATGAGATCAAATTCGGGTTAGGCGTAAAAAAAAGTTGCGTCTTTATATTTAAGACTGTACAGTCATAATTATATTTATTCAAATGGACATTATTATTTTTTAAGTTGAAGTGTACAAATAATATCAGACTTACAAAAAAGGGGATCTAACCCGAGTTTGTCGTAATAATAGTCGTGTCTTATATTTATGACTGTCATAGTAATGTTTATTTTAAGGGACTTTATTATTAGTTGAAGTGTACAAGGGGACATAATTAGTCGTAATGATATAATTGCGTCTTTACATTTATATGACTGTAATAATATCGTTATTACTGGACATAAAATTTTACCCATCTGTATATCAAGTGCAGTACCGGTTACATATAAATAAAACTATTGACTCACCTGTGAATCCAGTGTTCACAAGACGTGCAGACAATGCTGTTCTGTCAAGACAAAGACAAGACAAAGTTTATTCCCCAAACCAAAACTTTGGTACAGGGTGAAAGCATGGTGAAATGTGTAAATGATGTCAAGTAAAATATTTTCAAAACAATACATACATTAACTTCATATTGTAGTAACCATATACAGCCACATAATATTGGCTATGATGCAGTGTAATAAGGTAATAATAAAAAGACAACCATTTTCTAACACAATTGTACATCTTGTATGATACACACATATATACATATACATATACACACACATATATACATACATATACACATACATATACATACATACATATATATACATATATATATACATACACACATATATATATATATACATATACACCCGCTCGAGTTCATTCAGTCAAGCACAAAAATAAGTTGATAATATTGTATCATTGTTGTATAAATTGCGGAAATACAATATACCAACGATACAGAATTATCAACTAATCTTTGTTTCCTTCGTTCGTCTATCCATTCATTCATGTATAACAGCATGCTGATGATTATAACTGTATCAACTGTATCGTTATATTATTGACCGGATCCTGTTTAACTTCCTAGTTCTTAACCTGGGCTGTGACATGCATGACTGATTTTATTAGACACACTATGATTTGTTGCTCGAACCGCCGTTTTATAATGTTGTATTTATGGCTTTTAAATCCTCATATTTTGAAAATATTATACTAAATCACGAAAGCTGTGTTAGCAAATGGTGATTCAGGTGGATTCGGGAAAACAAAGTTTCGTTAAGGGGCAAAGGGTCGCTAGCGGGGTTTTATGAGCGCAGTTTACATGTTACAAAGTGTAACATACCGTGAAAAGTAGCTATATTCAGTCGGGTTCAAACACCTAGTGGATAAAGACATGGATAAAATGACGGAGATTTGGTTCATACTCACGCTGTGTTGGACTACTGGTAAGTGTGGTATTCATTAAAATAAAATGTTTATTTTACAAAATTACATTGCTGAGAGATCCTCGCTAAGATAAAAAATAACCGCTAACATATTAACCATTGCTTAGTTCCGTATATACTTTATTTATTTAATTTTATTTATTGAGACATATTTATACAGGGTGGACATCATTAGCAGTCAGGCTATTTTTCATATGTGCCCTGTAGAGATTTTGTTATGTGAAAAACAAACATTCAATTATATAATATATAATACAAGTGAGCTTTATAATACAGATAAAAACGCCCTGAGGTTAAAACACATAATATAGAAATGTTGCCCGCGCCAAAACCAGAGATAAAAAAAACACATATATATTATATATGAATATTACTATGAATAGTAGGTAAAATACACTCTGGAAAGCGTCGATTCAAATATAAATTCGCAGTACCATTTGATAGAAATCATGAAGAAAAATGCAATTACAACTGAGGATATAGGTCTGGCGTGAAAGGGTTTAAGAGGTCACGCTTCGTGACGTCATCAAAGTCCCCTCTCCCGCCACAACTGCGTAAATGACAGGCTCGATTTACATACGATTAAAAATTGGTGATATAATAATGTTACTAACTTATAACTAGCCTCGTGAATTTCCAATTGCATAATTTTTATTAATTGGTGATATAATAATGTTACTAACTTATAACTAGCCTCGTGAATTTCCAATTGCATAATTTTTATTAAATGTACACTTTGGCGAGATAACAGCTTCAAGAGGTTACTTAGTGTTACGTAATCAAAGTGATGCTCCCTAAAATGGTGTCACAACACGATCAACGCTGAACCACCCCTAATTGATGGCAGCTACCGTTAGGCAGATTGCTCTAATCGTGTTAACACCTCCAGAGTGAAAAACGGGGGAGGGTGATACCAAGTTTGTAAGAGATATCCGATGAAAGTGTAGCAATTCATAATATTTTATATAATAAAATAACTTCAGTCAATGGTAAACATGGTAAAGTATTAAAATGAAACAGAGCCTGCAAGCACTTATTTTTAGGTGGTCATTTAACACAGCCGAGCTTCGTACCGCAGCAAAAGAACATCATGCCTGGACAGTAATAATATTATTTATTTTAATGGATATTATTATTATTACAAAAAATGGGATCAAATTCGGTTTAGTCGTAAAATTAGTTGCGTCCTTATATTTATGACTGTACAGTCATAATAATATTTGTTTAAATCGACATTATAATTCCTTAAGTTGAAGTGTACAAATACTATTTATTTTAATAGATATTAATATTATTAAAAAAATGGGACCAAATCGGGTTAGTCGTAAAAATAGTTGCGTCTTTATATCTATGACTGTACAGTCATAATTATATTTGTTTAAATGGACATTATTATACTTTAATGGACATTATTATTCTTTAAGTTGAAGTGTACAAATAATATAAGACTTACTAAAAATGGGATCAAATTCGGGTTAGGCGTAAAAAAAAGTTGCGTCTTTATATTTAAGACTGTACAGTCATAATTATATTTATTCAAATGGACATTATTATTTTTTAAGTTGAAGTGTACAAATAATATCAGACTTACAAAAAAAGGGATCTAACTCGAGTTTGTCGTAATAATAGTCGTGTCTTATATTTATGACTGTCATAGTAATGTTTATTTTAAGGGACTTTATTATTAGTTGAAGTGTACTAGGGGACATAATTAGTCGTAATGATATAATTGCGTCTTTACATTCATATGACTGTAATAATATCGTTATTACTGGACATAAAATTTTACCCATCTGTATATCAAGTGCAGTACCGGTTACATATAAATAAAACTATTGACTCACCTGTGAATCCAGTGTTCACAAGACGTGCAGACAATGCTGTTCTGTCAAGACAAAGACAAGACAAAGTTTATTCCCCAAACCAAAACTTTGGTACAGGGTGAAAGCATGGTGAAATGTGTAAATGATGTCAAGTAAAATATTTTCAAAACAATACATACATTAACTTCATATTGTAGTAACCATATACAGCCACATAATATTGGCTATGATGCAGTGTAATAAGGTAATAATAAAAAGACAACCATTTTCTAACACAATTGTACATCTTGTATGATACACACATATATACATATACATATACACACACATATATACATACATATACACATACATATACATACATACATATACATACATATATATATACATACACACATATATATATATATACATATACACCCGCTCGAGTTCATTCAGTCAAGCACAAAAATAAGTTGATAATATTGTATCATTGTTGTATAAATTGCGGAAATACAATATACCAACGATACAGAATTATCAACTAATCTTTGTTTCCTTCGTTCGTCTATCCATTCATTCATGTATAACAGCATGCTGATGATTATAACTGTATCAACTGTATCGTTATATTATTGACCGGATCCTGTTTAACTTCCTAGTTCTTAACCTGGGCTGTGACATGCATGACTGATTTTATTAGACACACTATGATTTGTTGCTCGAACCGCCGTTTTATAATGTTGTATTTATGGCTTTTAAATCCTCATATTTTGAAAATATTATACTAAATCACGAAAGCTGTGTTAGCAAATGGTGCTTCAGGTGGATTCGGGAAAACAAAGTTTCGTTAAGGGGCAAAGGGTCGCTAGCGGGGTTTTTTGAGCGCAGTTTACATGTTACAAAGTGTACCATACCGTGAAAAGTAGCTATATTCAGTCGTGTTCAAACACCTAGTGGATAAAGACATGGATAAAATGACGGAGATTTGGTTCATACTCACGCTGTGTTGGACTACTGGTAAGTGTGGTATTCATCAAAATAAAATGTTTATTTTACAAAATTACATTGCTGAGAGATCCTCGCTCAGATAAAAAATAACCGCTAACATATTAACCATTGCTTAGTTCCGTATATACTTTATTTATTTAATTTTATTTATTGAGACATATTTATACAGGGTGGACATCATTAGCAGTCAGGCTATTTTTCATATGTGCCCTGTAGAGATTTTGTTATGTGAAAAACAAACATTCAATTATATAATATATAATACAAGTGAGCTTTATAATACAGATAAAAACGCCCTAAGGTTAAAACACATAATATAGAAATGTTGCCCGCGCCAAAACCAGAGATAAAAAAAACACATATATATTATATATGAATATTACTATGAATAGTAGGTAAAATACACTCTGGAAAGCGTCGATTCAAATATAAATTCGCAGTACCATTTGATAGAAATCATGAAGAAAAATGCAATTACAACTGAGGATATAGGTCTGGCGTGAAAGGGTTAAAGAGGTCACGCTTCGTGACGTCATCAAAGTCCCCTCTCCCGCCACAACTGCGTAAATGACAGGCTCGATTTACATACGATTAAAAATTGGTGATATAATAATGTTACTAACTTATAACTAGCCTCGTGAATTTCCAATTGCATAATTTTTATTAATTGGTGATATAATAATGTTACTAACTTATAACTAGCCTCGTGAATTTCCAATTGCATAATTTTTATTAAATGTACACTTTGGCGAGATAACAGCTTCAAGAGGTTACTTAGTGTTACGTAATCAAAGTGATGCTCCCTAAAATGGTGTCACAACACGATCAACGCTGAACCACCCCTAATTGATGGCAGCTACCGTTAGGCAGATTGCTCTAATCGTGTTAACACCTCCAGAGTGAAAAACGGGGGAGGGTGATACCAAGTTTGTAAGAGATATCCGATGAAAGTGTAGCAATTCATAATATTTTATATAATAAAATAACTTCAGTCAATGGTAAACATGGTAAAGTATTAAAATGAAACAGAGCCTGCAAGCACTTATTTTTAGGTGGTCATTTAACACAGCCGAGCTTCGTACCGCAGCAAAAGAACATCATGCCTGGACAGTAATAATATTATTTATTTTAATGGATATTATTATTATTACAAAAAATGGGATCAAATTCGGTTAAGTCGTAAAATTAGTTGCGTCGTTATATTTATGACTGTACAGTCATAATAATATTTGTTTAAATCGACATTATAATTCCTTAAGTTGAAGTGTACAAATACTATTTATTTTAATAGATATTAATATTATTAAAAAAATGGGACCAAATCGGGTTAGTCGTAAAAATAGTTGCGTCTTTATATCTATGACTGTACAGTCATAATTATATTTGTTTAAATGGACATTATTATACTTTAATGGACATTATTATTCTTTAAGTTGAAGTGTACAAATAATATAAGACTTACTAAAAATGGGATCAAATTCGGGTTAGGCGTAAAAAAAAGTTGCGTCTTTATATTTAAGACTGTACAGTCATAATTATATTTATTCAAATGGACATTATTATTTTTTAAGTTGAAGTGTACAAATAATATCAGACTTACAAAAAAGGGGATCTAACTCGAGTTTGTCGTAATAATAGTCGTGTCTTATATTTATGACTGTCATAGTAATGTTTATTTTAAGGGACTTTATTATTAGTTGAAGTGTACTAGGGGACATAATTAGTCGTAATGATATAATTGCGTCTTTACATTCATATGACTGTAATAATATCGTTATTACTGGACATAAAATTTTACCCATCTGTATATCAAGTGCAGTACCGGTTACATATAAATAAAACTATTGACTCACCTGTGAATCCAGTGTTCACAAGACGTGCAGACAATGCTGTTCTGTCAAGACAAAGACAAGACAAAGTTTATTCCCCAAACCAAAACTTTGGTACAGGGTGAAAGCATGGTGAAATGTGTAAATGATGTCAAGTAAAATATTTTCAAAACAATACATACATTAACTTCATATTGTAGTAACCATATACAGCCACATAATATTGGCTATGATGCAGTGTAATAAGGTAATAATAAAAAGACAACCATTTTCTAACACAATTGTACATCTTGTATGATACACACATATATACATATACATATACACACACATATATACATACATATACACATACATATACATACATACATATACATACATATATATATACATACACACATATATATATATATACATATACACCCGCTCGAGTTCATTCAGTCAAGCACAAAAATAAGTTGATAATATTGTATCATTGTTGTATAAATTGCGGAAATACAATATACCAACGATACAGAATTATCAACTAATCTTTGTTTCCTTCGTTCGTCTATCCATTCATTCATGTATAACAGCATGCTGATGATTATAACTGTATCAACTGTATCGTTATATTATTGACCGGATCCTGTTTAACTTCCTAGTTCTTAACCTGGGCTGTGACATGCATGACTGATTTTATTAGACACACTATGATTTGTTGCTCGAACCGCCGTTTTATAATGTTGTATTTATGGCTTTTAAATCCTCATATTTTGAAAATATTATACTAAATCACGAAAGCTGTGTTAGCAAATGGTGCTTCAGGTGGATTCGGGAAAACAAAGTTTCGTTAAGGGGCAAAGGGTCGCTAGCGGGGTTTTTTGAGCGCAGTTTACATGTTACAAAGTGTACCATACCGTGAAAAGTAGCTATATTCAGTCGTGTTCAAACACCTAGTGGATAAAGACATGGATAAAATGACGGAGATTTGGTTCATACTCACGCTGTGTTGGACTACTGGTAAGTGTGGTATTCATTAAAATAAAATGTTTATTTTACAAAATTACATTGCTGAGAGATCCTCGCTCAGATAAAAAATAACCGCTAACATATTAACCATTGCTTAGTTCCGTATATACTTTATTTATTTAATTTTATTTATTGAGACATATTTATACAGGGTGGACATCATTAGCAGTCAGGCTATTTTTCATATGTGCCCTGTAGAGATTTTGTTATGTGAAAAACAAACATTCAATTATATAATATATAATACAAGTGAGCTTTATAATACAGATAAAAACGCCCTAAGGTTAAAACACATAATATAGAAATGTTGCCCGCGCCAAAACCAGAGATAAAAAAAACACATATATATTATATATGAATATTACTATGAATAGTAGGTAAAATACACTCTGGAAAGCGTCGATTCAAATATAAATTCGCAGTACCATTTGATAGAAATCATGAAGAAAAATGCAATTACAACTGAGGATATAGGTCTGGCGTGAAAGGGTTTAAGAGGTCACGCTTCGTGACGTCATCAAAGTCCCCTCTCCCGCCACAACTGCGTAAATGACAGGCTCGATTTACATACGATTAAAAATTGGTGATATAATAATGTTACTAACTTATAACTAGCCTCGTGAATTTCCAATTGCATAATTTTTATTAATTGGTGATATAATAATGTTACTAACTTATAACTAGCCTCGTGAATTTCCAATTGCATAATTTTTATTAAATGTACACTTTGGCGAGATAACAGCTTCAAGAGGTTACTTAGTGTTACGTAATCAAAGTGATGCTCCCTAAAATGGTGTCACAACACGATCAACGCTGAACCACCCCTAATTGATGGCAGCTACCGTTAGGCAGATTGCTCTAATCGTGTTAACACCTCCAGAGTGAAAAACGGGGGAGGGTGATACCAAGTTTGTAAGAGATATCCGATGAAAGTGTAGCAATTCATAATATTTTATATAATAAAATAACTTCAGTCAATGGTAAACATGGTAAAGTATTAAAATGAAACAGAGCCTGCAAGCACTTATTTTTAGGTGGTCATTTAACACAGCCGAGCTTCGTACCGCAGCAAAAGAACATCATGCCTGGACAGTAATAATGTTATTTATTTTAATGGATATTATTATTATTACAAAAAATGGGATCAAATTCGGTTTAGTCGTAAAATTAGTTGCGTCGTTATATTTATGACTGTACAGTCATAATAATATTTGTTTAAATTGACATTATAATTCCTTAAGTTGAAGTGTACAAATACTATTTATTTTAATAGATATTATTATTATTAAAAAAATGGGACCAAATCGGGTTAGTCGTAAAAATAGTTGCGTCTTTATATCTATGACTGTACAGTCATAATTATATTTGTTTAAATGGACATTATTATTTTTTAATGGACATTATTATTCTTTAAGTTGAAGTGTACAAATAATATAAGACTTACTAAAAATGGGATCAAATTCGGGTTAGGCGTAAAAAAAAGTTGCGTCTTTATATTTAAGACTGTACAGTCATAATTATATTTATTCAAATGGACATTATTATTTTTTAAGTTGAAGTGTACAAATAATATCAGACTTACAAAAAAAGGGATCTAACTCGAGTTTGTCGTAATAATAGTCGCGTCTTATATTTATGACTGTCATAGTAATGTTTATTTTAAGGGACTTTATAATTAGTTGAAGTGTACAAGGGGACATAGTTAGTCGTAATGATATAATTGTGTCTTTACATTTATATGACTGTAATAATATCGTTATTACTGGACATAAAATTTTACCCATCTGTATATCAAGTGCAGTACCGGTTACATATAAATAAAACTATTGACTCACCTGTGAATCCAGTGTTCACAAGACGTGCAGACAATGCTGTTCTGTCAAGACAAAGACAAGACAAAGTTTATTCCCCAAACCAAAACTTTGGTACAGGGTGAAAGCATGGTGAAATGTGTAAATGATGTCAAGTAAAATATTTTCAAAACAATACATACATTAACTTCATATTGTAGTAACCATATACAGCCACATAATATTGGCTATGATGCAGTGTAATAAGGTAATAATAAAAAGACAACCATTTTCTAACACAATTGTACATCTTGTATGATACACACATATATACATATACATATACACACACACATATACATACATATACACACACATATACATACATACATATACGTACATATATATATACATACACACATATATATATATATATACATATACACACATATATACACACACACATGCATACACACATACATAGACATACATATATATATATACAGATAAACAGATAATGATTGAATATATTTTAATAATTTTATAACTTATTAAGATCAAAATAAGAAGGATCTCATTAAGTGTCACCTAAAGTACATTGGAGACTTTTAAGAAAATCGTCAAATTGATAAGCGTCCAGTGATTATCTGATCCTAACAAATTTGCAAATTTTAGGACATTAGGACGAATTGTATATACGGATGGTAAATATTTGGCTCTGAACGATTTTAGTTTTGAACACTCGAGCCCATAATGAAATTCGTCTCCAATGCATCTTTGTACACAGTCGCTCTTGTCTGGGAATATTGGTATATCTACCAATCTCGATTGGTAACTTATGGTTACAAGTTCTGAATTTCACAAATATAAAATATTTTGGATACGTTGATATTGGTATATCTACCAATCTCGATTGGTAACTTTTGGTTACAAGTTCTGAATCTCACAAATATAAAATATTTTGGATACGGTAAAATGTCAAAGTATTTTTCAAAACCAAATGTCTGTTTATACAATTTATAGTTAAAACATTTGGGAGAATTATTAATATCTGACGTCCATCTCTGGATGAATTGATCTTTAATGTTTTGCTTCAAAATATAATCTACCCAGGTATCTGATTGTTTACACTGTTGTAACCAAATATAGGTGAAACCGCATGAGTTTAAAATGTTTTCTATGGCGCAGATCCATGGGGAGGAGTTAATATTGGCTACGTGCATATTAAATAAAACTTGATAAATTTTGTTTGACAGTTTGTTGTTGTTTGTTGCGATTAGCCTCATCCAGAATTTAATCATTCTTTTTTCTATTTCACATTTAATTGGGATTCTGCCAAGCTCTCCATATATCATACACAGTGGGGTGCTATTTTTTAAATGCAAAGTATATTTTAAAAATTGTAAATGCACTTTTTCTATAATAGCAAGATTTTCAAATCCCCATATTTCGCAACCATAGAGAAGTACGGGCAATACTACAGAATCAAATAGCTGCAATTGAACATCAATAGGTAACTGTTTTAGTCGTATGTTTTTAAGTAAACTAAACATGGCTCTTTGTGCTTTTTTATACCTATCATCTCTACATTTTTTAAACGTACCCGTTCTACTGAACGTGACACCAAGATATTTAAAATCGTCAACAATATCTAATACTTTATTATTTAATGTGAAATTTACGTTGCCAGAATATTTCCTTCTACTAAAAATCATAACTTTTGTTTTTTTTTCGTTCACAGTTAATTTCCACTCTTCACAATATTGATTTAAAGAATTTAATGCTTTTTGCAAGCCCTTTGCAGAGTCGGCAAACACAATTGTGTCGTCGGCGTACAATAAAACAGTACTTTTTAAAAAGTTTGCAATTTCTACATCATTAAAACTGAGTTGTTCACAATCATTTTCGATCAAATATTTCTCTAGATCGTTCACAAAAATAGAAAATAGCATTGGGGATAAGTTTTCCCCTTGTCGTACCCCTTTGTAACTATTGAAAAAATGTGAGCATTCACCGTTCACAGCCACACATGATCGGATGTCCTGATACATGTTGCAAAACAATGTGTACATCTTTCCGGTAATTCCTGATTTAATGAGTTTGTACCATAAACCTGGTCTCCACACAGAGTCAAATGCTTTACTGTAGTCAATAAAGGCACAAAACATTCTTGTTTGTTTTTTGAAATAGATATCAATCAGTGATTTGCGGGTAAATATATGATCCAGGGTACTATAGTGTTGCCTGAAACCTGCTTGATTTTCATTTATATGGACAACCTCACAAAGTCTATTATTGATAATGGATGTAAATAATTTACCCAGACAGCTTAATTGTTGATGATCTGCAACAACCGCAAGGATAGGTAATTCCACGCATGATGCAAAATATCCACGGCTTATGATTGTCAATCCAGAGAGACGTTTGACGAACTGATTGAGTATCAACTGATTATCAACTGGTGAATTCAAGACAGACTGATCTGATTTATGCCGAGTATATATGATGAAAAAGAGTTGAACAAGAGTCTCAGGGCAGAATAACTGAACTGAGGAAGAGGATCCACAGTGTACATGTATTTATACTCAAAATGGCGCTGACACTTTACCGGAGTAGTTAACTCCAGGTGCTACTTGCTATTGCAATCGAGGTTCTCCGAGTAGAAGTCCTACTCGTACTCGGAGAACCTCGATTGCAATAGCTACCTTGATTGCAATAGCTAACGCTACCTCGATTGCAATAGCTCCGTGAGGTGCGAGCGCGATACATACAGTGTAGACTCCTCACTCAGCAAACTTGAGACATCGACTGTATGTTGGTCCAGCGTCGCAGACGTTGGGCCAACATTGGTCCAGCATTGGATCAATGTCTCATGTTCGCTGGGCAATGTTTAATTGTCACTTATAATTTTATAATATTCCGGGTAGTGTTCACATGTTTTTTGTCCGTGTCTTCATATTTATATTTTTGAAAGAATAAAAAAATGAGTATGTTTTTATATTTGTTATAATGTGTTTAAAACAAAACCGGGTAATGTATTATTGTTTAATTTGTTGAGGACGCATACGCCACTGTCACTACTGATACGTTGTACTTATATTTTGTTGTTTGTTTTTCTGTGACAATAAACTATTGAACTATGGAACTATAATTGTTTGCAGCGTATTGTTTAAAAATATATATTTAGGTTTCTATGCCTTTACACAGTACCTGTCCTGTACTTACTCCGATATTATATAGGGAAATCAAATTTGGTGTACATCCATCATATCTCAGGTTTGTGGACGGAAAGAGTGCCATAGTTATTCAAACAGAGGCATTCGCCCAAGGTTGTGTGAATGCTGGGCCAGTGAGCCAACTTTCTACCGACGTTGGGTGAACGTCTCACGCCGAGCATTATATGTAAGAAATGCATTCCTGATGTCATAGAAATCACCAGAGCGTAGTTTTTGACCAAGTGTAACCTCACTGCTAATTAACGGGTATAGGCGTAAAGAATTATTACCGGGTCAATCATTTATGAACATTTGTTTTTTGCTAAAAACATTCTGGTCAGCATCAGCCTGGTGATCAGAAAGTGTGAAGTTGTGCTCAGCGTAAACTGCTCCACGCGTGAGGTGTTTGTGGTGACCAACAGCTTAAACAAACTACGGTAGGTGCGAGGTTGTCATTTCCAGAAATAGTTAAAAGTGACAGATGCATGTGGCCAATTTTATCACGTGTGATTTCTTTATTCATGCTGGAAAGATTAAGTATTGTGCAGATAATTCAAGTTTAGATACAGTTAGTATTAAAAGTTACGAGTAAATAAATCGTCATGGTTTCTCCATCTTCCTCATCTTCTTAATGTGGTTGGACCTTCGCCATTACTGTCAACGAAATAAAAAATAATACTCTCATTATGATTCCTTAGTAACAATGACAATTGATTATTTGTCTTGTAATATCTGCCCGTCATTTCAGCGGAAATGACCATTGGTAAATACACATTACATTATTATATAAGCACACTTCGTATCTTTACTAACTTTAATCTAATAGGAGTTTATTTTCGATGTATTGAATAATTACTAGTAAAATGTAAATCGTTCCTAGTGAGCCTCCAGCCTGGAGATCAGAAGGTGTGACGCTTAGCGTAAACTGCTCCGCGCGTGAGGCGTTTGTGTTGACTAACAGCTGAAGCATAATAGCGTGGGTGACAATATAATTCACATTAACAAATCTAAAGTAACATAGGGCCCCACATAAAATAACATATATCAAGTTGCATTAAACGGTGCACTAGACAATTAACAATACATGTATTAAATAAATTGTTTCCATATATATATATATTATATATATCCATATATATAGGCCTATTCCTCCCGTCTTTTCGAGCCTACTGATAATACATTGGAATAGTAGAGCGCTCCTTGACGCTACTTAGCCTACTTTTATTAACCCAGATATTTTTTATATTTCACATCATTTTATTCAATTTTCTGGTGTATCAAATAAGTAACAATAGTAAATAAAATAGTGTCCGTATATTACGCCCATCTTTTCGGTGAATCTTAACTTGTATTGATAATACATTGCAATGCATAGCGCTCATTGACGGACTCTAAGTTGCCGAATTCGGCTACTTATCCTTAAAATTTTAATTTTATATCTCGTACATAGTCTGATGAAGACGTATTAAATACGCAACAATACGAAATAATGGGATCTCGTATAATCCTGCCGTCTTTAGGTGTATTTTCGCTGACGCGGGGCTGCCCATTGATTACAATGTATAGCGCTCATTGACGCACTTTAAAATGCCGAATTCGGCGACTTATCTTTACTATGTTTTTTTATATATTTCGTAGGCCCTACATAGTCTGATGATCACCGATTAAACACGCTATAATAAGAATTAATGCGATCTCGTATAATCCTGCTGTTTTTAGGTGTATTTTCGGTGACGCGGGACTGCTCATTGATAATATATTACCAGATTACAATGTATAGGCTGAACTTGTATTGATAATGCATTGCAATGTATAGCGCTTATTGACGGACTCTAAGTTGCCGAATTCGGCTACTTATCTTTTCATATTTGCATAATATATCAGTCATTTGAAGCTGGAAAATTCGTTAGCAAATCCAGCTTTAAATGATTCTAAAATAGAAACAGACAGATCACCAGCACATTCATTCACTGGTTCGCTCTCTCTCTCGTTCGTCCATTCATTCATTCACTGGTTGGCTCTCTCTCTCGTTCGTCCATTCATTCATTCACTGGTTCGCTCTCTCTCTCGTTCGTCCATTCATTCATTCACTGGTTCGCTCTCTCTCTCGTTCGTCCATTCATTCATTCACTGGTTCGCTCTCTCTCTCTCGTTAGTCCATTCATTCATTCACTGGTTGGCTCTCTCTCTCGTTCGTCCATTCATTCATTCACTGGTTCGCTCTCTCTCTCTCGTTCGTCCATTCATTCATTCACTGGTTCGCTCTCGCTCTCTCGTTCGTCTATTCATTCATTCACTGGTTGGCTCTCTCTCTCGTTCGTCCATTCATTCATTCACTGGTTCGCTCTATCTCTCGTTCGTCCATTCATTCATTCACTGGTTCGCTCTCTCTCTCGTTCGTCCATTCATTCATTCACTGGTTCGCTCTCTCTCTCTCATTCGTCCATTCATTCATTCACTGGTTCGCTCTCTCTTTCGTTCGTCCATTCATTAACTCGCTAGCGCTCTCTCTCTCTCGTTCGTCCATTCCTTCCTTCAGTCACGCATAAAAATAAATTGATATAATATTGTTTCTTTGTTCTATTGACTTGGGGGATACCGAGGCACGCGATCCTAATATAACTTCCTAGTTGTTTGGCTGGTATGTGACATGCATGGCTGATTTTATAAGGACCATAGCATTTGTTACAAATGCGCCGCTGTATGATGTTTCATTTTTGGCTTTAGATTCACTAAAATCGTGAAAAAAACAATTTCTGAAATGGTTTATCATGTTGATTAAAAAAGGCTAACTTGGTCATTCATGATGATTCTAAATGGGAAAAACCCTTTGCCCTCCATGGTTTACTCCAAAGTTTTTCAGCTCTTTATTGGTTAGGGCTCAAAGGGTTGCTAGGGTGACGTGCCGTTGTATAATACTGATAATACTGGTTTTAATGTATCTATATTCAGTCGTCAACAGACAGCTAGGTTCAGAAGAACATGGGATAGAATGACGGGGATTTGGTTCATATTCACGCTGTGCTTTACTTCCGGGGAGTGGGGGGTTTATATAATTATATTTATTTATATATGGCAGGGAGGCATTATGTAGAGGGAGGTGATTTAGGCCTGTGGATGTTTACGTGCTGATTAACATTATTTTTATTACATATTGAGTGTTCTCAACATTCTGATTATAATAATAAATGAAAATCCAAATTTCTGTATTTAAAAATGTTAAGATTAAATCTCAGTCTATAACATAGCTCCTTTCGCAATCTGATTGTATTAATATTAAAAAAACACATATAAATGTCAGTATCTAAAATTGTTAAAATTAAATCGAAGTATATAATATAGTTTTATTCGGAGCACTAATGCAGAACTATCCGGTATGACTGGGCTGCCTAACTCATCTACTGCGCGAAGCCCAGTCACACTGACTGCCATTTTGTTTCCACAGCCTGCTGTGTATAAACGACATTCGCGTTGCCTACCAAAAAATTCGGATGCCATGAAATTGAGACGAGTATTTCTAGTGCTTACGAAAACTAGGCCATTTTCAGCAGGCGTAAACTTTTGGTCGTATTAGAACTATTCAGTTTAAAAATGGAGGTCACTGTGTCAGAGCCTTGCGATGTCATCAGGGTAATGCAGAACATGTACAAAAACAAATATTTATTTATGCATGAGAAAAAACTCAATCGATATAAATTTGATTAATTTATATTCATGTCCAGTCTTTCCACTATCAAAGGAATATACCAGTGGTGTAGTGCTTGAAGACAACAGGTGCGATATTCTGCTCACCACGTCTGGGACAAAGTGTTATTTGTCTACAGTTATGTGAGTGCGAGTCACGCGCACGAAAACCGATGACATTTGTAACCTACTATGTACTTGATATCATATTTTGATTCGTTTTACTCCAACTCATCGATCTTGAGTAGGCTACAAAACAAAAGAGTGACAATTTACATTGATCGAGCGTCTACGCTCTGCGTCAATCTCTGCATCAAATAACATTGCTTTAGGCCTACATATTATCCCACAAAGAATCGTCATGATGATAAATAATTCAGCAGTGTACTTAGATTATGTAAAAAAAAACAGTCAGATTCCGTAAATAATATTCACAGCAGACACGAGTCGTTCAAACAGTGTCTGCAACGCTGGCCCAACATTGTTAGAAAATTATTGGTCTCGTATCTGATGAGTTATTATTTCATTATATCGCTTCATCTCTCATTGGTGTTTTAGGACTAATTTGACAGTGAGAAGCATTCTCTGGAAAATAAATTGCTTTGTGTACACAAGATTCAGTGGTTGGCCAATGCGTGTGCGCAGCGTTAAATAAACGTCGGTGTAACTGCTTTTGTTTGCTGTTATGAACACTTGTTTGCGCAGATCAAAACGATACGCTACATACCTCAATCAGCCACCTCCTCCACTACACAAAGATTAATCACAGTCTCGCTTGCCTGAACTTGTGAACGTTTTATCCGGGAGGGGGGGGGGGTGATAAAGCGGGGGAGCACTGTATTTACATATACGTTTAAAAAATATATAGGTCTACAGCTGCAATCATGGTCAAAACCATGTTTAATATAAGATATATTTTGTGTCATAGATATCAACATTTTTCGTCACTTGAAGCTGGAAATTGCGTTCGCAATTCCAGATTCAAGTGAATGAAAATTCGAAGGAAGCAATTCAGCAGCAGGGCGATTTGATACATTGATAAAAAAATGATAAAACACATTTATAATGCGCCAAAATCTCATTATGATTCTAAGGCGCAGATATAACGATTACTAATGTCTCTAAAAACGTATTAAAGTGAAAAAGGTTACTTGTACTTTATAATACCCATTTTCTTATCTACGCGGTTACCCAACTGAATTTGCAAATTGTCTACATTGATAATGTTTCAGAACACTCGATCATCTGAGAAATAACGTAAGAGTTTATCATCTTGTGATTTTTTGCAGAGAGGCCAATGTAGCCGGTCTTACATTTTGTGATTTAATTCCCATATCATTTTATGACAGAGATCTGTCAACCCGATTCTGTTAATACGTGACAGTCAGTCAGAAACTGTGTCTGGTTTACAGCTAGGTCCAACATGACAGCTGCTTATGCTGCTCCGTGCTGTAACAATGGATATATCTATATGACTGATTTCGGATTTCATTATTTCAGTGTTTAAATTGCATCCAATAGGCTCAGTGAGATATCTCTATATGTATGATCTCTGATTTCATTATTTCAGTATTTTCCTGTTCTAATATCACATTAGAAGGCACCAGTCAGAGACATGAGGTGCTGGGAGTTTATGAGATGATAACAGACGGTAGATCATGTGATGATGAACATACTGTCTACATGCAAACCTGGCCCAGACAAGACTTCTACCTGTACTACCTTACAGAGGTCAGTGGTTATAAAAGTACAGTGTTGTATTTAGCGAGGATATCAACTTAGATTATTGTGTTTAGCTGGGATATGTATATTGTGTAAGTCAGTGGCTAGCTATAAAGTATTTGTATTTCGTATTGTATTTAATATCAGATTATTGCATTTAGCTATGATATTTATGTTTTGTCCAACACGTTTGTTATTGGTATCCCAGCAAACACGCGACATTGAACCAATGTTAGGTCAATGTTGGGCTGACGTCGTAGCCGCGGGCAAACATTGACCCAACACTGGTTCAATGTCGCGTGTTTGCTGGGATATATTAGTATCTTAACAAACACGTTAACCAATTTGGGATTAATGTTGGGCCAGCGTCATGAACAGTGAGCCAACATTCAGCCAACAATCCCTGTTTGCTGGGATTTTCAATGAATGACGCATGTGCTGCATGTGTTGTATATTTAGTTTGCTTTAAATACTTGGTCAAATTATAAGCATGTGTAGTCCTAACTCGATAGTCACTTTAATGACACCATAAATGCATTGTGTTTTATGCATTTATCGATAGTCACATGACAACATAAATGCATTTTGCTTGATGCATTACTCGATAGTCACTTTAATGACAACATAAATGTGTTTTATGCATTTCTTATAACAAAAATATTTTAATCATAAACAAACTAGGCTAACAACCAGTTCATTTCATGTTGGTACCTGATAACCCCTCGAGACAAATCTTGTGAACTAAACAGTATTTTTTCCTCTAGGCATCTTCATGGATTGTCAACAGTGAGTTGTGCGTTAACGAAGCAGTCCTACATCTGAATACAGAAGACCTACTGGATCCTGATGTCACCTGGAAGGAATATCACGATTCTTGGAATAACGTCACTACAATCACAGCTACGTGTGGACGTGAGTGAAACATCACTGAAACCTAGGGCACGTCCAAATGAAAATATTAAGATTAAAATTATCTTAAATTTGACTTCTTTCTTTCTAAATATTATCCTGCTGAACACGACAAATATGCTTTATCAGTCGACCTAATCACTGTTATTGGGAGTGAAATGTGTGTATAAACATTACAATTATGAATTGTGCTCAAATTAAACACTTTTTAGTTTTTAAATTTTCACTCACTCAAAGGCCCCGTGTAGTCCCCAGACCTACTCTGCACAATGTCATATTTTATACTATTTTAGATGACTTTTTAAATATTAGAGTGTTCAGCTTCCTTTTTTAAACCACTGGGAACGATTTTCCCAAAGGCAAAAATAGGGGGCGGAGCTAATTCGTGACGTCCCAAGATGGGGACATGCTTGGCTGGTTATAATACATGTACATGTACATGTAGCTGATGATGTAATATATAATTTTATAAAACTGACGAAATTCAACATGGAACGCCGGTCCAACGCTGCTCGAATGCAGGTGCAGCACTAAAATTAATGGCCATCACCCCGTTCGCTCCTGGCCAGCGTCTAGCATTCACTCGCCCCTTGTTCACCCTGTCGATGTGGGCATATTGAAATGAATATAAATCTAGTTCAGCTCATGTACAATCACAAGAAACATGAAACATATACCCAATGCAGTTTCAATGTTAATTCAGATTCAATAATGGGCGATTTTTTGTGTGTGAAGTCATGGGGTGGGAGATCCACCCAGCCCAAGAAATGTGCACATTTTCAGTTAACTCAATCCGCATTGGTAATCTGTGCAGGTCTATTGCAATCTGAAACCAGATTGCAATTGAAAGCCTGATCACAGCTCTTTGTGTTTCTTTGGCAGTATGGTCTATTTTTATAATCAGCACTACTGTCTCTGTATTCTTTTTTTGGTTGATAGTATAGTAATATCGACTATATGGTATTGACTTTTTTCATGAATGTGAATTTCTCTGCCTTTTCCCCGGCTTTTTCATGCTTCCATAAAAAATCCCTGACAAATGCACTGGAAGTAATGTGACAAAATAAGTTTTTTTTCAATTACAGAGTGGTCCCCCTGACTTAAAAATAAAGTGCCAAATAAATTCCCAGACATTTCTTAATTTCCCTGATTTCAGATCAGAGGCCACCCTCACCTACTGCAACGAATCCTATTTTAGATGCAGCAGTGATCTGCACCAGTCCGGATAATGAATCTGAATCTAAACTGATATCAGATACAAGCTGTTTGTATTTTAACTTTGGATCAGATGGTATTTGATCAATTGGAATATTGAAAATGCCAAAAAACCTTCTGTCATTCCATATTACATTCTGACAGATGGCTTAGTTGACCACTAGTGTCACACGCGTCGATTGACACATTTTGCAGCTTTATTTTGAGAGAAATCACTCTATCGGCTTTTGCGTAATATAATTGGATCCCCCATGATGACTGCTGTCATAACATGTTATTTCGCAATTTAAATTTTGACATTCTGTACCTGGCAAAACACATTTGATACCATGTAACTTAAATTAAAACATGTGACACAAAAAGATAAAAACAAACATAATAACAAATTCAATATGAAAAATACGAGTTATTTTGCAATATCAAACGTCACGATGACATACCACAATGTGAAAAAATCAATCACATTTGCCATTTCACATCAATTATAATTTGTATTTACTAAACATATACTTTCCGTAGATAGTCACAAGAGTAACAGCATTGAAGGAAGATTGTCCCAATTTCAAGTACAAACAAATCACAAGTTTTGAAGCCCCCTCCGCCATGAGACTTTCATTTGGACTATCCCATGTCATCATATCAAAAATACTGATGATAGCACCACTGCTGAACTGAGATCTCAGGGCTAACACCTATGCATCCATTATATTTACGCTTGACATACTACTTATAACTTACTATTGCTATTCACATTATGTTTATAGGGCTTCACAAGCCATAATCTCTACCATTGAATATGCTACATATATTAACCTCTTCAGCCTGGGGTTCATCTTTATACGTCAGAATTTGACGTCAGTGGAAATCAGATTCTGACGTAGAAAGACGATCCCCGAGCTGAAAGAATTCAAATATTTAAAACTGTGGTATACCTATAACATAGGTATTCAAATGAAGCAGAAAAAGCTAACTGAGATATTAATGATGATTTCAAATTGAAAAAAGGCTTTGATCTTCATGACTTTTACTATAATATTTCAGTGTTGTAACGGTTAATTACAGACACTGACCGAGATACATATTTTGTAATTTCACAGACTCACAGCCATGCAGTCGCATATTCGTGGAAAACAGTCTTTCGCAGTTTGGCAGGGAAGGAGTTTATGAACATATCGGTGATGTAATATGTTCTGTGAGACCAGTTTACAAACAGATATGGCCCAACTTTACAGATGTTCAATATCTGTTCTTCGCTTCGGCATTAAATGCTTGGGTGATTGGAGACAACTATGAGAATTGTAATGAAACCACTGGAGTATTCAGAATAGGTGTGAAGGTGAATGATGGGTCTTCTTTTCCAAATAAAGTTAAACAGCCATGGTTAAACTATGTGAACTACGCAGAAGAAGACAGATGGGAGAAACATGACGAAATGACCGTAATTTGTGACGGTGAGTATAGTTTTTGGCTGGTGTAATTTGTGATGGTTAGTGTGAGTATGTTTATCCCCTTATAGTTTTTTTGTCGTTTTACCCTCTATGCTTTAGCTAAGGCCATCTAGTATATGTTAGGAGCTAAACCAAGGGTTGGAAATGCTTAGCTAATTACTTATCCTTCCTATCACCAGTTATTGTGATGTAAAGACAACAAACACACAGACTGTATAATTATGTCAGGTTTTTACATTCGCCACAACTTCAGATCTTCCCCATTGCTTCTTGTTTGACTAACTCAACATTGATCCCCAGAACTATATTGACTGGAAATGTAAATATAGATGCAATCTTTTAATCTCATTTGGGAAGTTTAAAGCAACAAAATAACATACTACATTATCTTGTATCATGGTCCCTTCACTTAATCGTTTCAAACAATTATAGTTTTACATAGTTTTATTATTCCACAGATAGCAGCATATGTGAAAGTTTTCAGCTTATTGGGACAGATGCACATTATGATAGAGAAGGCATCTACACCCTGCTGCCAGACGTTGAGTGTGGAAGCAAACCTGTTTACACATTGAAAGGCACAAATAGAGACTACTTTGCCTACTTTCTGGGTGAAGCTTGGGTGGTAGGAGACGCCGTGTGCGATACAGAGTGTACGTATAACCTTGAACATGCTTATCGAGGAACAAGTGAATGACAGTAACTTTAATCATGGACCGAATGTAGATATTTAAAAAGAATCACAAAATGTTCTTTTTCAAATGTAAGGGTTACTGAGATTGTTTTGTAAATATATTATATATATGCATATATACAAAAATGTAATAAATACATAAATAATCATAGATGTCTTTATTTTGACAGTATATTTGGCACTAAGAGCAAAGACAATCACCCCTGACAGGTCTTCACTGCCCTGGGAAGAAGCGTCAAACGGGGTGTTAGTGGTAAATGTTGATATTGATGTGACATGTACAGGTATGATTTTTTTTTAATATTCTCAATACTTTTAAATCCTGCCATATGATATGATGCAAAATAATTTATATCTGACTAGAATTCTGAAGGGATTGAATTTTAGTCACTTTTCTGTAAGTAAAACTGGTAATAAAGAGATATTACAATACTTATAGTCGACAATGGGCAGGCAACAAACAAAACAGAAGACATGAACAACATGCACCCTTAGTACTGGCGATGCTTCTAGCGTTGGATATATTTTTTACATTGTTCTTCACCTGCTAGACACATATACATATATTTGTATGCAAGTTTTAATATAATAAAATGACAAAAAAATGTATTACCCCGAGATCATAAAGCACGATTATTTTGTTTCATTATCCAATCTAATTACTGTTTTAGGGAATGGAATAAGCGTGTAAACAACAAAAACAAATAATTTATGAGTAATTTTTCACCCACTTGAAGTAGTGGGTCGCGGTAGCGAGACATAACTTTGCTGAAATAACAAATGTGTGTCTTGAACACAGTAGTGAGTTGAGAACGAATGCTCTGCTTTTTGTACATAACTCAATGCCATCAATCAACAAATACTTTGCTAAATGCAAGCAGCGCAATGCCCTTTCAGAAACATATAAAGATGTATGCTGACTATGCATTAATTTTGGGTAGGTGTAGATCATTTTAAGTTTGCTTTAAAGCCCTGTTACACTTAGATTACGTACAACCCGCATTCTGAAAATTGTAGCCCGGCGTTTCGGAAGCACAAATTGTTTCAGGGTTCTCGAAGAATGTATTATGTAGTAGTAGTAGTAGTAATTTATTAGGCAATAGGCCTGTGGCCCTTGTGCAAACACAACAACAGTACAATACATTGTCAAAAACACATTTGAAACTAAACAAAACAGTTCAAGTTGAGATAGCCATATGAGACTTCCGAATTAAAAAAAACTTGAAAAAAAAATTTGTAAGGTTACATACAGTTCTAGTATCATCATTCGACATGAGCTCTATAAATGTATGCATATTTGGTCTTTTAAAATAATATTCAGATATGTACCTCTTTCTCAGTTTATATAATTGACAAATACAAATAAAGTGATATTCATCCTCAATATCATCACATAACATACACTTCCTTTCATCAACAGGAGTCGGGTGTGGTTTATGCCATCGACCACTTTCAATAGCTAGACATGAGTCATCAATCAATAAATACTTATACTTATACTTATTGTAACTTATTTACACACCTTCGTCTGACTTATAACGCTGGGATGCTTATAACACTTTTCCAAGAGCAGGCAGTGACATCAAATCCAATATAATCTTTGTACGAAATGTATTAGTGATGAATGTTATTGGTATTATTTGCCGTATATATACACACGTACCTGTGTAATTTTCATATTGTACAATGTACGTTTGTTTCTTCCCCATGAATAAGATATAATCACCACTGAATCAGCTGATACCACCACTACCAGGAGTACTTCCACCACAACTACCATATCCAGCAGAATAAACCCGACAACAACTGTGACAGACCGAACAAGTCAGACCACCACGACAGGTATAATTATACATTATATTATAGCATTTCTGTATATTGTCGTGGTCATCACCCTTAAACCTTACAACGCTGAAATATTTGTTTATAAATCTTGGAAACCAAAGATTTTTTTCTTTTTGAAATTATCATAAATGTCTTACTTAGCTCTTTCTGTTTCATTTGAATACCTATGTTATGGGTCTACGGCCATACATTTTCAGTGTGGGGACTGTCTTTATACGTATTCTGACGGACAAAGACGGTCCCCGCACTGAAAAGGGTAACGATGTCAGCACATTCGCTACAGAATGCATTAATATTTAAATAACTTAAAATATTTCGCTTGAAAAGCTTGTTAGCTTGAATATAAGATCAATTCAAAGGAATATTGACACACGAAAGTTTTAAAAGTTTGTTTTGTGTTGCCCAACAATTGTGTTGTGAGTGAATTTTGCAGTGTAGTGAATTTATCAACTTCTGAGTAGTAATTTACTGATGAATTCGGCTGTGTTATCTATGCATATAGACCTACTATTTAGCCATTCATTGATAACATTTGAGAGAGTGTGTGTTGAGTAAGTGCCGTGTGGTCAGCATATTGGTGACATATAGCCCTACTCTGGCCACTAAGTTCCAACTACGTTCAAACTAACCCCGCTGTGTTCCAACCAGCCCCGAGCCACTTTTATCGTTTAGGAGTGGACGCTATGTAGCCATCACCAGGTAGTTCATCCCAGCATTGTTTCAATATTGCCAAGCAGGTCCTTAAGACCGACATTAATCGTCTACATAGGTGTTCCAACTAACCCCAATCTCTTTTTCAACCAACCCCATGGGTGGGGTTTGTTGAAACAGTGAGAGTATGGACATTGATTGTTTAATATTTCTGTGGTGGATTTTTCATGTGATGTTGTGTGAATATTTGTGGCAAATAACAGTCTGTTTTTCCTTGCCATTGTGGACTCTTTAAGTAAAATATACTGATTAAAAAGTAGTTTTTTGTGAAAAGTTTTCCAACCAACCCCGGTCTCCCCTACATAGGGACGTTGATAAATCATTAGCGATAAATCACAGTCAATCACTTTCTATCATAGGATTTTGAACAAGATTGAAGATTTAACAGTATAAGCTGCAGGGGGACATGGGATGTTTGGGTGGACGTCCCCCCCCCCCGGAAAATTAAAAAATTCAGATGTGCAATATATAATGTAAAATGCCACAAAAAAAACACACCTAAAAAAACTTCTACATTTTTTAGTTATAAAAACGCATTTGTTTTGGAAACCTTGCTTCCAATGGAGGGGGGAGGTGTGAGGGGTTGACCGATGTAGCCGCTTCACCGTACCCCCCCTTTCAGCATACCGGGGGTACGGTGAAACTAGTTTCATTTTACCAGGGGATAGGTTGAAACCAGTTTCAACGTATCCCCCGTTACGCTGAAACTAAAAAAAGTTTCAGTTTATCCCCCGGGGGTACGTTGAAATTATAGTCTCAGCGTACCGGGGGTATGTTGAAACTAGGTTCAGTTCAGTTTGAAAGTACCCCCCCCCCCCGATATTTTGAAAATGAAAAAAATCACTTTTAATCCCCCCCCCATTTAGGCCTATTTGGCCTATACACCAACTATGATTTTTTTCTGACCTTTTAAGTACCGCAAGACCTAGATTTTAAAGAATATGGGTCGCAACGATTCGCTGACTACATCTACACATTGAAACTACATGCGCATGGACAACGTCCAACCAAGGTCAAGGTTTAGACCTCTAGCCGACAAATAATTTCATTGGGATGATTCATCCACCTTAAATAAGGCAAAATTATTCGTCTAATATCACGTTTCATTTTTCACATGATCAAAAGCTGGTATTCAATGTGCTAATAAAAATGAAGAAACGAATATAATCGGGACCGGCGCTTAAAGGGTTACCTTTACAGTTGTTTACATGTGCGCTCTATTTTGTTTTGATGTCATAGATGACTGGCATTGTGCATGCTGTATGCATGCTGTAAGCAATATGTTGTTAGCATGCGGGCAAGAAAAGCCCATATGGGAGTATTTCTTGTTATTTGAATACTGAAAATAATAGACTGCTTGCACGAGTTTGCGCAGTGAACAATCGTCTGATTAAAACAGTTCAGGGTTGCTCACTGTGTGGCGTGCTGTCATAGAAAAGCCCATATGCGAGTATTTCTTGTTATTTGAATATTGAAAAAGGTGTATCATATAGGCCTACGAAAAAAGACAATTTTATTGGCACTAGTCTGCAAAACATGACCAACGTTACATCTGTAATATATACCTCGATATATAATAATATAAGGACAATCTTTTTCATTAGTTGCCCTGGAGATCATAAGGTTATAGGGAGATAGAATGTTTCAAGCAATTTTTTCTTCAGTTGCCATGGCGATCAAAGAGTGTTAAGGAAATTAAAATGTTTCAAGATCCCGTGCTAGCAATTTTTCACGTTAGTTATTATAGAGGGTTATAGAATGCTGACATATTTGTTTGACTATTTCCCCTGAGAATCAAAGGGTTATAATTATGGAGATTAAACTGTCCACAAAAATGTCCCAATGCCAAGTGATGAAAATATAAAATATAATATTATTGTATCATAAAAGTAGAGGGAGTAGCTTGAAACCAGTTTCAGATTACCCCCGGGGGTAACTTGAAACTGTTACACCGGGTCTCTCTTTATAGTCTGACCGACGGTGGAGGATGGTCCAAAATGAAAGTTAGCTTTTCTGTATCCAGTCATTCAATTCTCAAGAGATTGTCACGAAATTTTGAAACCATTATTATCTAGTCATTTGGCAACAGCCCAGAAAATTTCGCGAAACTCCATTGAATATTTCAAAAGTTAGACCATTTGACATGTAACGCAATTCTGAGAATAAACCGGAATGAAGTTAATGGGTTTATACATGTCATAGAGGAGCGTCATAAATAAACATTTACTACATGTCAAATGGTCTAACTTTTGAACTATACAATATTTTTTTACGAAATTTTCAGGATCGATGCCAAATTACTAGAAAATACGGTTTACAAAATCGCTTGAGAATTGACTGACTGGATACCGAAAAGCTAACTTTTATTTTGGTCCATCCTCCACTGTAATTACGCCTTCATGTCATTCACATATGTGATGTGACGTTTTATGCTGTTTACGTGTTAAATAATTAGTGAAGAGCACGGTATTATTAGAAAGAAGCCTCTGAGGGCTGAGCCCGAAGTGGCTCTTTTCTAATAATACCGTGTTCTGAACTGATTATCGGACATAGTCGTTACCAGAACCCCTCCCCTGTGTCTACCCCACCCCACCCCACCCTTAAACGCCAAGAAATTCCCATGAATCTAAGTTTTGTTTACTGGTAAAATTTGGACACGCCCATTTATAGAAGAAGGGTTTTGTGCGCATAGAAACTGATGACAAAAGTAGGTGGCATTTAGAAAAATGAACAGTTGCTGGTGAGACGTGCTTCATCACAAGAACTTGATTCTTTTTTTGTAAATTATTGGGCAATGTATGTTAATTTGAAATTGACATTTCTCAATATAATATTTAAGTTATATTTAATTATTTATCATGTTTATATTCATGCTTATATATTTTTGAAATTCACCAAAAATCATAAACAAATCAAGAGAATAAAATATAATTTCCGGTATTGCTCAGCTTAAAAAGTAATACTGGGTCAGTATCATATCCCAAGAAACAGGATACATTCAAGTTATGTCGGTTTAATGTTGGGCCAGCATTGCAGAAATTGGACCATCAATACACCAACATTGTTTTGATGTAGGTAAGCACCGTTTTTTTCCAAAAAGTTATATGTCTACAACTGGTGGTGACCTAGGGGTGTACGGCACCCCGACTATTGTAGAAATGTAAAACTTCAAAAGGGCGAATTATAATAATACATATGCCTTATATGGTCGTGTTTTTGTTTTGGGTACGTGACCAGAATGGATGGAGGGGGGTACAACCGGCGACCCCTCTTTCGATCTGTCACACAGCGCTGTGTGTGTAATGCGGGTCGTATGTTCATGAGATGAGCTGCTCTCAGACATAGGCGTACCAAGCATTGTTAGCCAAAAAACACGCAACATTGGCTCAAAGCTGGTTAAATATTGGCCAACGTCGAAAACGGTGAAAATACATTACACTGATGCTGGACCGATGCAGCCTATTTGTCGCTTCCAGATATTGCTTAGCAGGCGGCCAGATAGAGCTCAGTCACAGGCATTTGCATAGTTATTTATATTGCAAGCGTTCTGATCAGTCAATGGCTACAGTCCATATATATAGAAATAGACAAGGTATGAAAGCCCCCCCCCCCCCACCACTTCATGGCTTCATAGAGAGATCCTTTGGTCGACTTTGCCCATCAGCCTATGTGCTATATTTAGCAACATTGCGTCATTTTCTTTCCTGGGGCTGATTGGTCAAGATAAGTGCCGTCATGAGACGACGTAATAATATGGGCTCCATAGGGTAACATCATTTATGATTGCCTATTTTCAATGATCCCCATCTAGAAAAAAAATATAAATTTACAGTGCTATATATAAATGGACAACATTAGTAAAACTAGATAATTAACATATTTTGTGACCATAAAAAATCGTCCTGGTGTAAAAAATAATTATTGTTATGAGCCGTCATGTACACTTGCCACGCAAACTAGAGACGTTAAACCAATGTTGATTCGATGTTGGGCTACCGTCTTCTACATCAGCCCAACATTAAGACAACATTGAGTCAACGTCTCGTGGTTTGTAGGTGTAGCACGTGGATGTAGATGTTTCCCTTTCACTCAGCTGTACACATTAGGGAGTGTACGTGGATGGAGCAGTTGTACAATTAGGCCTATCATTAGTGAAGACATTTTACATAATAATGTTCACGTTTTAAATAATTTTTTTATATGAATGACAAACGCTATGAAACACTCAATCTGTCAATTGAATGCCATAATTTGATCATTACGGGGCAGTGTCGCACTGGGAGAACTTAAACTTTAAGACAACTAGTAGATCTAACTCTATTTAAATGAAGCATAATTACGATTAGGCCTACTGGCTTGCATTCCTACTGGAATGGTTATTGAACCAACATTATTAAAGTGGGGGTCAGCATTAGGCATGGTTCTAGGTTCCAACCCTCAATGTTTTTTAGAAAAAATAGTTGAATGTATTTTGGCGCCAAAATAGACCATTACGGCCAATTGTAAATGCGAGTTTACTATATATATACTTATGTATGTCTTACGAGTATGGGGATTTCTCTGTGATCCATCATTGAAAATACATTGGCACAACATTTTGATCTCTAACACAACATGAGATTATTATTGCAATATCACTACACTCGGGTATTTGTTATATATTACCTATGGCGTTAACTTTTTCACAAGTTTGATTTCGAACTCTGCCTCTGAGATATTTTTATAGTTTATAACTGGAGTTGTTTCACCCCCCCCCCTCCCCCCCCCCCATGTATAATTATCGTCCCCGTGCAGCTATGTCAAAGGGGAATTACTATAGACATTAAACGAGACACAGTCCAGTAACATAACAAACATATCAGTTGGTAATAAAAGTGTCCACATGTAATACACCCACACCGTTTTTAATTTTATAGATATGCCAAGGGCTGATCTAGGATTGTTTTAAACAGATCTAATGGATTATCAATGTGGAATAGTGTCAGCTATTTTGATTTTATGTGATCTTCTGAGCATTTTTTTTCAAATGGCTAGTAGCTACATGGAATGGTCTATTTTTACCCGATTCGCGCACACAGAAGTTTTGAACTATGTTTCCAACGGGGCGCAGCCCTATATTATTTTAAGTGGCTGATGTATCGAAAACTTTGCATCTGGTCAGAGGCTAAAAAGGTAATAAATGTAACCCTTATTCACCTGCAACTATAATAAGTACGTGGGTTACACCCCCCCCCCCCTCCCCCCCCCAAAAAAAATTGTCGGCTATTTGGTTTCTCTGAAATTTCTGGCCATTTTGAGCTTTGTCGGCCATTTTGGATTTATGTACGTTTTTCTACGATCCTAAAATCATATACGACCTACTTAATTAGTACTACTATACTCTTCAGTGTCTAAATTTTTGTCCTTACTAGCCTCAGATGCACCGTATCATTTTATTTTTATTGTCATCCATTTTGGATTCAGGTAAATCCGAAATCGTCTTTAGCAATAGATTTTATCATACAGGATCATAACCCCTTATGGCCCAAATGTCACTCATTTGTTAGGCTCAGACGCACAATTTGCGAGGTATGACATTTGAAATTCTCTAATGTATTGTCAATGGAATTGCTTTCACATTTGGCCCCACCATACTCACTCGCTATTGGTCAGATCTTTTAAGGGATAGTGGGATACTTCACTAGCCGAAGATCATGGAGGTCAGATTTCTGGACACTCGATTCAAAACTCAATGACAAATGAAAACGGCTGAACAATAATAAAAATAAGAGGGATTTTGCTGTGTTCGTATTCGTATGCCAAATCCGTTTTAAGGTACCTACACATGTGCGCGAATACGAATACAAACCCGGCAATTTTTTTTTTTTTCATGTTATTTTGCTAGATGTCGTATTTGTGTTCGTTTTTATGTGCAAAAACCCACACCAGAATAATACAAGAATGCTATGAGAAGGATTTTTGCTGTGTTTGTATTCGTACTCATATTTGTCAATATTATGCGAACCTGTAGTACCTAAAGCATGATGAAATTAGACCATGTAGTCAAAAGTTAAAATAGGGTAACAAGCGGTATTATCAAAGATAATGTACACTTTTACACTATCTTTGATATGATGAGAAGAAGGGTGTGATAACATCCGGAATATGCTAAATCACTATTTTCTCGTTATTCGTCTTGTTAAGAACAGTTCAGGCTAGCCTTGTATTGGCCCCTTACACAGATAACTTTTGTGATACCTACGCCACAACCTATAAATTAAAAAGAATCAAGTAGCTAAACTACCAACCCACCATTTATGGTGTATGTATTACCATGATTACATGGGGGTAATGTTAATCCCTTTGTTTACAATAAACAACAAATCATAAAGTTTCATATAAGGGGATTGAAGCGACTCAATCAGGCTAAAATCGTCAAAAATACGGTGATTTTATTTTGGCTTCTTAATATTACCATATGATGTAAATATGTCCATAGACTAGAATTGCAAAAGTTTTTTTTAATTTGTGTGCTGCACTATAATTTACAAGATATAGAGAAGAAAATTGATTCTTTTTTTTGAACCGATAGTGTTTTTTTATTATGGACATGCATGCATTTTTGTCAATTTTGGCCTGATTGAGTCGCTTTAAACTAAAGTTCATTTTATGATAATATATGATTCGATGAACAAGATACATTTGCAACAGAATACCAACTTAAGGAACATTATATTATTATCATAATAATAGCTAGACCGTCAAAATATGTGTACATTTATTGATACAGGACCTTTTAACATAATACTAGTTTAATGTGCAGATAATATATGCAAATTAACTTTAACCTTCCAATCGCAAGTTATTTTCAATAACTTAAGGGGACCCCATGGGATGAGAAATTTTACATTTTGTCAATTTTAAAAATTTAATTTATATGAGCCTACTGATCTTAACTAAAAATGCAAAAAAGTCAAAAACAACTTTAAAGCACCGCAAAAGAGTGAAATAGTTATATTTCCAGGTTGTATATTGCCATGTAAACAAAACAAATAAGCACTATACAGCACTTTACACCACATATTCCCACGTCTTGGACGGTGCATGAGATCAAAGCAATCGCCGCTAATTGGTGTCTTTCAGGACATCCTTTAGCAAGTGTTTAGGTATACAAAAAGTTTGTTTGAGTTTTAAGCGGATTCATAGTCTATAAAAAAAAAAAATTTAATCTAAAAAAAATTAATCATCATCTGTGGGATACGTCGTACACTACTTCATTACAAAAATAAAAACGAAAATTGATGTCATCCCAAGGAGACGCTTTAAAGTTTCTTCTTGCAAACGCAAGGGCGGGGGCCCCGCTGTAGTGGTTAAAGCTGCCTGCTTGGAAATTTGGAGATAGCGGGTTCGAACCCCACTCTGGCCTCCAAGTTTCAAAGAAACAAAATGGTTCGTAAAGATTCAATATTGCCGGGAGTCTCCGTGACCGAGAGGTAGCGTGCTCGGCCTCAGACTATCAGGGCCCGAATTTCGAATTGTGTGTCTGGAGGGCAGTATCATCTCACTATCCTCAGGAGGTTCTCCTCGCCCAGTTTAGCCTTTATGTGCACAAAGGTGGCCTAAAATCCCATTCCTTTCATCTCATTTCTTGATAACGCAATTCACAACTGGAAGTGAGCGGAAATTATTCAGATTTCGCGGAATAGAGATCAATGATTTGTATTTTTTTCTGATTTATATCAACTTTTATATATCTTCAACATGATGGTATTGATTGTGCTAATAAAAAATTCAAAAAATATAATCGTGACCGGCGGTGACCTATGGACCTGAAAAGTAGGCCTACATCCATTTTAAAAGTTACCACAAAGTATAGGCCTGACATTTGTACAACGCCGGCCCAACGTATTCGACGTTGGGCTAACACTGTACAAATGTTAGGCTATACAAACGTTTCGTGTTTGCTGGGAACAATTCATCACCAAAACGTTGCTTATTGTTTGGAAAATGTAGGTTTAATTATTTGAGTATCCCAAATTGTTTAAATAATCCAGGAGCCAAGTAAAAAAAAAATCATTTTCGTTTACCCCCCTCCACACATTTGTTTCGTGAATTGTAACATTTTTTCTGACCTGATGTAGTTCCAAATTGTGGTATCACTAAATAGTTAAAGCACATTTTAAGTCCGAGGGGCATTTTGATCAATATTTTCGATCATGAAAAAACTTACATTGCGATATATTATTTTAAATCATTTTGTTAGGTATATGGTATATATAGTCTGAGTAATATTTCCTACGTAATAGTTTGGGAACTATGCAAAAAGAATTCATTTTTCCAAGATGGCCGCCAAAAATATTGTAAAAATAGTATACAATAATTGTTTACTAGACTACATACCCCCAAAAACAAACTATTCCGAACATCTACTCCAATCGGGTTCAATGCCACAACAAGGCAACTGTGAGAGAGTTTGTTTAATGACAACTGTGGCGCATGTTGTTTTCAATAAATTTTTACATCAAAATTTTACCTGATATTGCGCGCATTCTCAGGTCTCACCAAATCAATTTTGAGGACAAGCGGATAAACGGCGACGAAGATTTAGTGTTATTTTGTTTTATTGGCGGCCATCTTGGGAAAAGCACTTTCCTTGGAATTATTACAAAAATATTATACAGGAATTACTTATTGCAATATATACACTGTATACCTTAAAAGTGGTTCAAAAATATATGTTAGTTTTAAAATTATAAACATTGTAAAAATATTGACATATCACCCCTAGTACTTAAAAAGTGTTTTATATAATTGGTGATACCACAATTTTGCACCAGAACAGGTCTAGTAATGTCACACATATACCAAGGTACCTCATGAAATCAACAAACTGAATGTGTGGAGGGGGGTTAACCAAAACCTTAAATGAGCCTCTTTTGAAAAATGGCTCCTGGACTAAAAAGACGTTGAGTCTGATGAGTAGGCCTACATGAGTAGTCCATATTATATATGTTTATATAGGCGCTAGGTGGTAGAGCCAACAGCAAACTCTCTACACTGACCACTGTTGATTTAATGCTGGCTTGGTGTCTACGACGCTGACTTGTCATGTTTACTCTGACAGAGAAATATGTTGTTTTAATATTGGCCCATCGTCTTCGACGCTGGCCCAACAATAAAACAATATCGGTTCAACGCCTTCTATTTGTTGGTAGTAGTGCTGTATGCACCTCAGTCTTGTTACGTAATAGACCCCCAGTAGTCTTATATAGTACGGGTCATACATTGTACCCTCTCGTGTACACACGTGTCGACATTCATTGAGCTTGAAAGAATACATGTCTCATGATGAATATTTCTTTTTAACCAATCGTCAGCGCCTGCAGCCTTGAGTGCAAATGACGCAATGTTACTAAATATAGCATTAGGACGATGGCGAAAGTCGAGCAATAGATCTCTCTTTAAAGCCATAAAGGGGTGGGGGGGGGGGGGGGGGGGGCGTTTCACACCTTGTTCTTTTTCTATTGTATGGACTGTGGACTGTTCTAGACATTGACTGACCAGAACGCTTGCATTATAAATAACTATGCAGATGCCTGTGGCTCAGTAGACAGTCAAAACAATGGTCTGGGCGTCTAATAATACCTAGGTCAAATCTAATAATGCTGTGTGAACTGAATCAAGACGGTCTTATTTCAGAGAATGCCCAGTGAACACATTAGAAAAACAACCCTGGTAATGACTATTGGTGCAATACACTCCCCACGGTGCTTGACTCTAAAGCGACAGTGCCCGACCTGGCGTGCAGTGTATGGTACATAGACATAGACTTGTAGCCTACTGTGAACGACGTGTGCATAAATGGCATATGGCGGGGTGTATAGGGAACATTCCAACACATTGTAAAATATTCCGATCTAATAAAATAAAATAAAACGGCTGGTTTCTGAGACACACGCACATTGCACTGATACTGCGTGTCAGGATATCTAGATATCCCGTTTCTAGTGGGATATCCCGTACTGAGGGCATAAGTGCCAGGAGTGAAAAATATATTCGTCCTCCAAATAGGTTTAGTCTGGTTCTAACGGTTTTATTAAAATATCCATAGATTAACTAATTGGTTAAAAGCCAGGCCAGGCAGCGGATAAGTTGGGAACAAGCCGTGAGTGTTATTAATCCCCAGACAGACAGCTATTAGCCGCGGCTTATATTAATAATGGGCTGAGTAATCTGTTTGCCACACTCCAGTACGCTAGGTGTTAACTCTAGGTGTTAAAGTATATCACGGGTACGCAATGACTGTTGAGAATCTTACATAACAAAATTTATCTGAATTATACGAGGGACAAAAACAAACCCTCTCCGGACTGGTTAAGTAGAAAGAACATTATGATATTTGGTAACTATATTAATAAGAACACCTAGCCTACGGGAAGTAGTAACTATATATATATACAAATGTATCAATATATAATATATATACAATGTTATATCAGGCTGTATATTTACTGTGAACGACATGGTGGATCTAAAGAAACGACAAACTCATAAAAAGGAAAATGGAGATTATTGAGTCGTTGTAACAAAGCCAGGCCTCAGTGGCAGGTGTAATAAATCCACAGAATAATCTAGGAAATATATGAGTATGTTTGCCGACCCTAAGACATTACACTAAATGACATTATGTTTTACCAGACGTAAATTATTGCGAGTTATGTTAAGCGCAGCTGGTCCGATAGTAGGCCGGATACGCAGATACTATATTATGTACGAGACCACAATAAAATTTCAGTTAGTAGTTTTCATTTTTGATCCAGAAAAGAGTGTTGTTTTATTCTCTCACCCAACGCAGCCTACCCACGAGTTTGGGGGACCTGGACAAGCCCAGAACGGATTTGTAAAAAGGGCCGAGATCTTTATATTAAAGGGCCGAGAACTTTACAACATGACGCATTACACGCAACCTCAACACCGTCTTTACATATTTCCGACTGCAGCGCCTCTGGTGATCAGGAGGCGTGAAACAAAGAATTGCAACCGTGATATACAGTGAAGTGAATATTGCTTTACGTCGCTTCATCTCACCATCCTCAGGAGGTTCTCCTGGCCCAGTTTAGCCTATATGTGCACAAAGGTGGCCTAAAGCCCGATTCATTTCATTTTTTACGTCGCTTTCTGCACAATCATGGCAATATCGCGAGAGAAGGAAGCCCGAAGCCGGGACTATGCCCTACTGTTATTTCGAATAACTTCAAGGGTTCTTTATAGTATACAGTACCATAGGCAGCACTGTACACTCCAGGCCTTTTAACAGTTTGGAGCACTGTATATGCACAACCACAATGACAAATATCCGGCCCGACCGGGATTCGAACCTGGTACCTCCAGGTTACAAGCCCCAGTCGATACGAATGAGCCATCGGGGCCGGCCCCGTGATATGCAATGGGAGATAGTGGGGCGGCATAGCATAACGATCTTGCGTGTTTGAATAAAAACAATAAAACTTGCACAAATTTGCACAAGCATATCAGTTTCAGTTTTTAATATAGATGTTTTTTTATTTCTGCTATAAATTCCAATATGGCCACTAAAATTTAAAATTGCTGACAGTGGCCATCTTGCATTTGTAACTTTTGGGATAGTGACCCTAGAATATAATGTAATTAATACCTCTTTTCTTAATTTTGATTCTTGCCAGTGACTACTGTTCATTATTAGATTACGAGATTATAAGTCCATAATTGAATTAAATAATCCAATCTAGACTAATTTAAAGGAGTTGATTGCATTATAATTGACACTTTACGTTCCAATGTCATCTAGAGGTCACAACCAAAATTAACGGCTATCAATCAATCAATCAATCAATCAATCAATCAATCAATCAATCAATCAATCAATCAATCAATCAATCAATCAATCAATCAATTAATCAATCAATCAATCAATCAATCAATCAATCAATCAATCAATCAATCAATCAATCAATCAATCAATCAATCAATCAATCAATCAATCAATCAATCAATCAATCAATCATTCAATCAATCAATCAATCAATCAATCAATACAACTTCTAAAGCGCCTATATCTTCAGTGGACCGAGCTCTGAGGCGCACAATTCCTTAGCGTGCTCATGTGTCATAATCGAGGCCAAATCAGGTACGTCAACAGGGAGCCGGGCTGCTTAAGTTATTTTCGGAATGTTAAGATTGTTTTGACATTACGTATTGGCACAGGTAGGGCGTTCCATAAGGCTGGACCAGATATAGAGAAAGCTCTTGACCCAGTTTTTTATTCTTTATACGAGGAACAACAAATCTATTCGAATTAGTGGAGCAGAGATATTTTGAGCATTTCGGCCGAACAAGTAAATCAGCCAGATATGCAGGTTGGTTTTCTTTTAGGGTTCGGAAAGTTATCACACATATTTTAAAATGAATGCAAAATTTGACAGGAAGCCAATGTAATCGTTTGAGAATTGGAACGGAACGACTAAATCGACCACTCTTGCAAGGCAGTTCTGAACACGTTGTAATCTAGCGATATCCTTTTCTGGCATATTGTGAAAAAGTGAGTTACACTAATTTAACTTACTACTGACGAGTGTCACTGCAATTTGCTTGGCAATATCTAAGGACGGACGTTTTTTGAAATCGACGCAGGTCACGGATATAACAGAAGTATGCCCTACATGTTTGGGATATGTGTTTTCGGAAATTCAGGCTACTGTCAAATAGTACACCAAGATTTTTAGCTGACGTAGATGGATTTGTATCCTGACCTAGATGTAAGCATGATAAATTATTCAAGAATTTTTCTCGTTGAAGTTTGGTCCCAATAAGAAGAAATTCTGTCTTGCTAGGATTAAGCTCCAGCTTAGGCCCTGTCATCCAGGCCGACACACCCATTAAACAATGTTGCAACTTCTCATGAAATTCCTTAGCGTTTGAAAGTGATAGAGACAGGTAAATTTGGGTATCATCGGCATAAAAATGGTGGTTTATGTCAAAACTAAAGATAATAGCGCTGAGTGGTTTAGTATATAAAGTAAAAAGCACTAGTCGGAGCACAGAGCCCTGTGAGAGTGTGACTTTTCTGAGAAAGTGTCTTTAATTTGTACGGACTGGTGCCTATTTTGCAAATAAGAAGATAACCAAATTTGAGCAATGAAAAATATTATAAGGCAAGGTTAAATAATTTTGAGAATGTCTTGAAGAAAAATAAGGAAATTGTTATAGTAGGTGACCTTAATATAAATTATGACTTGGATGAAAAGAAGTATAATAATCAAGCTCATTATATTGAAATGTTGTTGAATTGTAGGCAATTAATATTAGAACCTACTCGTGTAACATTGAATACTTCATCCATTATTGATCATATATACACAACAATGCCGAATAATCATGTACAATCCGGTGTTCTGAAATACACAGTCAGTGATCATTAACTTGTATATACAATTTTGAGTTTTAGAAAAGATACCACACCGGTGAAATATTACACAAGAAAAGTTATGATTAAATGGACACAGGAGCTTATCTGAACGAACGTATGCTATCTCAATTATACAATATTGTTAGTGTTTCTGATAATGTACGAGATGCGTGGGTAAAATGGTCTGATCAATTTAATAGAAATGTGAGTACCAAGCAAATTAGAGTAAAAAACAGACCGAATCCCTGGTTAACACCAAAAATACTTGAATTAATATATAAACGTGATTATACCCACCACAAAGCAATCAAACTGAAAAACTCAGACATGATGGCTGAATATAAGCATCTACGCAATGAGGTTGTCTCTAATATACGAAAATCTCAGCAAGATTATTACAAAAAGAAAATAAGTCCAGATGATAAACATCAAAATATATGGAAAGCTGTGAATGAGTCTCTTGGAAAAGACAAAAAATCTAAAGTACCGAATGACATCTCACCCGATGACTGGAATAATCACTTCACTTCTGTTGGTCCAAAATTAGCTAACAAAATTACAGATAGCCAGAATCCAACTTGGAAAAATAACACCAGTATCTACCAGTTCAAAATTAACTCAATAATGGAAGAAGACACTTTAAAAATGCTACAAAATTTGCCTTCTAGAAATAACATTGATGTATTAGGATTTGATTCACTTCTTTTAAATCTTTCAAGTGATGTTATTTGCAGTAGTCTGACAGTTTTATTAAATATGTCACTTAACACAGGGCAGATACCAGATGACTGGAAAAAAGCACGAGTTACCCTTTAAAAACAAGGGCTCGAATACCGACCCAAATAATTATTGCCCCATCTCAGTCATCAGACATATCCCTAAATGTTTTGAAAAAAATGGTTGATGTGCAGTTTCGGGAATATTTACTAGCCCATGCGTTTATTACACAAAGTCAATCGGCATTTATGAAGCATCATTCCACCCAAACATCACTGCATCATGTTATAGACTAATTTTTAGATAATATTAACCATGGTGAACTCACTGGTGTTTGTCTTTTTGACCTTGCAAAATGTTTTGATACAATAGATCATGAATTGCTGCTATATAAACTCGGTAAATATGGATTGACTGAAACAGAATTACTATGGTTTTCTAATTACCTTTCAGACAGATCACAAATAGTAAACATAAATGGTCAATTCTCATCCCCTAATCTAATAAAAACTGGAGTACCACAAGGATCTGTCCTCGGACCTTTATTATTTCTATTATTTATTATTGACTTTCCTTCATGTCTCTCAAATGCAACATGTAATATATTTGGTGATGATAATATGGTGCATGTAAATGGCACGTTCATTGCCGAAGTTGAGACATTATTACAAAAAAGTGTTGATGAATCTGTGAAATGATTTAGAATGAACAAACTTTCAGTTAATATTGATAAGTATCATGTAATGTTAATATCTGGAAGGAACACTCCTCGGTACTCATTAAATATTGATATTGTTGGTGTAAAAATACCTCATGTACGTAGTGCAAAATATCTCGGAGTTGTAATTGATAGTGAATTGAAATGGACCGACCGTATCAATGAGCTATCCAGCCGATTATCGTCGAGGCTGTATATATTACGAAAACTCAGATAAATTTTACGATACAACAATTTCAACTGTATTTACTATGCTATATTCCAATCTTGTATAGATTATTGTCTTAGTGTCTGGGGATCGACTTCTGAAAAACATGTGAACCATTTACAAAAGCTGCAAAAACGAACTGCCCGCATTGTAACCCCGCACTTTAACTGGGATGAATCGAGTATAAAAATTATCAGGAACCTGGGATGGCAAACAATTAGAGAAAGATATGAATTCTTAACTTGTTGTATCACATATAAAGCACGGAACAACTTGGCACCAAATTATATTTCTGATCTTTTTTCCTCCGTTGCGGAACATCATAGTGTATTAACTAGAGGCTCAACAAATAACAATCTGTATCTACCGAAACCCAATTTAACAAAATTCAAATCATCGCTCAGCTATTCCGGAGCGAATCTCTGGAATTCGTTGCCTATGAACATCAGAGATTCGCCAACATACAATACATTTAAATCTCGGCTGAAGAAATTGCAAAAATCAAAACCACATGTTTAAAATATGTGGAACAGTTTGAACTAAGGGTGTTAATTGTTTTAAAGCGATGTATGTAAAACAATGTATGTATATTTTAAAAAAGCTAACAAGTACGTTATGTTATGTATATGTATGTGTGTATGTATGTAAATATATATTTATATTTTACTTGTTCTCATAGTAAACACATTCTTTAAAGGAAAAAAAATCATGTTTTAAAATAAAAATGCTAACGTTTCTACGCTTTCCAGAGTGTATTTTACCTACTATTCATAGTAATATTCATATATAATATATATGTGTTTTTTTATATCTGGTTTTGGGGCGGGCAACATTTCTATATTATGTGTTTTAACCTTGGGGCGTTTTTATCTGTAATATAAAGCTCACTTGTATTATATATTATATAATTGAATGTTTGTTTTTCACATAACAAAATCTCTACAGGGCACATATGAAAAATAGCCTGACTGCTAATAATGTCCACCCTGTATAAATATGTCTCAATAAATAAAATAAAATAAATAAAGTATATACGGAACTAAGCAATGGTTAATATGTTAGCGGTTATTTTTTATCTTAGCGAGGATCTCTCAGCAATGTAATTTTGTAAAATAAACATTTCATTTTAATGAATACCACACTTACCAGTAGTCCAACACAGCGTGAGTATGAACCAAATCTCCGTATCTCTATATGGATGATCTCTGATTTCATTATTTCAGTATTTCCATGTTCTAATATCACATTAGAAGGCACCAGTCAGAGACATGAGGTGCTGGGAGTTTATGAGATGATAACAGACGGTAGATCATGTGATGATGAACATACTGTCTACATGCAAACCTGGCCCAGACAAGACTTCTACCTGTACTACCTTACAGAGGTCAGTGGTTATAAAAGTACAGTGTTGTATTTAGCGAGGATATCAACTTAGATTATTGTGTTTAGCTGGGATATGTATATTGTGTAAGTCAGGGGCTAGCTATAAAGTATTTGTATTTCGTATTGTATTTAATATCATATTATTGCATTTAGCTATGATATTTATGTTTTGTCCAACACGTTTGTTATTGGTATCCCAGCAAACACGCGACATTGAACCAATGTTGGGTCAATGTTGGGCTGACGTCGTAGACGGCGGGCCAACATTGACCCAACACTGGTTCAATGTCGCGTGTTTGCTGGGATATTAGTATCTTAACAAACACGTTAACCAATTTGGGATTAATGCTGGGCCAGCGTCATGGACAGTGAGCCAACATTCAGCCAACAATCCCTGTTTGCTGGGATTTTCAATGAATGACGCATGTGCTGCATGTGTTGTATATTTAGTTTGCTTTAAATACTTGGTCAAATTATAAGCATGTGTAGTTCTAACTCGATAGTCACTTTAATGAAACCATAAATGCATTGTGTTTTATGCATTTATCGATAGTCACATGACAACATAAATGTATTTTGCTTGATGCATTACTCGATAGTCACTTTAACGACAACATAAATGCATTGTGTTTTATGCATTTCTTATAACAAAAATATTTAAATCATAAACAAATTTGGCTAACAACCAGTTCATTTCATGTTGGTACCCGATAACCCCTCGAGACAAATCTTGTGAACTAAACAGTATTTTTTCCTCTAGGCATCTTCATGGATTGTCAACAGTGAGTTGTGCGTTAACGAAGCAGTCCTACATCTGAATACAGAAGACCTACTGGATCCTGATGTCACCTGGAAGGAATATTACGATTCTTGGAATAACGTCACTACAATCACAGTTACGTGTGGACGTGAGTGAAACATCACTGAAACCTAGGGCACGTCCAAATGAAAATATTAAGATTAAAATTATCTTAAATCTGACTTGTTTCTTTCTCAATATTATCCTGCTGAACACGACAAATATGCTTTATTAGTCGACCTAATCACTGTTATCGGGAGTGAAATCTGTGTATAAACATTACAATTTGCAAATATTAATTGTGCTCAAATTAAACACTTTTTAGTTTTTAAATTTTCACTCACTCAAAGGCCCCGTGTAGTCCCCAGACCTACTCTGCACAATGTCATATTTTATACTATTTTAGATGACTTTTTAAATAATAGAGTGTTCAGCTTCCATTTTTAAACCACTGGGAACGATTTTCCCAAAGGCAAAAGTAGGGGGCGGAGCTAATTCGTGGCGTCCCAAGATGGGGACATGCTTGGCTGGTTATAATACATGTACATGTACATGTAGCTGATGATGTAATATATAATTTTATAAAACTGACGAAATTCAACATGGAACGCCGGTCCAGCGCTGCCTGAATGCAGGTGCAGCACTAAAATTAATGGCCATCACCCCGTTCGCTCCTGGCCAGCGTCTAGCATTCACTCGCCCCTTGTTCACCCTGTCGATGTGGGCATATTGAAATGAATATAAATCTAGTTCAGCTCATGTACAATCACAAGAAACATGAAACATATACACATATTTCAATGTTAATTCAGATTCAATAATGGGCGATTTTTTGTGTGTGAAGTCATGGGGTGGGAGATCCGCCCAGCCCAAGAAATGTGCACATTTTCAGTTAACTCAATCCGCATTGGTAATCTGTGCAGGTCGATTGCAATCTGAAACCAGATTGTAATCTAAAGCCGGATCACAGCTCTTTGTGCTTCTTTGGCAGTATGGTCTATTTTTATAATCAGCACTACTGTCTCTGTATTCTTTTTTTGGTTGATAGTATAGTAATATCGACTATATGGTATTGACTTTTTCATGAATGTGAATTTCTCTGCCTCTTCCCCGACTTTTTCATGCTTCCATAAAAAAATCCCTGACAAATGCACTGGAAGTAATGTGACAAAATAAGTTTTTCAATTACAGAGTGGTCCCCCTGACTTAAAAATAAAGTGCCAAATAAATTCCCAGACATTTCTTAATTTCCCTGATTTCCAGATCAGTGGCCACCTTCACCTACTGCAACGAATCCCATTTTAGATGCAGCAGTGATCTGCACCAGTCCGTATAATGAATCTGAATCTAAACTGATATCAGATACAAGCTGTTTGTATTTTAACTTTGGATCAGATGGTATTTGATCAATTGGAGTATTGAAAATGCCAAATAACCTTCTGTCATTCCATATTACATTCTGACAGATGGCTTAGTAGACCACTAGTGTCACACGCGTCGATTTACACGTTTTGCAGCTTTATTTTGAGAGAAATCACTCTATCGGCTTTTGCGTAATATAATTGGATCCCCCATGATGACTGCTGTCATAACATGTTATTTCGCAATTTAAATTTTGACATTCTGTACCTGGCAAAACACATTTGATACCATGTAACTTAAATTAAAACATGTGACACAAAAAGATAAAAACAAACATAATAACAAATATAATATAAAAAGTACGAGTTATTTTGCAATATCAAACGTCACGATGACATACCACAATGTGAAAAAATCAATCACATTTGCCATTTCACATCAATTATAATTTGTATTTACTAAACATATACTTTCCGTAGATAGTCACAAGAGTAACAGCATTGAAGGAAGATTGTCCCAATTTCAAGTACAAACAAATCACAAGTTTTGAAGCCCCCACCGCCATGAGACTTTTATTTGCACTATCCCATGTCATCATATCAAAAATACTGATGATAGCACCACTGCTGAACTGAGATCTCAGGGCTAGCACCTCTGCATCCATTATATTTACGCTTGACATACTACTTATAACTTACTATTGCTATTCACATTATGTTTATAGGGCTTCACAAGCCATAATCTCTACCATTGAATATGCTACAAATATTAACCTCTTCAGCCTGGGGTTCATCTTTATACGTCAGAATTTGACGTCAGTGGAAATCAGATTCTGACGTATAAAGACGATCCCCGAGCTGAAAGAATTCAAATATTTAAAACTGTGGTATACCTATAACATAGGTATTCAAATGAAGCGTAAAAAGCTAACTGAGATGTTAATGATGATTTCAAATTGAAAAAACGCTTTGATCTCCATGACTTTTACTATAATATTTCAGTGTTGTAACGGTTAATTACAGACACTGACCGAGATACATATTTTGTAATTTCACAGACTCACAGCCATGCAGTCGCATATTCGTGGAAAACAGTCTTTCGCAGTTTGGCAGGGAAGGAGTTTATGAACATATCGGAGATGTAATATGTTCTGTGAGACCAGTTTACAAACAGATATGGCCCAACTTTATAGATGTTCAATATCTGTTCTTCGCTTCGGCATTAAATGCTTGGGTGATTGGAGACAACTATGAGAATTGTAATGAAACCACTGGAGCATTCAGATTAGGTGTGAAGGTGAATGATGGGTCTTCTTTTCCAAATAAAGTTAAACAGCCATGGTTGAACTATGTGAACTACACAGAAGAAAACAGATGGGAGGAACATGACGAAATGACCGTAATTTGTGACGGTGAGTATAGTTTTTGGCTGGTGTGATTTGTGATGGTTAGTGTGAGTATGTTTATCTCCTTATAGTTTTTTTGTCGTTTCACCCTCCATACTTTAGCTAAGGCCATCTAGTATATGTTAGGAGCTAAACCAAGGGTTGAATATGCTTAGCTATTTACTTATCCTTCCTATCACCAGTTTTTGTGATGTAAAGACAACAAACACACAGACTGTATAATTATGTCAGGTTTTTACATTCGCCACAACTTCAGATCTTCCCCATTGCTTCTTGTTTGACTAACTCAATATTGATCCCCAGAACTATATTGACTGGAAATGTAAATATAGATGCAATCTTTTAATGTCATTTGGGAAGTTTAAAGCAACAAAATAACATACTACATTATCTTGTATCATGGTCCCTTCACCTAATCGTTTTTCAAACAATTATAATTTTACATAGTTTTATTATTCCACAGATAGCAGCATATGTGAAAGTTTTCAGCTTATTGGGACAGATGCACATTATGATAGAGAAGGGATCTACACCCTGCTGCCAGACGTTGAGTGTGTAAGAAAACCTGTTTACACATTGAAAGGCACAAATAGAGACTACTTTGCCTACTTTCTGGGTGAAGCTTGGGTGGTAGGAGACGCCGTGTGCGATGCAGAGTGTACGTATAACCTTGAACATGCTTATCGAGGAACAAGTGAATGACAGTAACTTTAATCATGGACCGAATGTAGATATTTAAAAAGAATCACAAAATGTTCTTTTTCAAATGTAAGGGTTACTGAGATTGTTTTGTAAATATATTATATATATGCATATATACAAAAATGTAATAAATACATAAATAATCATAGATGTCTTTATTTTGACAGTATATTTGGCACTAAGAGCAAAGACAATCACCCCTGACAGATCTTCACTGCCCTGGGAGGAAGCGTCAAACGGGGAGTTAGTGGTAAATGTTGATATTGATGTGACATGTACAGGTATGATTTTTTTTTAAATATTCTCAATACTTTTAAATCCTGCCATATGATATGATGCAAAATAATTTATATCTGACTAGAATTCTGAAGGGATTGAATTTTAGTCACTTTTCTGTAAGTAAAACTGGTAATAAAGATATATTACAATACTTATAGTCGACAATGGGCAGGCAACAAACAAAACAGAAGACATAAACAACATGTACCCTTAGTACTGGCGATGCTTCTAGCGTTGGATATATTTTTTACACAACAGTACAATACATTGTCAAAAACACATTTGAAACTAAACAAAACAGTTCAACTTGAGATAGCCATATGAGACTTCCGAATTAAAAAAGCTTTAAAAAAAATTTTTTGTAAGGTTACATACAGTTCTAGTATCGTCATTCGACATGAGCTCTATAAATGTATGCATATTTGGTCTTTTAAAATAATATTCAGATATGTACCTCTTTCTCAGTTGTTTATATAATTGACAAATACAAATAAAGTGATATTCATCCTCAATATCATCACATAACATACACTTCCTTTCATTAACAGGAGTCGGGTGTGGTTTATGCCATCGACCACTTTCAATAGCTAGACATGAGTCATCAATCAACAAATACTTATACTTATACTTATTGAAACTTATTTACACACCTTCGTCCGACTTATAACGCTGGGATGCTTATAACACTTTTCCAAGAGCAGGCAGTGACATCAAATCCAATATAATCTTTGTACGAAATATATTAGTGATGAATGTTATCGGTATTATTTGCCGTATATATACACACGTACCTGTGTAATTTTCATATTGTACGATGTACGTTTGTTTATTCCCCATGAATAAGATATAATTACCACTGAATCAGCTGATACCACCACTACCAGGAGTACTTCCTCCACAACTACCATATCCAGCAGAATAAACCCGACAACAACTGTGACAGACCGAACAAGTCAGACCTTACAACGCTGAAATATTTGTTTATAAATCTTGAAAACTAAAGGGTTTTTTCTATTTGCAATTATCATAAATGTCTTACTTACCTATGTTATGGGTCTACGGCCATACATTTTCAGTGCGGGGACTGTCTTTATACGTATTCTGACGGACAAAGACGGTCCCCGCACTGAAAAGGGTGACGATGTCAGCACATTCGCTACAGAATGCATTAATAATTAAATAACTTAAAATTTTCGCTTGAAAAGCTTGTTAGCTTCAATATAAGATCAATTCAAAGGAATATTGACACACGGAAGTTTTAAAAGTTTGTTTTGTTTTGCCCAACAATTGTGCTGTAACTCTTTCGTTGCACTGTCCACAAGTTAAATGTTCATTAATTTCAAGCTGTCTATAATCGAAAGTCCGGCAATGACTTCTGAGGTTCGGCTGTTGACATCATAGCTCTTCTATAATGTCCATGCAACAGCAATAGAAATTCTGAACTCGGGAATTCGGAACCCGAAATTTTTAACTCGGAAACAGGAAGTAGGATCTCTGAAGCCGGTAGCTGGAAGTCTGAAATCAAAAGTTGGAATATGAAAAATGGAATTTGGAAATCGGAAGTTAAAACTCGAACTCGGAAGTTCTATAATGCCCATGTGATAGTCATTAATATGTAAGCACTTGTGCTGTCTAAGAGTTCGTTTCTATGTTTCATTTTTTTTAAACGTAAATTGGTAACCCAGTTTTCATTTCCAAATGACGACCAAATTGTACAAATTATGGAAAATAAACACCTCCCACACTGAGCTGTTAGCTTGGACGAATCCCGTACAAACTTGCAATGGATCTTTCAACTTATTATTATTATTATTCTCTGCCGATTTTTGCACATCTATTTCTCTTCGAATTCTACAGTAATGGACACAAAATTTAAACATTTTTATTTGTTATTTGATGAATTGATCTCTTTCCACAAAGTAATTTAACTAGCTTGAACTGTATATAAATCGTCTGAGGGGTACTAGTTTCGGTGCAACAATTTATTAAATAAGTGCTAACAAGTGCTAATATGGGGAAATGAATGATTTGTTCGATGAAATTGAATGAGTAAAGCAAATGAATAAAATCATTTTCAATATCGCACGACTTTAGATTTTATAATCAGATAATCTCACGAATGTGACGGTACCCGCAAATGAAGCAGAAAGAGCTAACTAAGGCATTTGTGATGATTTCAAATGTAAAAAAAAACACTTTCGGTCTTCATGGTTGATACAAAAATATTTCAACGTCGTAAGGGTTAATAACGTTTGCATATCCTCAGGGCCCGATTGCAGGAAAGAAGATCATCTTGTGTCGGTTTAAACTGAGATCAGCTAATCCCTTTGATTAACTCGGTTGCAGGAACGTAATAACTTTGTTATTAGATGATCTACTATTTGATCCGAATTTTACTAAATATCCGACATGATCTCCGTATCACGGAAACGTGTACCAAATCATACGTAATCGATTTGTTATTCCTTAGAATGTCCAAATCACCTAACTAGGCTACCTAGTAGGTAGGGCCTAATGAACCACCAGTTTATACTGGACTGACTTATATGTGTATACAGGGCTTATTTATATAATCCATAACCATGGTAACATCTAACATAACGTCTAACATTTAAATGTTTGGGGGCTGTAGGCCTATAATAATGAATAAACATAATATAACCTAATGCGATACATGTAGACAAAATATATTCATAATTCAAATGTAGACTACAGCTGCGTAGTCTACAGTTGAATTATGAATATATTTTGTGATAGTCTTGAATTATATTAAATAGGCATCAAAATATGTTAAACCTCATTGATATGGAATAGTAAAGAATCTATGCTTAAAATATCATAGGCTAATCACAATATAGAGCCCATAATATAGGGCCTACACATGGGCCTAAATGTATAATTATTTTGACATAGGCCTATCAGAAAGCTGGCCTAACTACCGATCATTACAACTCTTTAAAAAGTGATTTCCCTATGCCTAGTTGTACCAAATAGTACCAAAGGTCTACTCAATTTCTCTGAAATAAAAACGCCTGGGTCCATATTCTCGTACAATTTACGATATATCGTAGGCTTCTGATTGGTCGAGATGGCCATCTCGACCAATCAGAAGCCTACGATATATCGTAACTTGTACGAGAATACGGGCCCTGGCCTTTTTCATATATCTAGGCAATGTCCTATTCTCTTCTTTTTTGTTGTCTACAGGCATACAGTTTAGTGAAATAATCACACCTTTTGAAATGTCCTCCTGATGGTCTATAACTATAAGGTTATAAGTAGTTATATCTAGCTTCAATGATGAACAATTACATTCGTTTAAATAAAAACGTAGGCCTGTCAGTCACTTATATTTATACACTGACACATAACAGGTGTGTTCAATCGGTAGTTTATAGGCGCACTATTGGGTGATGTGTACAGGTAGCCTGAGGTAGGGGTCGTTTTTTAGAGCTGTTTTTTAACAGTGGCACACGAACTAATAACAGGCTACATAGGTCTACTGCCCATCACTAAACTATACCAGTTGTATACTACCACAGCAGACTCACATCACCATCTGCTCTATCATCCGCATATCGGCAGAAATATATTTCACTAAATGACATTAGGTCTGTTGCGTCATGATCTTTTAATTTTTATTTTTTTGATAATAATACTAAGCTTAGTCTGAACGTATTTTAGTCTTCTATATATATTCAAAACAATGACAAAGGCTTGGTCAGCATCAAGTGTTGTGCACACTAGCCTGTAGGCCTACGCTTGTGCACCATTCATGTAGGAATGAACTCGCTTAAAAATAGGTGAGTAAAATTGATCAATGGATATTATAATGTTTTTGCTAGTAACTTTAACATAAATCGATCCAATATGTTTTTTATATTGATTGCGCACCAATTTCGGTAATAAATCAAACTCGGTTTGTTCATAATTCATAGTTTTGAAGTCGTTAATCTTGACAGGTATTAACTTTAAACCACCTCCAGAGCAGGATTAAACTTACGACCATTTCTGATACGAGATTAACTTTAATCCCGTTCCTGCAACCGCTCTTAGGATTAACTTGTGGAATTAGATCATCTTTCGGGTTAAACTCTTTCCTGCAATCGGGCCCTCAACTAGATAAGCTGACATAACCACCATCGCTCGTCATTCGAGCGACATACCAGTGTGTATATATATATATACCGATGTACCTAACATAGAGAAAACCACTGCAGTGAGCAAATACAGACTTTTTTTTATATAATTCGCTCTGTTGAATCGCTCATCACGTTCACTTATTGCATCCTTTTCCAAGATATTAAGTATGTGAAATTATTTGCAATGAAATTTAATTATTTTTGGCTTAAAATCTGTGATTTCAGACCCAAAAGTAACTCCGCAGCAGAGAAACAATGGGTTGACTGATGGAATGAGTAAGAGGATAAATAAATATAACTATGCATGTAATTTTTAATGAATGGCTGATGGCAATGATAATTTTGTCATCAGTTTTCTATTTTATTGTTCAACTACCATAAATAAAAGAGATTTCATATAAATATATACTGACAATAACAAGCGAATTCCAATTTAATTTGAGTTTATGTTCACCAGGCACTGGCATTGGAGCAGCTTTATTTGTTGTTCTTCTCATCACTCTCATCATTTGTGGTGTCGTTCGCACAAGACGCACACCGGCTCCAGGTATTGCATATTAAATATAACTATTAGTGTAGAATGTGTTTCAAGGCAATAATTTGTTCATTTGAGCTCGATTTCGGATTTATCCTTGCCGTGTGGGAACCGACTTTAAACGTCAGAATCTGACGTCTCTAGACGTCAATTTCTTACGACTATAATAGATCACCGTACCGAAACAGTAAACTATTTTTAATAGCCGTAGACTCTTAACTTGGGCATTCAAATAAAGCGGGATGAGCTAGGTAAAAAAAATTATGATGATTTCAAATCAAAGAGTTGCATGATATTGGTAGAGTTATAATTGTACATAATCATCATCATCATTTTATTGAAAGATTATTTCATCAAAATGCAAAACTGCCCGTTGGATGGACTGTTTCTTTGTTTTAACAAATCGCAAAGATTTACAAGTTTTTGACTATTTTAAATGTGAAAATCATTTATGAAAGTATTCTATATATATCTTTCAACAATTATGTGGATGAAACCTTTTTTTCTATATACAACTATGCAAGTACGTGATTTAATGTGAATGATAATTATAATGTTCAATATGTTTTCGTTCGTTGCAGCAACACCAGACGTTCCACTAGCAACGTGAGTTTACAACGTGTACATTTATGGTTATAATAAAATAGTTGGTTCTATATAAATTGTAGTGAACCAGCATGAAAAAAATTCTACAAACATTGCAACCTGAAAATTGTTATTGGAAAATATATATAATATACATGGCCTGAATATCGAGAATGCGGTTCTAATAAGTTCTGATATTTGTTTTGCTTACGAGTTTTTTGTCAGAGGCAGGCATGTGATGTGTCTGTGCCAAGTTCGTGTAAACCTGATTTTAATTCTAAATGATCAGCTGTCTGCTTTATACAATAGATCTGAAATGTTTTACTTCAATGTATTAATTTACTTAACTGACCAGTTCTAGGTGATAATTATGCGTAGTTATGTAATCATTACAGATGACCTTAGATTATTTGTAAATACTCTTCTCTGACTGATTATTAGTTTTTTTTACATTATTTTCTGTTATTTTCATTCAATCTTCTTACATCTAACTTTTTAATGTAGTTTTACATGATCAATTTGGAACATAAAATATATCGTATTTGTAACTACTTTGATACTGCTTAGTAATTAGACAGGGATATATCCTAACCAATCTAATAAACATGTCTGTCAAACTTTTCTCAACGTTTTCCATTGTGTTTTTTCCCGTAGATTTTAAATCTGCCAGATACCATTCGAGATTTTGCATATTAAATTAGCTAATTTGCATATTTCCAAAATGGCCGCCAAAAAAAGTAATCGGCTATGAATACAATCACGGCAATCATAGAAATGTGTTTTTTTGGCCCTACGTTCGGGTTTTGAAATCCCATAATGCCGTTTTGACGACAATGTTATTTTTGGGGTCATTGAAAGGTCATAGGTCACGTGACCATTGAAATACAATATCCCACCTTTCCGTTTTAGCAAAAAGTGCACAAATGGACTTTTTGGGGATAAAATGATGATTAGAATGCCTGATATTATATCTTTAATTTCAGAGGGTTACATCTCATACACAAGACTATATTTATTAATACAAGATGGCCGCCATAATTCAAAATGGCCGCCAGCCGAACCTAAAATCAAGATATCTGAGCTTCTAGATATCATATTTAAGCTATCTTAGTGTCTAGATTGGGGTGTTGTGGATCAAGGAATACAATGTCAGACATCATTATACTTTCAAATGATTTTTGATGTCTTTTTGATCTCTATAGTTTGATATTTTGGCAAAATTGTGTGATCCATCTACGCCACCATAGTTATATTTGACTTCCTCCCAGAATGAGTTTATCATCCGCACACTGTTCTGAATTCACATACTAACATGATATAAAGTAAAACCATAAACATCACATGTATATGACAGCGATAAAAGAGATAAATAGACATATAATTTACATTATAATACGGCACTGTTATTTTGTAGCATATGTGGAACTACTACCCAGAACTACTACCCAAGGGATAAACATCATATTTTCTGGAAAACTGACACGGCGTGTTGTAAAAGTTTGGGCACCTGAAATGATATCTACATATATTTAGGATCACAACCTCGGTGCACAACCTTGCAAATTGACTAAATAAATTGGACATTGGCAGGAAGCCAATAATGGCGGCCATTACCGAAAAACTTGAATTTGTCAATATATCGGTCAATATTTAAGATAATTTGCTTTTAAAGTTGTTTAGACCAGTATTTTCAGGGTCAAGGATCAATATAAAACCAGTCCTGAAGTGATGTTATGTCTTGTAAATATGTATACCAGTGGGCCTATATACACACAACTCTGCTTTTATGTTTTGGAAATAATGTTTCACACTGTATATTAATAATCACTTTTGATAAGAAAACATCGTGAGCGTAAGATGTCATAACAATGATAATGTTTATTGATCAAAAACTTGATAATAGAATAAGTATTAGCCCTTGCAGTGATATAGCATTTGGTATTATAATCACTTCATAACATAGTCAGTCTAAGGGGTACTGGGATGATTGCTGGTAGTAGTACTTTTCTCTCCCACCTGGGGAGGGCCATTTGGGATCTGTCCCGTCTGTTGCATGTTGGGGAAGCAGCCTACACGTGGCTGGCTATACTATTGTGGTGGATTGCCAGCGGGGTAGCCTGTTCCTCCACTCAATAGTGGTATCAATGCAGCTCCCGCATCAGTACAGGCACTGATGTTGGCCATGCTACAGCAATACAGGCAATAGTGTTTGACATTAGGTCTCTCATGTGGGATGAATGGAGTTACCCTCAACTATTGTGACTCTTGAGGACTCCCCGACCAGAGGATAGCGGAGCTGTGCAAAAAAGGCCTCCGTGTTTCAGCATTAAATTGCATATCAAAACATAATCTTTGATCGTCTGGGCATGTCTGAGGGTAAATCCCCTAGACATGCCCAGAACATCGGGCAGTAACCCACCATGCCCTATCACCCCACGCTCACGTCATCAAGGTATCAAGGTGCAGCTACCTTTGCTTAGATATCTCTGACAGTATTCTACATAGCAGGTGATTTTTCTTCTCTTACTCCAGCAGTTTTTGTTGCAACCCTTCTTGCAGCCACTTGTCATTGTGTGTGTCATATATGGTGGCCTTGGTGAGTTTGTAGATTTACCTAGGATCAGTTTATCATTTTATACAACCCGTCCATAACCCTCAGGCTTGCAGGTAAGCTTGGCTATGTAAGCTGACTTGTCAAGTGCTATTGCCAATGCTGTCCGCTTTAGATGATGTTCTAAAGCAAGGGGGGTGGCAGTAATTTCAGCAGTGATTTGTTATTATAAAACTTGATGAATCGGAGTTTATATAGCTATATCACAGCCTTCGAAGTTGGATTATGTGTTCACAAAAAGCTAATTTGCCTGGTCATCTACATCTACCGTTATTTCAATGTGAGCACCATGGCATCATCAGCTATCATGCTAGTTCCGTTTTCTGCGAAAAATGATGGAGGCATATTGCTACATTCATGATCACCAATAAAGTTATTAATTTTAATGTCTCCACCACTGTCACATACATTGCATTGTATATTTGGTGATTGGTCGTTCATCTCAAGACAGCTATCCATTCACGAGTTTTGCCGCTGCAATGGGTCATGCAAACTTTAGGGCACTGTCATTTATACACATTATTAGCGGACGAGATACCATCGGCTATTCATTCTCTACTGGCATGTTAAAGTTGGCTGGATGATATAACTACACTGGTAGATTTTGCTGATGATGGTGCTCCCATTGAAATCACGATATATGTGTGTGACCAGTCACAGCAGCTTTTTTTGAACTCATATTTCAACAAGAGAAGGCTGTGATATAGATACGCTCAGAGACAAAACGTTCCTAAATAATATTATTAAGTCAACACTGCTGAAGTTGTTGCCACCCAATGAAAATGCTTTCCAACACCATATAAAGCACCAACAAATGCATGGCTGTGTGTACTATCTTGTTAAGAAGACATAAAATCACTTCAGGGTTGTCTCCATATTGATAATTGACCCTAAAAAGATAGGTTTAGACAACTTGAAAAGCAAATTATCCTAAATATTGACCGAGATATTGACAACTTAAGGTTTCTCTGTAATGGCCGCCATTATCAGCCTCCTGTCAATTTCCAGTAGTCTATTTGCAAGGTTGTGCACCTAGGTTGTGAACCTAAATATATGTAGATATCATTTCGGGTGCCCAACCGTTTACAACACGCCGTGTCAGACTGTCAGTTTTCCAGAAAATATGATGTTAACCCCCTTGGTAGTAGTTTTACATACTTTACAACATAACAGTTCCGTATTATAATGTAAATGATGTTTATTTACCTATTTTGTCGCTGTCATACACATGTAATCTATATGGTTTAACTTTATATCATGTTAGTATGTGAATTCAGAACAGTGTGCGGATGATAAACTCATTCTGGGAGGAAATCAAATATAACTATGGTGGCGTAGATGGATCACACAATTTTGCCAAAATATAAAACTATAGAGATCAAAAACACTTCAAAAACTTCTAAAAAATCATTTGACAGTATAATGATATTTGGCATTGTATTCCTTGGTCCAAAAATCTTAATCAAGCCACTAAGATCGCTTAGATATGATATCCAGAAACTAAGATATCTTGATTTTGGATTCGGCTGGCGGCCATTTTAAATTATGGTGGCCATCTTGTATTAATAAATATAGTATTGTGTATAAGATGTAACTCTCTGAAATTAAATATATATTATCAGGCATTCAAACCATCATTTTATCCAAAAAAGGTCAAGTTGTGCACTTTTTGCTAAAACGTGAATGTTGGATATTGTATTTCAATGGTCACGCGACCTATGACCTTCCAATGACCCCAAAATTAATATTGTCGTCAAAATTGCATTATGGGATCTCAAAACCCGAACTTAGGGCCAAAAAACACATTTCTAGGATTGCCGGAAATGTATTGATAGCCGATTACTTTTTTTTCGGCGGCCATTTTGGAAATATGCAAATTAGCTAATTAAATATGCAAAATCTCGAATGGTATCTGGCAGATTTGAATTCTACGGGAAAAAATACAATAGAAACCGTTGAGAAAAGTTTGACAGACATGTTTATTAGATTGGTTAGGATATATCCCTGTCTAAATACCCTTTCAGTTCGTAATTGTTCATTTTCTCTTTTATTTCTGTTTTATTTACTTTTTTTTAATGTTTCTTACTATGTTTATTTTATGAATTCCAACAGGCTATTTTAAGTATGTTACTTATCATACTACGTGTGAAGTAGTATACACCTATTCATTTTTACCTCTAGCATAACAGTACAAACTGTAATATATAAAATTTTTTTAGTTATTGTACTTATTTTGCTAACCTAAACAGTTTTAGTAGTTTTCCAGGGATTGTTATTATACCTTTATCTTCTTTATTTATTAGAGCCCCAATACCGGCATTAACTGCTGGAAAATATGACCCAGGACATATGTCTCCAGGTGATTATTTTATACGTTTATCTTTACCGACTGATAATTGTTTTGTTGTAATAAACTAGTACACTGACATAGCTGAATTTGTTCAATTAAGGTTGAATAAAATGTGTTGGTTTAATGCTAAACAGCAGGCTTGATAAAGTTATATGTCATATTTATATTCACACTAAAAATTATAAATGTGTTTTGTGTAATTTATACTTTTGAGATATTAATTTAAAACTGAAAACTTAAACTTAAACCTAAGTCTTAAAACATACTCATCTGAACGTGGAATTGATAACACAAATTGAAGTGTCAAATTATTAAAATTTATAAAAAAAGAGATATTGAGATAAGTTGATTGATTTACACTTTTTTAATTTATGAGAGCTTACCCCCCCCCCCCCTTCACTTTGCAGTGTAATGTGTATTTTGCGAAACTGGTTCTTTTTCCTTCAATTTGCCGCAAGATTTGTATTTGACGAAAATGGTATATAGCCCTTATCTTTGCAGTTGAATTTGTATTTTATGAAAATGGTGTATTTCCTTCTCTTTGCGTTTAAATTTGTACTTAATTAAATTGGTTTATTTCCATTATATTTGCGGTGGAATTTGCATTTTACGAAATCGGTGTATTTCCCTCCCTTTACTGTGGAATTTGTATTCAATAAAGTTGGTTTATTCTCCTTCAATTTGTGGCGGGAAATACGAAATCACAGGAAATATCTGAGTTTTAAAGAGTTAGGTCATTTTCACGTAAATACATATAAAACACATACTAGCCCTATCTTTTTCTGTTGTGGCAGGCCATCAATGGGCTACTGAGGCTGTAGGTACGGTGCCGGCAGATCCACATTATCATTCTTATGAAAGGTTGCGCAGACCATCAGCCCCTGTTAGTCAGACCAGTGAGACATCCTGGAGTAGAGTGGATCGGCATACTGGGGTAGAACCACCACCCACTGGTTACAATCGGCCTACATACTCTTCTGGAGTAGAACCACCGCCCGCTAGTTACAACAGGCCGACATACTCTTCTGGAGTAGAACCACCACCCGCTGGTTTCAACAGGCCGACATACTCCTCTGGAGTAGAACCTCCATCCACCAGTTACAACAGGCCGACATTCTCTTCTGGAGTAGAACCACCAACAGATTATGAGGTTCCTGTTAATTCAGAATATGCAGAATCCGGAATATACCAGGTAACACTTTGATCATTAGCCCTTTGTTTATTTGACTTCCAGTTAAAACACACAAAAAAGGTACAAGATCATAATTATTAATTCAGTATGTTTTTACGAACATGTTAATAACTTTGGTTGACGAGAACAGATCTCGACGACCTCTACAATGCCTGTCAATCATATTAGTGAATTAAAATTTATTATTAAAATAATAAATGACAGTATAATATCAAACCAACTGTAAGGCAACATCATATCCAGTGTTTAATATAGCAATATTTTTTGTATACATGATATTTTAAAAATTTACAAAGTAGAAATAAATAAAAGAACAATTGTCAGTCATCTGTTTTCAAAACCAGATATAAAATAGCTACACTGTGTTCTACACCATGTAGCAAGAAAGGACACTCTAGAAAGCATAGAAACCTAATTAAAACCTCTAAACACTTTAGTTGTTTATTATATAAAAGGATATACATACTACTGTATGTGTAGCGGAAAAATAGTGTAAACTTATGGAACTAGTTATGCATGGTTGTTGACAGTTCAACTAGCCGTCTCACAGCCGATTCAAATTACACAGGTAGTTCAGGACACACAAAACCCCGCTACATTCGACAATAGAATGCATCTGATGACGTCAGTGCAACCAGCCGTCGCGCAGCTGAAAATGCTACCTAGATAGATATTCTATACACTAGTATAAGCTAGGCGGATCGGCCCGTCAGTTGCCAACACATGAGTATCGACTACGGGACCCTCCATCCCTAGTTATGCATGGCTGGTGACAGCTCAAATAGTCGTCTCACAGGCGATTCAAATTACACAGCACTGAGCTCTTTGTATGTAAACCAAGAGGCAATTTGAAATCCTAAATTTCTTTGTTAGCTCTTTCCGCTTCATTTGGATACTTATGGCTATGTTATGTGTCTACGGTTATTATATATGCTTTACTTATGAAGTTTATATGTTATGAAAAAAAAGTGAGGCCTATACGTCTGGTCTATGATACTTTATTCGCCAGAATAAAATAATGCTTCGACAACGAATATCCACTTCACCTACCACTAGAGAGTCGTGTCCCGTGATAGCTGGATCCTATTAGTGATGTACATTGTGATTAGCTTGATAGATAATGGAACAGCCACAGTCATTGGGAAATAAATCAGAGATTAAATATCAATATTTGCAAATGCTTGAATAATATGAACAAATATGAGTAATTTTCGCACATTATAATTTGTAGATCGTGCTAGCGAGACACAATTTCAAGAGGCTTAAAATTTAAATGATTTAACTTTAATGGTTAACATATAAGATCCCAGGCCTTTTTCGTTTTTATATAAAATTCACTCAGCAAAGATCTTATAACACATCACAAAATTATTATCTATGCTCTTCTTTATTTCAGGAGATTCAATAACGCTGTTTGGCTTGATACGAATACATTCTCCCGGATTAAACAGATTTCTGCTGAAGATCAACTTCAGGCTTTACACTTGAAACTGTTAAATGAACAGACCATTCCGGAATCACGAGCTGTGCTCGTTAAACATGCCATATGCTTGTACATACTTTATTTACACATCACTGTAAATAAATTGTATTTTTTCAAGTTCAATTATTTATGTATTCACTTGAATATTTAAATGGCCATTTTCGCGTATCCGAAGACAAGATATATCGTAACTTGTACGATAATACGGTCCAGGCCACATTCTACATGCAGGGTGTGATAAACCCTGCGCTCTAGGAAATGGAAGTTTACAAACGATCAAATATCGTGGAATCTAGATTAAATCAGCAAATTTTGTTAATAAACAGCATGGTAAAACGATGTAATATTAGACGTTAAATGGATGTGGAGATGTTAGTTTAAAATTGGGCCAGCGTCGTAGACGGTGTGCTAACATTAATCCAACATTGGTTCAACGTCCAGTGTTTGCTTTTTCTTTGTGTGTTTGCTGGGGATGTATTACACTGTATCACATTTACGCTTTGTATCTTGAAGAATTGCATACAGTAGAACCAATGTTGTGAAAAATAACTGCTAATTAAACTATACAGAATTATTTAAATGTTCTTATTTTGTTTATGTATATTGTGCTTATATTACAGGATTTTCAGGATTGAATCACAGGTTATATTATGTAGGCCTAATTTAATAAATGTATAGTCTAAATATCAGTAATAATCTATTTTTGTAAAAAAATGTATATTTTATACTATCTAGAATTTTATACTATCTACATCATAAAATGTTAAAATTTCAACATCACGATTTGTTTTAACATCACAGGTCGCGGGTTTGAGCCCCGTTCTGGCATTCAAGTTTAAAAGAAGCAAAATGTTTCATCCCTACTCACCAGTAAAGAATTATTATTGTTGGGTGATTTATTTGATTTTGGCCGGAAGTCCTATGGTGCATAACGTTTAACGCTAAACTCGTGTCTACACCAGCAGTTTGGTTAAACCAGTCCAAAACTTGCTTCGTGAATACGGCAGCTAGTGTGTGCCATGTACGGCTATACCATAAGAGCGACCGAAACATGATTCATTTTGAGGGCTGCTATACGCCCCGGGAAGTTCACGGGTTTTTGGGTTATCTGGGGTGAATCCTTAGCTGTTTGGAGAAGTAACACCCCACCCCCCTCAAATATGCCCCTTTTGGAGCAGTATGCTGATAAAAAACTAACATGAAACATTGATCCACTGTTGGTAAACAATGTTGGCCCACATCTGCCTGTGACGCTGGCACACATTATTTCAGTGTGTCGTGTTTGCTGAGATCGTATCTTGGCCGCTTAATATCATTTGTCTGATGTGTGTCACGCAGCGATGGCTTTATAAGAGAAACCACCAAGTGATATTTTCAAATAATACCCACAAACCCGACACGTTCAAGGCATTCGATTGTCAAATATTGCCCATACTAGAATATGGAAGTGATATAAGGTACACAGGCGATGATGTTAACGATCTGGAAAAAATACATCTAAAATTTATTAAATCTACACTTGGAGTTAGAAAGCAAACACCTACACCTGCAATATATGGGGACACGGGACGATTTCCACTGATCATCCGACAACACATAAAAGCCGTAAAATATTGGTGTAGAATTCTAAAACTATCTCAGAGCCATCCAGTCAGAAATGCCTACAATATGCTTCTTGAGCTAGATGGCATTAGCTTCACAAATTGGTGTTCCCGTATTCGCTCTGTCCTCGAACGAGGCGGGCTTGATCAAATTTGGGAATCACAGAATATTGGGGATACAAATAAATTCATGCTTTTATTTAAAGAATCAATTGTTAGAATATTTACACAACAGTGGAGGAAAGATATTGAGAGTTCGAGTAAACTGCGCACATATGCATTAGTAAAAAAATATTTCTGTGTTGAACCATATATCTTACACATAAGGGGGAACCATCTCATAACATCAATGGCGAAATATCGAATGAGCTCACATGATCTAAATATAGAAAGAGGACGATACAATAATCCAATCACTCCAGTAAATTAGCGAATATGCACAAGGTGTGAATTAAACGAAATTGACGACGAAATATATCTTCTTCTCCACTGTAGCGCTATGAATAATGAACGGAAAATCTTCGTTAGTAATTCCAGATTCAAATGAATGAAAACCAGCAATTCAGCAGCTCTAGATTAGTCAACTTGACCCTTACAACGTGGGGATCGACTTTAGACGTCAGATTATGACGTCTGTAGACGTCAGAATCTGATGTCTGTAGACGTTAGATTCTGACGTCTGTAGACGTTAGACTCTGACGTCTAACGTCGATCCCCTCGCTTTAAGAGTAAAAATATTTATAATGGTCGTAGACCCATAACATGGGTATTCAAATGAAGCAGAAAGAAGTAACCAAAAACTTTTATGATGATTTCAAATCGAAAAACCACTTTGGTCTCGATGGTTTATACACACATAATTGCAGTGCTTAAAGGGTTAATGTTGGCTCAATCTTACATTAATGTTTTGACAACGTTTTCCAGTTCAGTTAAATAATACATCAAACCTGGCTTTCTGACAACTCACAATATTAGAAGTACACGTATTAGGCCTATAATCACAGTGAAATGTGGATCATGCCGATATGTCTGGTGATAAAGACTGAATAAATCAATAGAATGAAATCCAAGTGAATAACTGAATATTCACTTTGGACAATTTAAAACTGAAAGGTATATAGGTCTACATATGACCTGACAATGCGGGGTTATATTCCTTGGTAACGTTTGGGAGGGGGGAAATTACACAATCAGAAAACACAAGATTGTGAACCAATGCAGGCCTAATGCTGGACCAGTGGCGTGGACGGTGTGCCAACACCAAGCCAGCATTGGTTCAACGTCTTGTGTCTACTGTGGAGCGGCTGGTCCACACGAGGGGTCCCCCTTACTACCTAGCTTCAGTCGACACGGTTTGTTGATTCAGCGCTAGCAGCCAGGCAGCTGTTTTTGGCGTTGACCCAAATGTGTTTTAAAACAACATTGGTTCAACGTATTTTGTGTACTGGTTAGGCTACCTGCAGTCGAAACGGTTTGTTGTTCCAGCAATATATGACCATATATATATGTATGGCGACTGTTTATAGTGTAGTCATCCAGCCATCAAACTCTATCATAGTGCTAAGCAACATGGTGCAAATCGTTGTTACAAATGATATGTCTTTCCAGATATATTCTGTAGATACCAGAGATGAGCGCTAGGGCGGATAACAATTTTTTATTGTACCGGAAAGTGTCAAAAACTGAAAAAAAAAATGGTCGCCAAATTCACTATTAATTATGCTATAATTCCATATATCCCAAGCCCCTATCGTCGATAACACTTGAATATCTACTTTATCAATGTTGTAATCTGTCCAAAATCAATACATTGTAATTATTTCAAGCGATTTAATCATTTGTAGCTATTTTTTGCTAGATCACATCAAATATGCACGCTATTGTTATCATTATCATGTTTTAATCACGTTTTTGTGGTCAGTGTTATATTTATTACTGATTTTAATATGATTTCATGGATATTTTGTAGCATATTGTATCATGTTATGCACAAATTACCATAATATTGAATATATTAAGAGCCACCAGTAATGTTGATGGCTAAAATTCACAGATTAAACATACAAAATTAGGCAAATTGTATGCCAAAACGATCTTTGTTGTGTATAGGATTTTAAATTGCTGCTGATATTTCAGTGGCATGTGATCTTCTTGATGGTGCACGGGTGGCAGGTACAACATGTTAGTAATAGGAAGGCTTCTTGTCTTATGCAGTCGTATTGGTGAAGTAATCATATTGGTACAAATTTGATGAAATGCATACGTCTGAGATCCATATATCGCTGTTGCTGAACTCTTTACTTGAAGTGGTTGCAAGCTTGTGTAGATTCTGAGTAGTCATTTTTTCACTCAATTGAGGAACGTGTGCTCATTTCGTCAAAGCCTTTTTACTCAAGTGATATTAAAGAGCATTATATATTTGTTGATGTTATGGAAGAAGAGATGACGATAAGGACGTGATAATGGAGCTCACGCTCTGTATCGTCCGAGACATTGTATAATTTACAACATATACAATTAATGCATTTGCACCAAAATAAGTAGATCTTGGGTTAGACAATTCAGCAGAATACAGGATCTGAGTCTGTTGAGATGCTTCACATCAGATCATATTGGCATAAAGATGAGTGAGATAAGTAGATGCTAGCTACAATATGCGCTTTCATCAGTATAATGAGAATGGCTATACCTCACAACCAACTGGAATTGTTCCTGATCAACCAGGAATTTTGACTGAATGGTTAATGACCCAGAGCCTACGCAAAATTGTCTGCAATAGTTCGCTCATTTGGATACTGTGAGTTCCGAGGCAGTGTGGGTCAGCTCCATCACAGACTGACTTCCATAGACCACTGACAAATCCACAAACTTTGATCGAAGCATCTACAAATTGTCTGTGAACTAGAACAGGGTTGTCAGGAGAAAACCTTGCTCTCAAGGGAATCGTTAATTATGAGTGAGTGACAATTGCTCTACTTCGCCTTGTGCGTAATATCATAATGTTATATATTATGTCAGTATCTCGACAGAAGAAATGACTAATATTATGCTGAGCAGTACTGCGCACTCCATGCTTTTGAAATGTTTAAACCAATGTAATGCACAACCACGATGACAAACGCCTGGCATGGTCTGAATCAGAAATCAGTATCTCAGTTTTGATCCACAGCCGATTTTTTGTCCCGATTAGAAATGGTGTTAATGTTGATGCAAATGAATAATCATATTCGTTGAATCATGTTTGCATTTCGACTAAATTATGTAGTTATGTGATGTGGTGTGCATTTGATCCCATCATGCTAAGCTTTTAATGAGAAATGCATTGCTGTTGAAAACAACCATGGAAATGGTGCCCTTATTAAATGTACTGACTATACAACAATCATAACACTCATGAACTGCTTAGTCAAAAGAAAATAATCTTTTATTACCAACCTGCTTATGACAAAGCCAAGGAGTTGCAAACTTTTACTGACCTCTTCTCGAAAAATATTACAGTGTTATTATTGTGATAGTGTTACAGTGTTATTATCAGATAACACATGGAACGATGGATCCAGTGTGTTTACCGAATCAACACAAGAAAGCTTCCATGGCAAGTTTAACTACAAAAGATTGGGATTGCATAATAGGCTAAATGGATTCTCGCACATAGCCGAGTTGGGAGTCGAGCAAGGCCGAGTTAAATTCATGCCAAGCGAACCACGATCTGGCCCAAAAAGAAGATGTCTAAGGGTGATGTACGAGTTGTATGAGTTAATCACAATTGACCTGCCTATTTATGTCCTGTTGTTGACCATTTACACAGTGTTGTTGACTATTTACGACCTGTTGTTGACCATTTACGCCTTGCTACTGATCATTTACGCCCTGCTGCTGACCATTTACGCCCTGCTGCTGACCATTTACGCCCTGCTGCTGACCATTTACGCCCTGCTGCTGACCATTTACGCCCAGCTACTGACTATTCACACCCTGCTGCTGACCATTTTCACCCTGCTGCTGACCATTTACGCCCTGCACAATGATATGTTTTGTCTTTCCATAGTAAACCAAATCTGGCCTAGACAGCTCCTTTAACTGCTAGTTGAATCAATGTTGGACAAGCATCGCAGATGTTGGGCCCTCCCTTATCGAACATTGGGCCCATGCCTCGTGTTCGCTGGGACCATACATCTCCATTGACAGGCTTCTGAATCGGAAGTTACGCCTCATCAATTCGCAGGAGATAAGATTCTCACAGACTACATTGCTTGTGTTTACAGTTATCATCATGATAATTGCCGTATTAAGACACCTCCATGTGTATATGTCATGCATATGCTATCTGTATATCATCCGTATGCCACCCGTATGTCATCCTCATGCCATTGGTATGTCTTCAATATGCCACACATATGTCATCTGTATGCCACCCATGTGTTATTCGTATGCCATCCATATGCCATATATATGCCATCCGTATGTCATCTGTATGCCACCTGTATGTCATCCGTATGTCATACTAGTGTCTCCCATATGCCACCCTTATCTCATCCATATGCCACCCGTATGTCATATGTATGCCACCCCTATGCTATGTGTATGCCATCCATATGCCATCCGTATGTCATCTGTATGTCACCTCTATGCTACCCGCTCGTCATCCTTATGCCACCCCTATGTCATCTGTATTCCACCCATATGCCACCCGTATATCATCCGTATGCCACCCGTATTCTATCCGTATGTCATCTGCATGTCACCTGTATGTCATCCGTATTCCATCAGTATGTCATCTGTATGCCACCCGTATTTAATCTGTATGCCATCCGTATGTCATTCGTATGTCATCTGTATGTCATCTGTATGTCATCTGTATGTCATCCGTATGTCATTTGTATCTCATCCGTATCTGCTCCGTATGTCATCCGTAGGCCATCCGTATGTCATCCATACGGCAACTATATGTCATCCATATGCCACCCGTTTATTATCCGTATCCCATACGTATGTCATCTGTATGCTGGTGAAATTAACGGGTTAATTTATATTTATTTTATTACGAAATAAAAACTCTTAGCCTTAAGAGGTGGCCGTCGAGTCCGTACTTCTGTGTACGCTGGTCAGGGCTCGAAGACCAGGCCCCGAGTTTAGCGTACCTTGACGTTGTACACTGGCGTGGTCAGAGTCAACTGTTTTATAAAGGGGGCATATCATATTATGAAGAAGTTTGCATTTACTGATGCCCAACTCTTGCAAATGTAAACCATGGCTGACCAGTTACAGCAAAATTGACCTGTAGGCCTATTAAATTTATGATAGAGCCTATATTTGGGGAGCAATCATGGGATCAGCGATATTCACCAGTTGTCCAATTAGTTATTCCATGCTGGTAGGCACAAATCTATGGTATTGGGTTGAAAATGTGTTTAAAACAAAACTGGTAAATACAATTTATGGAAGTAGGCCTAATGAGCTTGCCCTTTTAATCAATACCCGAAACTGCCACGGTAAGATGGCACTGGGAATTTTTAAAAATATCCATGATATATTAACTGGTTGCAAAGCATTTTATTAACAAGTATATTTTACTGATAAGTTTTCTGGCAGATAATAGTTCATTTGGAAAATAATCAGAGTAGGCCTGGGCCAGAATTCTACACTACTTGTAAATATGTGTAGGCCTATATACTTGTACTTGTGCAGCGAGCAGCAGTCAGCGGTCGGCGCTATAGGGTCCACCAAGGCTACATTAAAACCATTCTCTTGATATCATAAACCCATTTCGTTGGTTCCCAAATCAACTGGCCCTTTCTAAATATGCAAAATACAGTCATGATCCATGGTTGGACCGAAAACAAAATAAAAAATTGGATAGGGGGGTGGTCCGACTAATCCGAGTTTTTCTCGGATTTTTCGCTTTGTTTTAACTTGACAAAACCCCTTGGTACATTTTTGTTTAACGGTGAACTATACTTTGCATTGCATGATACTGTTTTAAGATTACGTCTCTGGCTCTCATACTTTATCTATGATGTGGCGGTGACGATATGTCAATGTATGTGCCATGTGAGAGTGTCAATTAATAAATAACTATAAATATTTGGAATTGAAATACAACTTAAATGCTGCTTACTGCAGAAGAAAACAAATGGTAACAACTGTAATATTAAAACATTACGTGCTTTAAACGATTGCATTTCGCTGATATAATATTAGCGAATGAGTGTACACAATATGACCCCCCACACACACTTGCAGCCAGTGTGCTAAGTGTGTGTGTTTAATATTTTATAATTATAATAAATATGCATTTAATACGAAGTATTTTGCCATTGTTTACCTGTTCTTATATTCCCGTTGCAGCCACATCATCACTAGTGATTATTGTTTGATGAACCTTACAAATAATAAAAGACACTAGCCCACCACATAGTCATGGTTTTTACCCAGTTCAAACTTGCCTGGTACATTGCTGTTGGTGAATTTTACTGTTTTTATTTGTTAAAATAGTATTTTTACAATTTTAACAATATAAGTTAAATTCAGTAACTATGTTTAATCAATGATTGCTTTTGTGACAACAATACTACAATTAAATTGTGGACTAGACCCTCTAACTTCATTTTAATAATGCGTAGTAGAACAACACTGTACTTTTATCAACGAAAAAAATTGTCAATTTATTTTCAAAGCAAACTACAAGCCATGTGTAAAGACTACACCAAACTAGACGGTCAGTCAGAGACTGCAAGCCTCCGCCGACATTAATCATCTTAATCCGTATCCGGAGCATAACCTGTGGGTTGGCGGCGCCATCGCATGATTTACTCTGATTTCTGCTCTCGGATTTTATTACTTGGCTTTTTAGGCCTGATAGGGACGTTTCCGTCGCCTTTGTTATCAGACGAGGTGGGGCCTTTTGGAGTTACTAAGTCAACTGATTTTCTCTATGAGGTTGTTTTTCTTCGATTGTAAATCCGAGTATGTGGTACTAACTAGGTCGTGATTGAAACAGTATGAAATAAACAATATAGTGAATTAAAATAACCTGTAATGTTTTGTGTGAGGGCCACTAGTCAATATCAGGGAATCTCCCACCCTGTAGATACTTCAGTTGTATTCGTTCTCACTCTACCCCTGAATGCGATGAGACCTTTTCCACCTATTTGAGCACCCTTCTCCATGCGACTCCCAACTGTCGGCCCCTCCCTTAAATTTCAAACTCTGCCCAAAATTGTGAGAGTGGTACATGTAGAACAAACATAGCTTTTATTGCAATAAATATGTTACCCATACATTTCTAATTCAAGTATGTCATAGCATACATATTTTAACATAAATAGAGACACATGTAACGTTCTGAATTATTTTCTTGCATTTATATGAGCACATTTAATCCCGAAATTACGTATTATTTTTCCAAATGAAACCACATATTTTGCGTGCGTTTTTGTTCATAAGTAGATAATTAGGGGGATTATATCGACACAAAATCACAAGAATAAGAGGTCAGCCACTGTTTAAACAGTTTTTGATTTATTAGCTGATGTAATCCCCCGTTTTAGGCTCTAATTATCCAATTTGTAATCAGAGGTGGCAATATTTGACTGTATAATCCAGTTGTACACACTCTATTATTGTGTGATAGACTGTACAAATAACATTTCGCAAATGGCAAGGACACAGTGCTGCCTCATTGTTGGGCCATTATCATCGACGCTTGCACAACGTTGGAACAGCGTTGGCCAAGTTCTCGCATCGCTTCGCGTATACTGTCACTTGGCTTGATGTTCCCAAGCCAGATGGTGCTGTCTGATTGCCGGCGCATTGCGATTAGCTTTGATGTCTAATCTTGGGGGGTGTCGCACGAGAGGCACGTGTGTCCTCCTGGAGTGGGGTCCCAAATAGGTAGACACAGGCTCATATCTGGCAGGGTGTAGTGGGAAGTACACCCTGCACGCAGGTTGGGAATCTCCGAGCTCATAGCGACTGTGCTTGCATGGTCACATGGCTCGGAGCTACCTGTTTCACGGGTTGCCACATTTATTGTACTTGCATGATATTAAATTCAATTAAAAAAAAAAAAAACATATAATTTTTACCATTGTCTTACTGCATACTCTAGTTACTGTAGCATAATTATGCACTTGTATATATATATTTTAGGTTTCTACGCTTTCCAGAGTGTCTTTTTTGCTACTATATATAATTACCATGCCATACATAGTAGCTATTTTATTTCTCGTTTTGGTACAGGAAAAAAGATGATAGACATCTTGGCAATGCCTTTCAATTTTATTAATTTATATTATCGAAATACCCAGTTTTTAGTTTGGCAATGCCACTTAACATGATTTTAGTTGTGTATGTCATACCATGTCTATTATTGTCTTATGATTTACACAAATTAACAATCTTGTATATACATGTACCTATATCTCTTTTATTTCTATGACATATGAGTCTGTAATGACTGTTTTCTGTCAATAAAATATCTGTCTGTCTGTCTGTCTGTTATCGCAGACTGTGCGGACGGGTCTTAATTCAGCAAATACACATTTCATCACATTTTATATTCCGCATGCCAGCACGCAACTCGTGTCTTGTTTATGCGCAAACAGATTATAATTTTTTTTTACTGATACAGTCCGCATTGTGAAATTGTGAGCCTGTGCATTAACAAAAACACACGTTGTCTCTGCCCAGCGCGTGCTTTGGGATGTTTGCAACCCTCCTCCCCCCCCCCCCCCACCAAGATGAAGTGAAATTATCCAGCTGTTTTTTTATCACCCTCACTTCGTTTTCCAGAAATAGTTCCAATTTTTACGTAGCCCTAATTATTCTTTCTGATAAAGTATAATTCTATATGTGCACAAAGGTGGCCTAAAACCCCACTCATTTCATTTCATTGCTACAGCAACTCAAACCTGTTGTTATGAAATTTTACCGAATCAAAACTGTGTTTCGCTAACACGCCCGTGACGCTGGCCCAACATTAAAACGACATTGGCTCGACATCAACTGTTTGTTGAGAATAGTTACTTTATATTGTTTTAATACCAAAGAGTGTGTGTTGTGATACAGGTACGATGGGTGGTGCATTTCCATCCCAGCAAACAGATAAATGAATCCTATGTCGGCTTAATATTGGAACATTGTCTGCGACGTCGGCCCAGCATCAAAACAACATTGTGTCAGCGTTTCATTTTGGCTGGGATTTCCCTTTAACATGCTTCTGCTTTGGTGATTCATAATTGTACTCTTTTTTCAACGTTGACCATGCTGGGCTTGTGGGTGGGCCTACAACTTAGTCCTACTTGGCGAATAATGTCGATCCATCTACTTTAATATGAAGGGTTGTTAGTATATTGGGTTTGTAGTTATCGAAGCATACACTAACAAGGACTACGTGAAGACATGAACTTCCTGGTTCTTTGTGTGGTTTGTGCCATGCATGGCTGATTTTATATCGACAAGGATTTGTTTTCCCCAGATCGATCTTGATTTACTCACACCAGGCTCCCCACTGGCCACACGACGCTGTTGCGAGGTTGTATCAACGTCAATTACGTTGATTCAACGTCGCAACAACGCCGTGTGACCAGTGGGTCATGATTTCCAACATGATATAATACTGACCCCGCCACCACGTCCACCCGGGTTTGGCTCAAGGTTGGGTCAGCGTCGCAGATGGTATGCCAACATCGACCCGACATTGAGCTAACGGCTCGTGGTGTCCGTATCATATTCCAATAAACAGGATGCACTGAACCAATGTTGGCTCAATGTTGGTTCAGCAACATTGACCCGACATTGGTTGACGGTTCGTGATTGCCTGGTGTGTTTTGTCATCTGTGAAACTCAATGACCACGACCTCCTTTGTTTTCACCGAGCTGGCTAATATAATGAAGTATGGGGGAGGGTTATTATATAACCTTGTTTTCACCGAGTGACGTCACTGCGTTTCATAGAATGAAGTATGGGGGAGGGGGGTGTTATATAACCTTGTTTCCACCGAGTGACATCACTGCGTTTCACATAATTATGTGGTCGTGCCAGTCAGATTCAGATTCAGATTTCAGATTCAGATTCATTTATTTGATCAAAGAGAGTAAGTACATAGTAATATAAAAGCAGTTGTATATATTATGATGATCAGGAGACCTCCACTAAGACCAAGCAATGGTCGCTAGCGTGGAGGCCACCTACATTACATTACATTTATATTACAGGTTTATTCGATATTTCAAGTACATATTAATGAAGGTGATGTTAACTCCCTGGCTATCACCTCAGTACTAAGATAGCTCGAAGACCGAGGCGACAGACAGGGAGCTATCATCAGACAATATAAAACAATATTGTGAATAGAAAAACTATTATATAGTAGTAGGCCTAAGTATCATAAAAAAGTTATTTAAAAAAAAAAGACTAATACATTTGAGAATTCAGTTGCAATAAATACTAGAACTTAACGGGTAAATTTGAACCTTCAAAAATTAACACTCTATCAGACTGTAACATGTGTAAGGTATAGGCAATATGATAATTAAAAAGACGGAAAATTTGTTGTAATACACAAACATATATTATTAAATTGCGCTACAAACATAGCACCGAGGAATATGACAAATACTGTCGTAGCTGTTTAATATTGATGATTTATCATAAGTGGTGACACCTTGCAAACTATGAGTAAAAAACTTTTCCTTTATATTTGTTGGGCAGTTATTGATTGCATCGGGTATATTATATAATAAGCACTGTCTAGCAAATTCATGTTTTATACGACATTTATATAGATCTTGATTCCTTGTATTATAATTATGTCCACTTGTCCTAAACTGGAGATTCAGAAAGAATGTGGGCAAAGTGTGTTTTAAGTATTTGTAGTATAATTTAAATTGCTGTATTTTAAAAATTCCTTCTGCTTTTAAAATATGCAAGTTTTTAAATAGTGGATCAGTATGGGCAAACATTTTGTTTTTTGTTATAATTCGAATACATTTCTTTTGCAACTTTGTTAGTTTGGATGGCTGGTGTCCCCAAACTATGAGCGAATAATTTATGTGTGGTAATAACAGTGAGTTGTAAAGCGTGATTAAAATATTTAAGGGTATATGATTTTTTTCTTGTTAGGACGCCGATGATGCGTGATATTTTCAGGACAATGTGGTCTATGTGATCATTCCATTTCAATTGCTTATTGATTATTAAACCTAAGAAATTGAAGTTTTCGACGCATTCAATAACGTTATTGTCTATTTGTATTAATGGTATAGGTGTTTGTTTTCTTGCCGAACGAAAAACCATAAATTTGGATTTGGAAACATTAAGAGAAAGTTTGTTTACTTTAAACCATATTGAGAGTTTTGCTAGTTCAGCATTAATACTATCTGTATTATAAATAGCATTCTTTGTTATTAGAGTCGTGTCGTCTGCAAAAAGGATAAAATGAAAGAGATTGGAAGATTTATGTATATCATTCATATAAATTAAGAATAGTAAAGACCCCAAAATGGAACCTTGAGGTACCCCAGTGGTTATTTTTAAGAAATTTGAGTCAGTATTATCATAATGTACATATTGTTGTCTATTTGTTAAATAACATTTTAATAAATTTATAGAATTACCTGTGAGTCCATAGCATTTTAATTTGTATAGTAATATATCATGGTCTAAGGTGTCGAAGGCTTTGGATAAATCAATGAATATAGCTACAGGTACCTCGCCTTTATCCATTTTAGATAACAACCTGTTTACTAGTTCTAGGCAGGCCAATTCCGTTGAATGACCCTTCCGAAAACCATATTGACTCTCGTAGAATAAATTTGAATCTTCAAAATATTTGTATAGTTGTTGATAAATTACTTTTTCAAAAAGTTTGGATATTGATGGTAATAGAGAAATGGGCCTGTAATTCGAAAATATAGATTTATCTCCCTTTTTGAATAATGGTATGACTTTTGCTATTTTTTAATTTGTCAGGGAATATACCCGTTGTTAGCATTTGATTAACAATGAGTGTTATTGGTTTAACTAGGTTTAGTTTAATAGATTTAAGTAAGGTGTTTGATAACCCATCACATCCTGTACTATTTTTGCTATCTAAATCGTCTATCAGTTTGCTAACAAAATCTTCTCCTATAAGTTTAAAGGTCAAATTGTTATCATTTTGATTTATTAAATGGTTTTTAAAATTATTTCTAGACGGGACGCAAATTTCTTTTGCCAGATTTGGTCCGATATTTGTAAAGAAAAAGTTGAATTTATTCGCAATACTAGTTGTACCTGTAACTACGGTATTGTCAATTTTGAAAAATTCAGGGAAATTTACTTTTTTTCTTTTCTTGCATAACATTTCATTTATAGCTGACCAGCTTTTTTTAAGGTTACCTTTTGCCTTTTGAAAATGTGTAGTGTAATAAAAAAAAATTGCCAATCTAATCGATTTTTTTAGTATGATATTATAATTTCGTAAATTTGTTTCTATTGTATTGTAATGAGGAGATTCATGTGGTGTTCTCCTAAGTGCCAAGTGTATTTTATTTTTGAATTTGATTGACTTTAAAATACCCGTTGTAATCCATGGCGTACTCTTGTGTTTGTATTTATTAAATTTAATTTTTTTATTTGGAAAATGTTTTTGTTTCAGTGCACATATTAAGTCGTGTAATACATCATAATTATTGTTGGGATTGGATTCCAAATTCACATCAAGTAATTCCATAATATAGGATCTTGAAAGTTCTTCTTTAAAATTCTGGATAGCAATGGGCGTTTGTTTATTGATTGTTATATATTTATGTGGGATAATGTTGACCGTTCTTAGATTTATTGACATTAAATATGGTTGGTGATCTGAAAATCTATCTACAAGAATGCCAGACGTAGATTTTAAAGATATATCTGATAATTTGCAAAGAAAATTGTCGATAAGTGTACATGTCCTATGTGAAAATCGTGTAGGCAAAGTAATTTCAGGCAAAAAGCCAGTAGTAGTAAAAGAATTGTAAAAAGCTAATACTTTATCTTTAGTCTTTATGTCTAGTAAATTAATGTTGAAATCGCCAGCTATAATGACTTCGGAGTGGGATTGTTCCAATTGAGCTAATATGGGGGAAAATTCATCAATAAATGTTTTGTGATCGGTGGATGTTTCTCTGGGAAGTCGGTAGACATTCCCCAAGATTACTTTTCTAGAGAGCATATTGCTAGTTATTTCAATAATTTGACATTCCCATAAAGTTGAAATTTCCGGACATTTTATGATATTATAGTTGAAGTCGTCATTTAAATATATAACGAGACCTCCTCTTTGACTACAAGTTTTTGCTTGAGATATGCAGTTATAGCCATTTAAATTAAATAATGATATATCATTGTGCTCATTTAACCATGTTTCCTGAACGCATATTGCACTCAGAGGTGGACAACATAGTGTTACCTCATTTATAAAAATTTCAATTTCATCAAATTTTGATCTAAGGCTTGCAACATTAATACTTAATACTGAAAATGATTTGTCATTATCTTGTAGAAAAGTTAAGAAAGATTTGTGGTCATAGTAAGGAGAGTGTTTATCAAAATTCAAGGTGAAATTATCAAATTCTTCTTCACTGTTATGATTTTGTAATAAATCAGTCAATGTATTATTATTTTCGTCTCCTATAAATTGAAAGGGTTCGCTATCCATGTAAAATTTGGGTAAACGTTATACTAACGTCAAATATAACAAGAGTAATAATGTGTAGGCCTACCACAAAGTTTAAATATATACATTTGTAAATGGTCATGAATCTGCATAAAGACAAGGTGCAAAAAAAAAGGAAATAGTGCAGACAAAACGAAAATGCCGACATGACTGTACAGCAAAAATTGTCGTGGTTGTCACATGTTGTGTGTGACGTGTTGATATGTTGTGACATTTAGACAAGAAAGAGTGGGGAGATGTACAATTCCAGATGATATGATTTGTCGAACCGAAGTTGCTCAGATGCCGGTCCATCGTCTGTTACGTTAGACAAATATCAAAACACCATCAATTCGGCGTCCCGTATTTCATACATACAAATCGGTGCCGGTCCAAAGCTGGTCCACCGTCTACGACGTTGGACCAACGCTAAAACAGCACCGACCCAACTTCCTGAGTGTGCAAGAATATAACTAACTGTGATGTTTAAATTTACATAATAATATTACCATGTATACATATATTCACCACTTCCAGTATGACCATATAATGACATAAAAACGAGGTGTCGTTTTCGATGTCGGCCCATATTTGTGAAGTTATTGGTATGACTGTGTGATTGATAATTTACAACATAGACATACACATGTGACGTCAAAACAAAGTCTTTATGATGCTAGACCGCCATCTGCGACGTTGGACAACATCAAAACAACACTGATTCAGCGTCACGATTAAAGAACATTTCAGTTATCATGGTTATAGCAAATTCGCAATATATAACATAATTTGATGTTTATATTAATATGTCAATATGTCATTACCAGATGTGTGGCATGCATGCATGGTTGATTTGATAAAATCGACATATATTTGATTTATTATACTATCACTGTCCTCCAGACATAGGGTTCAAAATTCGAGCCCTCACGGATCATGAGGCTCCTCAGAAAAATCAGTCTTTATGATTGAGCGGAGAAGAAGCACCAAGTATGAATAGGAGAGCTGAGTTTTTTCTTAGGTTTTCCAGGTGTTCAACTTATGTAAGTGTGTGGATATCACGTTAGACCTGGGATATATAGACCCTTTGAATGCAGTCATCGCATTTATTTACCGATGGCATTTTTAACCCTTTCAGCGCGGGGGACCGACCTTTGACCGACAACGACGTGTGACCCAGAGGCTCCACAGAATAAGCAGTCTTTGTGAGTGCGCGGGGAAGAAACAATCAAATATGAATAGGAGAGCTGGGTATTTTCTTAGGTTTTTTCAGGTGTTCAACTTATATAAGTGTGTGGTTATCACCTTAGACCTCGGATTTATCGATCCTTTGAATTGTGTTGCGGGATTTTGTACCCAAGGGGTTAATGTAATGTGTTTACGGTACTTGGTTTGAGAGATATAATACATCGCATGTATTTACCGATGGCATTTTTAACCCTATCAGCGCGGGGGACCGGCGTTAAACGTCAGAATTCTGACGTCTAAAGTTGATCCTCGTACTGATAAAATAAAATATCTCTAACGGCCGTAAACCCATAATAAAAATATTTCCAATTGCCGTAGACACACAACATAGGTATTCAAAATTCAATAGACGTTTATGACGATATTAAATATTATTGAAAAAAAACTGTGGTCCCTTTGTGTCCGTAAAATATTTCAGGTCTTTGAAGGTGATATTTAATCTCTTGATTACAAGTAGTCTATCTCAATACGCACTGTAATTGTAAAACTATTTATAATAGCCGTAGACCCATAACATAGGTATTCAAATAAATCGGAATGACCTCAATAAAACATGTATGATGATTGCAAATTTACAAAAAAAATCCTTTCGTCTCCATGGCTTACATAAAACAATTCAGCGCTTAAAGGGTTAAACAGACTTGGGTGTTTTACAAAATCATAACGATTTTATTCACCTTTTGAAGGGGATTGTGGATGTCAATCAACAGGAATATAGCTTGACTATATCCTAATAATAGAACTTAATGTGTGAGAGTATCATACATGACCATATTATTAGGGCGACCAAAATATGACCTCCTTAAATGACATCTTCATGACTGATTGCTTGATTGATTGATTAATTGATTGATTGATTGATTGATTGATTGATTGATTGATTGATTGATTGATTGATTGATTGATTTATTGATTTATTGATTTATTGATTGATTGATTGATTGATTGATTGATTGATTGATTGATTGATTGATTGATTGATTGATTGATTGATTGATTGATTGATTGATTGATTGATTGATTGATTGATTGATTGATTTGATTGATTGATTGATTGATTGATTGATTGATTGATTGATTGATTGATTGATTGATTGATTGATTGATTGATTGATTGATTGATTGATTGATTGATTGATTGATTGATTGATTGATTGATTGATTGATTGATTGATTGATTGATTTATTGATTGATTGATTGATTGATTGATTGATTGATTGATTGATTGATTTATTGATTGATTTATTGATTGACCGGATCCTGTTTAACTTCCTGGTTCTTAACCTGGGCTGTGACATGCATGACTGATTTTCTTAGACACACTATGATTTGTTGCTCGAACCGCCTTTTTATAATGTTGTATTAATGGCTTTTAAATCCTCATATTTTGAAAATATTATACTAAATCACGAAAGCTGTGTTAGCAAATGGTGCTTCAGGTAGATTCGGGAAAACAAAGTTTCGTTAAGGGGCAAAGGGTCGCTAGCGGGGTTTTATGAGCGCAGTTTACATGTTACAAAGTGTACCATACCGTGAAAAGTAGCTATATTCAGTCGTGTTCAAACACCTAGTGGATAAAGACATGGATAAAATGACGGAGATTTGGTTCATACTCACGCTGTGTTGGACTACTGGTAAGTGTGGTATTCATTAAAATAAAATGTTTATTTTACAAAATTACATTGCTGAGAGATCCTCGCTCAGATAAAAAATAACCGCTAACATATTAACCATTGCTTAGTTCCGTATATACTTTATTTATTTTATTTTATTTATTGAGACATATTTATACAGGGTGGACATTATTAGCAGTCAGGCTATTTTTCATATGTGCCCTGTAGAGATTTTGTTATGTGAAAAACAAACATTCAATTATATAATATATAATACAAGTGAGCTTTATAATACAGATAAAAACGCCCCAAGGTTAAAACACATAATATAGAAATGTTGCCCGCGCCAAAACCAGAGATAAAGAAAACACATATATATTATATATGAATATTACTATGAATAGTAGGTAAAATACACTCTGGAAAGCGTAGCAACGTACGCATTTTTATTTTAAAACATGATTTGTTTCCCTTTAAAGAATGTGTTTACTATGAGAACAAGTAAAATATAAATATATATTTGCATACATACACACATACATATACATAACATAACGTACTTGTTAGCTTTTTTAAAATATACATACATTGTTTTACATACATCGCTATAAAACAATTAACACCCTTAGTTTAAACTGTTCCACATATTTTAAACAGGTGGTTTTGATTTTTGCAATTTCTTCAGCCGAGATTTAAATGTATTGTATGTTGGCGAATCTCTGATGTTCATAGGCAACGAATTCCAGAGATTCGCTCCGGAATAACTGAGCGATGATTTGAATTTTGTTAAATTGGGTTTCGGTAGATACAGATTGTTATTTGTTGAGCCTGTAGTTAATACACTATAATGTTCCGCAACGGGGGAAAAAAGATCAGAAATATAATTTGGTGCCAAGTTGTTCCGTGCTTTATATGTGATACAACAAGTTAAGAATTCATATCTTTCTCTAATTGTTTGCTATCCCAGGTTCCTGATAATGTTTATACTCGATTCATCCCAGTTAACGTGTTGGGTTACAATGCGGGCAGCTCGTTTTTGCAGCTTTTGTAAATGGTTCAAATGTTTTTCAGAAGTCGATCCCCAGAAACTAAGACAATAATCTATACAAGATTGGAATATAGCATAGTAAATACAGTTGAAATTGTTGTATGGTAAAATTTATCTGAGTTTTCGTAATATATACAGCCTCGACGATAATCGGCTGGATAGCTCATTGGTACCGTCGGTCCATTTCAATTCACTATCAATTACAACTACGTACATGAATGATTTTTGCACCATCAATATCAATATTTAATGTTAAAAAATCAAGATGGCCGACGGTGGCCATTTCGGATTTATGCAAATAAACAACAAATGGAATGTTTTTTTCTGTGGCTCCCATTCCAATATTGATAATAAGTCGGAAATGGTTGTCCATGCCGAATTTGATGCTTGTATCACTTATGTTATGATAATTTCGTTAAGCAACTGGACTACCCCGCTAAGATGTCAAATGGTATAGTAGGCCTACATCCCTTGCCAACTTATAGTCATGTTTTTCTATGGGCTGATCATCTCACAGCTTCTTAGAATAGTAATTAACTCGCATAATCCAGATCTCATTATGTTTGTGTGAACTATCAAAATATTATGTGTGTAAAGTTGCACCAATTGATTGGAAAATTTAATTTTTAGGAGTGGGGGGGCAAACATTTTTACGCTAAAAATGTAAAAATACATGTATTTCCAGGTGTCTCCCATCTTTAATTGGATAAGGACATTCAGATTTAGCTTTCCTCCAATGTTGGTGCTTTTCTCATCAAATGCACAATTCATCTGAAATATGTTGCTTAACCGCTGCACTACATTCATTCAGTCACGCATTAAAAAAATTGCTATAATATGTATCTTTATATTGACTTGGGAGATACTGAGGCACTCAATCCTGATATAACTTCCTAGTTGTTTGGCTGGTGTGTGACATGCATGACTGATTTTATAAGAACCATAGCACTACAATTTGTTACAAATGCGGCGCTGTATTATGTTTCATTTTTGGTCTTAGATTCACTGACATCGTGAACAAAAACACAATGTGAGAAAATACATTCCCGGTTCTAATTATTTTGTCTTACCAAATTGCGTATCATGTTGAGTATGGAAGGCACGTGTTACCACAGGTGTTTCAAGGCACCAAGGGTGCTATCGGGGATTTTTTTATCAGCAACCCAGCCAACAGGAGGCATTTAGCCAATGTTGTGCCACCGTTTTCGACGCTGGCACACGGTTAAGGCAACATTGCCTCACTATCTCATATTATCAGGAAGGCATTGGGTTACTGGTGGAGCCTTATATGAGCGCATGTTACATGTTGTTGTATAATCTGATAATACTGGGTTAAATGTATTTATATTCAGTCGTCTACAGACGGCTAGGTTCAGAAGAACATGGGATAAAATGACGGGGATCTGGTTTCTACTCACGCTGTGGTTCACGTCTGGTGAGTGAGTGGGGGTATTAAACCCTTAGAGCGCTGAAATAATTTTATAATAACCATAGAGATCAAAGGGTTTTTCCATTTGAAATCATCATGAATGTCTTAGTTAGCTTTTACCGCTTCATTTGGATACCTATGTTATGTGTCCACGAACATTATAAATATTTTAATTTTGACGTCTAAAGTCGATCCCCGCACTGAAAAGGTCATATAATTATATGTAGTTGTATACAAAACTAACTCGATATGACGCCTATATTGGGACGGTGCATTTCTATTGCATTATGGCGGGGTGACATTATGACGAAGAAAGTGATTTAGACCTGTGAATATAAGCGAGCTGATTACCATTATTTCTGAATACATAATGAAACAAATCACATGTAAATTTTAATATATAAATTTTTAAGACTAAGTGGTATTGTCAAGTTGAAAAAAATCCAAATATCCAAGAAAAACTCGGAAGTGGGTGGGTAGGCCTAGATCAAGCCGCAGCTCGGATTTTTTTGTTTTTAATTTGTTGTTTTTTATGTTGTTTTTTGTTGTTGTACATGTTTTAAAAAAATGGATATGGAGGTGGGTGGGTGTTGTCTGACCAATCCGAGTTTTTCTCGGATTTTGTGAATTTTGTAAATTGACAAGACCACTAAATCTCAGTATATATTATTTTTTTAGAGCGGTAATGCAGAACATGCAAAACACAAATATTTATTTATGGAAGAGAAACAGATATTTTAATACAGATTGCTTTAATTTGAATAATGGCGGTTTGATCAACTGGTATTTTTATATATTTATATGAGCAGACGTCCGACACTCTCACATAAATAACATAGGGAGTGATACTTATTCATCAATTTGCTCACCAAAGTGCTCATATAAGGATTGGAAGTAGTTTTGCGCTTTGTGTGCTGAATATTTTATTTACACAATCCTTGGTCGCTTGTCATATTTATATTATTCTATCAAAATCTTTGGTTGTTTATAAATGCTATATTTCAATATTTCAGTATGTACCCGGCCTAATGTCATATCGAAGTTTACTGTATTATTACATCAGATATCATTCATACTGAGATTTGTCAACCCGATTCATTTCATACGTGAATGCAGTAAACCGTTTTCTGTTACATTGTGATCAGAGGCGCGGATTACGACAACGCAATGTAATCAAACTATACTAGATAGTCACCAGAGACTGTTCTGAGTGAATCAACAATGAAAATTAGGTTATTTATATCCATTCGTGATAATTGACTTGAATTGAAAGCAAATAATTATCAAAGTCTGTTATTTTAATTGCTTTAAAGACAATAAGATATCCCCAGGGAAATATCAAGGTCATATATGTTCAGAAATGATAGTTGAAAACCCCTTCTATTCAGAAAAAGATGGTCTATGGTAGTTTCGGGATATCCCTATGAATATCTAGAGAACCGCTTTTAACAAACTATGTCCAAATGAATCACTAGGATAACACTTGCTGATATGATTATACCTACAATAATGCATTATGCTTTCTGCAACATTATTAAAAAAAATCATTGCAGTATATCAGTTTAATACGTATGTATATTCCCTTTTCCAGTGTAGTAGACGGTTGGCTGAGCATGCAAATATGGCATATGGCTGCATCATATTAATCTACATGAACCAATCACGATTATCATCCTTAGCCTTAGCCCATCATTACTTTAACACTTAGCGCCGAAATATTTGCCATAAACCACGAAGACCAAAGGTTTTTTGTCAATTTGAAATCATAATAAATTTCTTAGTTAGCACTCTTCGCCTCATTTGAATACATATGTTATGGGCCTACGGTCATTAGAAATATTCTACTTCTTTCAGTCTACAGTGCTCAGTGCTCGCCTTCGCCTTCGTGTCAATGATCAAATTGTGGGAATAATTCCGGTCAACAGACGTCAGATTGGACGGCTAAAGACTGAAAAAAGCTCCATAAAGCTGAAAGGGTTAATCTTATCGTAATCTTGCTGAAAACCATATACATGACATCGGAGTTTTTTCTTGCTGCAAATAAAAATATAAAATTTCAAAGTCATAGATATAACATTGTGTTCGGTATGCAGTAAATACATTATTTCTGGTGGTGGAAATATATATGTAAGAGAGCGGATTTTCCATTTTGCGGTGGAATTATTGTCAGTAGATAATGTTTGTCAATTTATTTTAAAACTAGATTTTTTTATATATATTTCTAAGCTGAATGTTTAGGATATGCATAACTTATGTAATATTATTTTTTATTTTTATGAAACAAACATATTCGCAAATTAAAAAAAAAATTATACTGAATATTTGTTTAATTCTCGCTACTTATAATGGCATATGAAGAATAGGTTAAGTTTCTTCATTTCATGATTTAGGCAATATTTTTTTTTGCAACTTAGGCCTTAAGAACCCTTTCAGCGCGGGGACGGACTTCAGGCGTCATAATGTGACGTCTACGGACGTCAGGTTCTGACGCCTAAGCTGACGTGTGACGCGACGACAGATGCGTTAATCGGGTGACTGTCCACACACCGATGCAACATGTTGGGCGTTATTCCCTTTTGAAAGTTCAGATTGTGGTAGTGGCGCGTAACAATTTTGCGTGTTGTCATTAGCAGCCTAGCGTTCGCCTTCGACTTTCTGGTATTCTTTTGGCAATGATCAAATAGTGGTTTGATATACAATGCGATATTGTTCTGATTTGCGCTTAAGACATATATGATGACTTCAAGTATCAATGGTTACATTTTTTTTTTATACACAGGCTGTTCCTGTATACTGTGGGCATTTTACCAAAGTATCCGGACAAATTTTTTGGAAAAGCGATTTTATAAAAAATTAGTTTATATGGGTTCATAGTCTTACTGTAAAAAATTCAAAAAATTTGTCGCTGACAAATGTGTCTTATTTGCATATTTAAAATGGTCGTAAAATGTGTTTAGGTGTTTTTAAAAGTATACAGCATTGTATTGTGGCATTGTTCAAGGGATAAGTGACATACAGTACTGATTTAGCAAAATGGGACAAACTTTTTCAGTGGGGCTAGCCCCGGCTAACGCAGGCTAGCCCTGGGCTAGACCTATGTTCTCCAGGGCGTTTTGGTATAAGTTTATATAAATGGAGCCTCGCTCATATCGTCGGGGCTAGCCCAGCAATCTAGAGCCCCGGAGAATTGGGCCAATGTCTGCATGTGTCAGTCAGGCGCGCTGTGCACCAGGCGAGCCTGACTTGCCAGGTGTCTGTTTTTTCATCTTCAGTTAGGCTTATTCCAGTGACCGTAGCTTCATAAAACCACCCATTTTCTGAATTGATACACTGAACTGCTTGACCGATACCAAAGATAATGTCTAAAGGCTAAATGGCTAAGCAGAAATAAATAAGGACTGCAAAATGTATGTCTACATGAATACACGTACGGACACTGAATTATTGCACGTTGAGATAAACTCAGAGATGTTCAGATGATGCTGAATGTGGTCAAGCTGCGTGCGGCCTGTCTCGCCCAGAGCGAGCCTCGCCAGCCCGTCGAGATGACACCCATTTCATGCGCTGGGGGCGCAACCAATTCTGCGCCTGTCTCGCGTTAACGCAGGCCAGCCACTGATGACAAATCTGTCCCATTTTGTGAAATCAGTACTGTAGACACCACCAACACACGACACTTTTGAATTATTAAAATACTTTGGTCTCAACGTTCTACATATAGATTTTAGGGCGACTAAACATTTTCTTCATATAATCTGGGGCATGACCATGTAGGGAACGACAAACTTATAAAGAGAAAATTTATATTCGAGTCGCTGAGATTTAGGAAGCCAGTGAAGTTCTTTAGGTATGGGGTGTATATCGCCTGCCATTATCATATACGCGTCATGCCTAGAATAAGGAGCTTTTAAACACCATCTGTTGCTAAAACAATTGCAACTGCGTTGATCGCTAGCAAGCTGGAGTATTGTAACTCTGTCCTGTTCAATTTCACTGAAAAGGAGAAATCAAAACTCCAGGGTATCCAGAAATTTTTGGTGCAGGGTTTTGACAAAGTCTCATCGTTTTTGTCACATAACTCCTCTCCTAAAATCTTTGCACTGGTTACCTGCTCGTTACAGAGTCAAATTTTGTTCCCTGATCTACCAGGCTCTGACCACTGGACATTTTAGTATATATTACAAACATGCTTCACCCATCGTGAAAAGTACGGCTACTTCTATATCATCAGCTTGTTTCACGGGCAAGGCTTTTCCCCGTTGACGTAGTTGTCTTATGGTGACAAGCATCCCATAATCTTGCAGAAAGACCACTTGGCACTCCTTCAGGTTAGATACCTGCATAAGTTTTTATAGCACAGTGGGGTCAACACACTTGTAACATCACTTAGAGATAATTACTGGATATTGTGCCACAGGTGCTTAGCGAAAAAGGTTAGACGATTATGCCTATGTTGTCAAAAACAGAATACTAAGGCATGTAATGCACCTGGAGGCCCATTACCTGCTCTCAGAGTAATGCAGAGTCTGCCTTTCACTGTTACGGGTGTACAGTGTGCATGTCCCTTGTTCTGTACTGACTGGCCGCAAAAGAAGCTCTACATATGCCTCTTCACCTGTGCAATTGTGCTGTAGTTGAGTTGACCGATTCGCTTTTGACAGCTACCCTCCTCTTAGCCTTTAAGCGATTTGCTGCCAGGCGAACAGTGCCTTCAGTTGTGTACTCAGACAATGCAGCTACCTTTGCAGCTGCTAAAAGTCGTCTGCTTGTTGATCTTGGACATCTATGCCCTGAGTGGAAAAATATAGTCCTAGGTCTCCATGGTGGGGTGGCTGGTGGGAACATTTTATTAGATCCGTGAAATATTCTCTCAAGAAAACCATCAGTAATCAATCACTAACTACCTTAAATAAGGTAGAGGCACGCATCAACTCACGCCCTTTGTTGGTGATGATGTTGTTGCAGATAAACCACTAACACCAGGACATTTTTTGGCTGGTAGGCAGGTTGGTTGTCAAACAAAAGTAACGGAATACATTGGTGTGGTCACTTCGAAGGCTTTGGCTTATAGAGAGAGTGATTGCATTATAATGCTAGACAAATTCTGGTGGAGTCATGACTACCTGTGTAATATTCCTCCGTCTGTACACAGGTTTGAAGCGCGAGGGCATATTAATGAGGGTTCTGTGGTCCTTATCAGGGAAGACAATATGCCAAGATTACAGTGGCCTGTAGGCGTTGTAGAGCGTAATATTAAAAGTCCAGATAGGGTTGTTTGCAGTGTATCTCTTCGCACTGCTAAAGGGTGAATGCCCGAGCTATACAAAAGTTGCACGATCTTGAAATTGCTGACTCTACTTATTCTAAGGATATTAATGATACCAAAAGAAACATTTCCAAACACTTCCAAACGATCAAGTGAATCTGCCAGAGAGCAGACCTGCCACTGCTAGCACACCTGATGCTCAGCCAGTGTCCCGCTATGGACGGGTTACCAAGAAGTTGGAACAAATGAACTATTAACGGTCAATTATAAGGTAATGATTTCAGACTTGATGCTAAGTGCATATCATAGATATTGACAATGTTGGTCCCAGTGTTGAATTCTTCGGAGTGTAGAGTTGAACATGGGAGTGGGGGGTGTTGCAGATCAGTAAAGTTTTTTAGGTCGCACTTTTTGTTAACAGTTGTTTTCAGAGTAGTAAAATGAAAAATGTATGTTGCTTGTTATGAACAGAAAAATTGAAATTTGTTGCCGATTTTCAATCTAATGCCCGAAACACATGTATCATGAAATAGCCAAAACACACAGTAACGCAAAAAATACCTTTGTTTCCAATTATATGAAAGAGATGCCATGGTCGATGCCATGGTCGACACTGTTTTACAGTCAGGTTCAGCATGCCACTATTCTGACGACAATTTGTCCGTTTGCTCAACAAGTTGCCCTTCTACTCCATGCTGTAACAGCCAATAAACTCTTTATATCTTTAAATGGATGGTATCTGTTTTCCTTATTTCAGTGTTTGCCTGTTCCAAAGTCACACTGGAAGGCACTAGTGAAAGACATGAGGTGCTGGGAGCCTATGAGATGATAACAGATGGTAGATCATGCAATGATGAACATGACATTTACATGCAGACCTGGCCCAGACAAGACTTCTACCTGTACTACCTTACAGAGGTCAGTGGCTAGCTCTAGAGGTAGAGTATTGTATTTACAGAGGATATGAGCTCGGATTATTGTATTCAGCTGACATATGTATATTATATCCAACACGTTTGTAGATAGTACATCCTAGCAAACACAATAACCAATCCTGGTCTAATGTTGGACTGTGTCATAGACATTCAACCAACATTGAGTCAACATTTCCTGTTTGCTTGGTTTTTCATCCCATGCCACGTGTGATGTTTGTTTTATGTATGCTTTGTGTACTTGCTCAAATCATATACATAATTAAGTGCCTACGTATTATGCTATGTTTCATACATTGGCATGATTACATATTATTTGTGTGGACTCGCTCATAAAGATGGAGATTTTTCTAGATGACTTAATTGACAATGATGGATGATTCTTGCTGATATTTCGACCAATTTCTTATGGATTTACAGGGCTATACATATGACATAATCTTTTTTTATACTGATATAGAATATGCTAAAAAATAACATTTAATATTTCATGACCAGTGAACTGGAAAGTGTTCTTATTATATAGAACTCTTCATGGGTCGTGAACAGTGATTTGTGTGAAAACTCAGGAGTTCTACAACTGAATAACGAAGACCTACTGGACCCTGATATCACCTGGCTGGAATATTATGATTTATCTTGGAATGAAGTATCCACAATCACAGCCAAGTGTGGACGTGAGTGACTTGGTCCAAATATATATTTTAAGATTACAAATATCTTAACTTTCTCTTGTTTCCATGAAAAATATCGTCTTTATAATTTTAGCTTAGTAGTATGGGCCTCACCCAATAGTCTATTACAAAAAGCAACATTGGATTTCACAAGTGCAACCACTATTTGGTGGCAAATGATGTACAGTAGACTCCCGCCAATGCGGTGAAGTATGGTCAGAATTATTTGACCATAATAGGGGTCTGACCATATTAGTGATAGAGCAACAAATGTTACATGATCTTCTGGCCAGTAATTTCGGCAAAACAAATATTGTATTGTTTATAATGTTTGTTCAACGTCTATGTGTGATACAGATCCGTCTCTGCTGGATGCGAGGACCGTAAACGCAGACACACCATATCGTTTACCGTCTATGTCTTGTTGACCATGACAACAAGATGTTTATTCCACGTGAATTATTTGTTTTAAAATTTAACATGCATTAAGAATTACTTTAAATGCGACTAAGGTTAGTTGCTAAACCACCTTCCTACAAAGTGGAATATTGTGCTGTATAATTGTAACATATTCGTAGGTTACGTATAGACACGCAGACTGTAAAGGGTTTTTAGTCACGGCACTCGTTAATCAACTATTCTGCTGATGATCACAGTCAACATCCTAAAATATAATATTTATTGTTTTAATAATTATCATTGTTTTACTTTCTTTTAATAACATGCTAGGGTCATGAAATTGATAATAATTATAATAAAAGTTATCTGTAAATAAATATTCATTCATTTGACAAATGTGCTCGCATTTTAGTTTTGCCATTGACATGATCCTAAATATTTTTTCATCACAAGAATTTGTTATTTTCACACATTTGTAATATGGGACAAAAACAACATTAAATGTGAAAAATATGAATGATGTTTTTGCAAGCCTAGCATTGGGAGACTTGCCACTAGCGCAACTTGTCTAGCTAAGGTATTTGCATTGTATGTTTGGGAAGCTATGCGACAGCTTATATTGTAATTACCTGAAAAAAAATTTTGATGACGACAAACTGGTTTAGTGAAAATACTTATCTTGACCACAGTGACGAGAGTGAACTTGCCATTTTGACACAAAAGTATGACCATTGTCTGGAATGGCAGTTTGACGGCATTAGTGATCGCTTTTGATATGGCTTTGACTGAGAACAAATTCGGGCCGAATAAAATTGACCGGTCTAACCGCATTGATGATTCGACCGTTAGGTGAGAGTCTACTGTACTTTTAATTTAATTATATGATGGTATGGTGCAACTTTGAGCTTGTAGTTGAAAAAAAAACCATTGTCATTATTTGATCAAGATGAACACTGATATTTCAAAAAGAATTCGTAGGCTTTATTAGTACTGTACCAAGATGAAGGTCATTTAAACTATGCTGTCAAAGCTGATGAAGACTCATGCTTGTCATGAGTAAGCATGAGTAAAGATGCTTCTAAAAGTGCAGACTAAAGTTTTCAGCTGGTACCGAAGTCTCCACTGCTGGATAGTTTCAAGCCTTCCAAATGCACTCCGCAATGTTTCTGATGTATAAACTGTATTAGCACCACTGTTGAGCAGAGGTCTCAGGGTTATCATTTTTCATCACATTGTACTTACACTTTCTATAGTACTCATAGCTTCTAACCCATAGCATCTAACTCCCAATCTATTTCAGTCTTTGACAGAAATAAATAGATGTCTTACTTCCCAGATTCTCATAGCCTCTAACATCCATATTTGCTGATGTGTTTTTTAGTTTACAATCCCTTATTTTCACCATTGAATCCGCTCCAGATATCCATTTCAGACATTGACAGAGATAAATAATTCGTCTTACTTCACAGATTCTCAACCGTGCAGTCGCATCTTCGTAGAAAACAGTCTTGGTCAGTACGGGAGAGAAGGAGTCTACGAGCAGATCGACGATGTGATATGTACAATGAGACCAGTTTACAGACAGATATGGCCTAATTTTATAGACGTTCAGCATCTCTTCTTTGCTTGGACATGGAACTCTTGGGTGATAGGAACTGTTTATGATGATTGCAATGACACCAATGCTGTATTGTATGTAGGCATAGGAGTGATAGATGGCTCTTCGTCTCCTGACAAAGTTACACAACCGTGGTCTAACTATGTGACATATGTATCAGAAGAGGACAGATGGGAGAAAAATGAGGAACTGACTCTAATTTGTGACGGTGAGCATACTTAAACCTTTCAGAGCCTGGACCGTCTTTAGACTTCAGAATCTGATGTCTAAAGTCGGTCCCTGCACTGAAAGAATTAAATATTGACAATGGCCGTAGACCATTAACATAGGTATTCAAGGAAAGCTATAACTAAGACATTTATGCTGATTTCAAATTTAAAATAACCTTTGGTCTCCATTGTTTATTCAAAAATATTTCAGCGTTGTAAGAGTTAAGTAGATTATCTTACATTTGCTGTTGGCTGTTTCTTTTAACCTCAGTCTGTCAGCATACACAGGTTAGTATTTATCCTGCCTTCCTAGCACCAGTTATTAGGTTGGGGCCTGGTGTAGTAGATAAACAGTGCCGTCTATCACGACGGGGGTTGCAGCTTTGTCACCCGATCTGGTTTATTTCATTCATGAATTATTAGAAGCAAATTTTAATTATTGGAAGGAAAGTACCGTAATTAAAATGTTTGGCGATATTGCTTCTCAGTCATTTGTATTCAACTTGAGACGTGACTTGCCCCTGCAATATCTACACCCCGATATGAATATTTATTTGGCCAAAAAATGATTGTCCCACTTGTATTCTGAGATATGTTTGAATATTAGAGAAAATTGGTGTTCCATTATGTTATCGAGAGAATATATTTTTTTATTGAGTACAGATATGATCAGATAGTTAAATCACAATATCAGTTTGTAAGGTTTTTTTTTAATACAAATACAAATATTAAAACGGCTATGCATGTGGAACTTCTACAAATCTACTTCAGTTCATGTGCAATCACATCAAACATTACACATCAAAGCAATGCTGTTTTAATGTGAGATCTACCAAGCCTATAAAAAAATTGCATTTTTAGATTTGTTTCGCACAATGATTGGTAATTTGAAGATTTGTGTGAAATGTCAGGAGTTATCTTATTAGATATTATTAGATACCTATAATTGTAAAGAATACAACATTATGGACAGGAAATTACACATTTCTAATAGTTATCAAATACGAAACAATCACTGTCTACTTGCATGGGATCACAGGTCTAAGCATGCTTAGAAATTAGAAGAATATGGCGTAAGATTGAAGAAACAAACTCACACACTTAAACTATGATTAGGAGAATAATAAAAATATTTATACCACATGACACCAACTGCATTAGCTGTGGCGATATAATAAATCAATAAAGAATTACCAAATTACTCTGCCTCAATAGTATATTTAGATGTATATTCTTAATTACAACACTTGCCTGAAAATTTCCTATGATATGAGCGGCCAGCAACTAACAGATTTGCAATACCACTTCTTACATACTATTAGTAAAACACAGCGTAGACAGTATTCGACAAATATATAGTTATATTTCCCGGGATACTCATGTTTCTGCACAATTGTAACATTAGATAATGTCGAAGATTGGTTCAATCAGACTGATATTTTATTTTATTTTTAATATTTGAAATATTCAAATTGGGATTCGTATATTTTCATCGCAACAATATTGATACGTGTGTGTAAAATTATTTACTCGTTATTGCTCTTCCACAGGTAGCAACATATGTGAAAGCTTTGAGCTAAGAGGAACGGTGGGACATTTTGATAAAGAAGGCATATACACCCTACTGCCATATGTCCAATGCAATACCAAACCCGTCTACAAAATATCAGGCACTACCGACTACTTTGCCTATTTCGTGGGTGTAGCTTGGGTGATAAGTGATATCGTGTGCGATACAACAGGTATGTATAACATTCAACATTGAGCTTGCTATTGACTGACAGATGATCAATCAATGGATCAATAGAACACTGGATCAATGGATCAATGGATCAATCAATCAATCAATCAATCAATCAATCAATCAATCAATCAATCAATCAATCAATCAATCAATCAATCAATCAATCAATCAATCAATCAATCAATCAATCAATCAATCAATTAATCAATCAATCAATCAATCAATCAATCAAGCAATCAATCAATCAATCAATAATTCAATCAATCAATCAATCAATCAATCAATCAATCAATCAATCAATCAATCAATTAATCAATCAATCAATCAATCAATCAATTTAAGTATTAATCAATTTAAAAATCATTCAATCATTCAATAATCAATCAATCAATCAATCAATCAATCAGAAGAACTACAGAAGAAAAAGAACTGCAAAGGAAATGCACAAATCAACTGAAAAATTGTCATTTTTGATAAATCTATCAAGTAAATGGGAGTAATTTTAATCTGGACTAAAAATTCACAAACTTCACCAGTCAAAATATTATTGAAATGTTTTGTAAATATTTAAAAGTCTATCACATTATTTTGTTTTTTACTGTGGTTGGGGTTTTCCACGGCCACCTTATTACCTTGGTCTGAAGCACAGTTTTGGGACAAAACGTGACGTCACACATTCATAAAACCGGTAGACAGGCGCAATTAATTTATTATTAAGCTATGTTGCCTTAGTTTTGGGGGTTGTGTCAAATAAGCTTATACTATATAGATAATCTTCACCAGGTTTCACATCTTACTTTATAGCCTTTTGAAATGGTCCCTTGTTATCCATGCCATATTTGGCGTTATTTGTAAGAGAGGGGTTTTATTGAAAAACGTATATTTTGATGCTCAAAATGGCGGCCATCTTGAAAAATGGCGGCCATCGTAACATCTTTATCGCCTCAAGTTTTTTTTCAAAAACAGTAGCCTACAGGGAGTATTCATGCCAATTTTGATGCTTGTATCCGGATTCGAAAAATTCCTCAGAAAAAATCCACTTATAGCTATGCATTGTAGATCTCCGCTCATATTTACCATGTTCAGGCTACTTTGCAAGTATCATTTGAAAGCATGACGGTATACCCGACATGCTAGTTCATAGGTTGAACTAATCCACGAGGGGTGCACCCGACATGTTAGACTTTGAGGGGTTAAATAAATGTTGTTTTGGTTTTGTAATTTCGGTTTGATGCTTTTTTTAACCTTATAAGATCCATAAAATGGCCTCAACCTTTGACCTTGACTTCCAAATAATTTGAAAATGTCTTAAGATTATTATGGTATTTGGTTTTATAGAAATCGACTCCAAGATCATGAACAAGTAGGCCCAGATATATGTCATTTTATAGATTTAAGCTTAGCGATTGGCGGCCATCTTGGAAATAATTAAATAAAAAAATTGCCACTGGGTGAAATTTAGTACTCCCAGTGGAAATGATGACTCTAGCCTCTACTGAACACAAATAAATCAAAATATAAACTTCTGTGTGAATTTCCAGGTTATATCAGTATTCTGCTTGACTAGTGTACATATTTTGTCATATCGATCTAGTAGTTGTACTAGATCAAATCAGGCCATTTCGTATAGAACATCGCTTATATCTTGACTAACTACACCATTTTGAGTCACTACATCGGCCACAGGGTGTTCGGAGTGCTTGCCAAGTATTTTGATATACTGTTATCATGTGAACTAACAAAAACAAACATCTCTCACTTGTGCATCTAATTTTTTTTAGCAAGTTTTTAAAATCTACAATACCTAAAAACAATTTTACATGGCTTATTGCCTAAATATCAACTTCAGTCTGATGAAAAAAACTCAAAAATGTTCAGAAACGCAGGGATTCTTGTTTAAAACTAGGTCACTGCACAACAGACGAAAAACGACCAGTGGAATAACGTTATTGATCCAATGTCATTTCAATGTTGGTCTATTTTTTACGGCACTCTGCTTGCCAGTCATTGGAGCAACATTGGCTCAACACATCATTGTTGTATAGAAGTGCTTATACAGGCCAATACCTTGGCCCCAAACACATGAGGCCTTTGGCCCTAATTTTGATCTGATGCCCTTAGAAGGATGTCATAAACTTACAGTTGTAAACAATGGCTAATAATTATAAATGTCTTTATGTTGACAGTATCTTTGTTAATAAGAGCAAAGACGATTACCCCTGACAGATCATCACTATCCTGGGAGGAAGCGGCAAATGGGAAATTTGTATTAAATCCTGATATTTATGTGACATGTACAGGTATTACTTTTTGGTATATTTTTAGTAAATTGTTGTTTATGTGGCAAAATAATCGAACTATATTGTTTATATGACCTGTTCTTCTAATATTTAATACATTTTAGACCACTCAGTAGACTTTATGTGAAATACTGTAAATGTTCACTCTTTCTGGGCTGATGCAGCCCTTTCTGGTATCGGATCAATGTGTTGTGTTTCCGTGACTGTACATTGACTGGATCACATTGACAGAAAAAGCCAGCATGGGAATCCAGTTAAAAAAAATTTACTCGACACCAGCGGTTGCCCAACATTTGTGTTGACTAGAGGTCATTTGTGTCATCCCTATGCAATCAAGCTGTGTTAGCACCGCTTCTGAACAGACGTCCCATTGCCAGTTTCAACCGTGTGCCAAATCCTCTAATGTCAGCGAGATAAATTGAGCCATCCCAATGACATCAAGCTGTATTCGCACCTTTGCTGAACAAAGGTACTATTGTCCCCGCTGGATGAAGCCCAAACGATAGAAGGAACATTTTGTCGAAGACAATTTTAGGATGTTTTAAAATTACAGCAAGCAGCAGACTGTATATCTATGTGAACCTCTGATAACAATCACCCATGAAACCTGAAAGTGATGTAAATTTTCTAGTCCTAACTACAGTAAAACCTGTACATACCGGCATGCCCTGGGGACAAAGTTTTTTCCGGTTTGGACAGGTTCCGGTTTGGACAGGGTTTTTGTTTTTGGAGAGGAACAAACAACGATAACTTGTACAATTGCCACGAGGGTTATAATTCAGGGTGCGTCGACGGTAGGTCTACAAATGATAGGTGGGTGTATGCAAATAAATGTATATAATAAAGGACACCATTTTTTAAAGATTTTCATTTTATTAAAAAATTGAGCATATATGATAGTCATACTGATCTATCTGCCTGTAATTGCGGTTTTATTAAGAATTGCCTCTTTAGCACCTAACTTAAAATAACTATATAATTATTTGTAATTGTGTGTCACATATTGCACACAATGAGCGCATTATTCATTTCATTTTTTTGTCATTCGATTTTTACCGCCCAATCTAAAATAACATTACATTCTTGTAATCGTCCGTCACACATTTCACACACGGAGCATATTTGTTACCATCTGCATCAGCACGTTTAAATATCAAAGCAATAGGAGAAGCTGTGTCTTCGATAAGGAGGTAATCATATTGCAACATTTTTATTATTTTAACTGTTTCGTTTTAGATGACGACAATACTCGTTTTTTGGTGACTTTTATATATTTTCTGGAATGTATGACGCTGGATTAAACGCTCTGATACTGTATAATTATGTCATTTAATACAATTAATACCTTAACTGAGTATCAAAAATAATATAGGAATATTCCAGCGAATAAATCAAATCTTTTTATATTTCACCTCCCGGTAGTTATTTATTCATCGGGTCATTAAGTATCCCACACAGAATAAATTTATCCAAAAATACAGTCTAGTTTTCGTGAGAATTATTTACGTTTAATGCACTGATATGTTTATGACATGATACGAACATTTAATATTTTATTAGTCAATGATTCTGTTACATTAATTTATCAACCAATTATTTTAATAATCCATTATGTTGTTAAAATACCATACCGATCTCAACGTAAAGGTGTTGACAATTAATTTCTCTAGAGCGTGAACGGTGTTACCAAAACTAACTTCGCACATCTCCCGTTCCATAACAAGCATGATGTCACGTCACCTTGCCGCCCCCCCCCCTGTTTAACCCTTAGTGCACCATGTGCGATTTTTTTAAAATAAAAGAAATAAAAAATCGCTTCCGGTTTGAACAGCACACAATTTATTCATTTGGGGAAAATATTAAGTCCGGTATTCGGAGTAGAGAGGTTCCGGTTTGGAGAGAGTTAATTAGTATTGTTTTGAGTGCAATTAATTCGGGACCAAAGAATTATTACGGTATAGACAGGATTCCGGTTTGTACAGGGTCCGGTATGTACAGCTTGCACTGTATTAGTTCCAATCAGTTGACTACAATGCAGCACAGGAATGTATTGTCTGCCAGAACAGTTGGCACTAACTGCGTGATGATATATTGTTATACTATACCAATCAACAGAAAACGCTTTTATTTTGAACAATAAACGTGTATCTGTTTGTTGAACTAATCTATTAATTTTTAGGTCATAGTGAAGGTAATATTCCAGATTGGACGGGAACAACAACTACTACAATAACTACTACTCGCACTACTACTATATCTACTACCACTACTGCTACTACTGAACCACCTGCAACAACCACGACGTCCGGTACCACTACAACTACTACTCCTACTACATCTACAACCACTACCACGAATGCTTCCCTCACAACCACCGGAAATACACGAACATACTCGACTACTACCACAGTCCATACCAGTCAGACTACCACATCAGGTTAATACATTGAGATCAATTCAGGGATTATTTTAATCCAGATGTTGTAGAATATTGTTATAGTTTACTTACCAATATGATGTATTTCTAAGAAAAGTAGGTTATTCTACCTTCTCATTTAAATAACAACTAAATGACGGCTGTGATTGTCTGATCTCGTGACCATGTGACAGGTCGAGCCACTCTTTCATTGGTCGGGGGGAGGGGGCTAAGATTCTCTACCTTGTTGAAAATATATATTGTGCGCCCAAAAAATATTTTCTAGTACCATTAAGAAACTGATTTATGTTTAATACAATAAGCCCTGTCTCCAAACTGTAGTTTAATTTGTGTTGGTCCTGATAGCACCAGTCCTGATTACGAAATGTTGGGCATTTTTGTTTAGAGATACATGTATATAATTCAAATATTATATCACCAAATAACTCCTGAGAAATATTTGGCGATTGTCAACGCTATATTTTGAAGAACACCATAGTTGAAATAACTTTTCCATTTGGCATCAAAAGCTTGCGAGAGAGTTCGCACCACAGTATAACGAATGCAAATATGTATTGTGATATACAAACATAATTATATTATACCAGTAAATGCAAGTAGTTACAATACTTATATTAATGTCTATATTATTTGCCAGGAACAGTGGTATTGGGTGGCATTGGTGGCTAGTGGTTTCCGAGCAGATTTCGTCTAGTTCTTGTCTGTGTATTTAATTACAATAAACAGAAATATATTTCATATGAATATGTAAACAATAAATTGCGATTTGCAGGTTTATTTTCACCAGCTACTGCTGTATTGGTGGCTATTGGTCTCGGGGGAGTGTTATTTCTAGTTATTGTCATCACTGCCATCATCACTGCCATATGTTGCTGCGTCAGATTCCATCGCAGGAAGGATACACCTGCTCCTGGTATTAACACTTTCATTACAGCCGTTTTAATTATTTGTATCAGCTTATCAAATCTTTGTTTAAACATCGATATTTGCAACTCACAGAAGTTGTGTGTCGCAGTGTCGAGACTTCAAGTGGGACTAGGTGAAAATTGTAATCAGGGTGAAGAGTTAAGGTCAATAAGAACTGTAGCGTGATTGGAGACAAGTGTCTACATTTGAAGTCAAAATTGAGCAATTTGGCCCTGATATGCCTGAAAAGTTTAAACATTTTTAAAGTTTTAGAACTTTGCAAAACATTTATGAAATTATTTTAAACTTGGAACGATATGGTGGGTTAAGAATATTTTGATATACAAATTATGCAGGGAAGTCTTCAATGCTAATTGAATGATCGTAAAATGTTTTTTGCTGTTGCAGGAAAGGCAAATACGTCACTGGCAGCGTGAGTATGCAACGTGTAGTATATGTAGTATTTTGAACATTTAAATAACATAGTACTGAACATTTTAGTATTTATTTCATAAAATACACATTAGCAAATTAAAAAAAAAATAATAAGATGAACAGAAATACGCACATTGCTCAAGCATTTGTTAATAAACTAGCCTATGTACCACAACATCTGCGTATTTCTTTTATGTATACATTTAGTATGGATTATCACCAAGACGGTAGCCTAAACATGTATAGACTGTTTAAATTTATGTCTTGTATATTTGATAGTAATGTTGTAAAAGTGTGCTGTACGCAAACTGTACACAAACATGATACTCGAAGTATAATTATCAGGTCATAGAACTCCTGTCACCCCGTCATGATGTCATATGATGTGTGAAACGCCAAGGATGATAGCCGAGTTGTCAACTTCACTACATCAATATATAATTATCATCTTGGCTGTTACCTCATATTTTTGCAAATTGGTTCAAATTTTTTTTTCACCTTTTTTTCTGGCAATATTAAAAATTATTAGCATTTTCCCTAAGATTGCTATTCTACTTTCATCTTATTTATATGTATTTCTCATTTAAACAGAACACCAATACCGCCTCCGGCTCCTGGAAAATATGACACAGGACATATGCAACCAGGTGATTATGTTTGTATGTATGCTCAACGTCTGATAAATGCTAAGACAACGTATGTTTATCATGATACAAGTTAGCACATTGACAGCTGAATTTGTTTGATTGATGTACGATAGTATATTTTTGGCTCAAAACAGGCTCAATAATGTTAAAATATTAATAATTACACTCACACAATAATATGTAAATATGTATTTTGTTTTTGTATTTCAAAAAGTAAGAAATTAAATTTTGTTTTAGACAATCCATTGTATCTGTATGTAAGCCTTATCGAGTTAGTGTCATTATTCGGTTGAAGCTGGATGGTCAACAAAACTTTATTTGTGAAAAATTAACATCTCGATCCCAAATAATAAAATTATTTGAATGACTTTATAAAGGTTTATTTTTAAGTGTAAATGGTTGTAATATTTCAATGTAGGTATGGTGTCTAAACACTTTTTATAATATTCCTACTTTGAAAAGATTTATAAAATGATTTAGCAGTAATTAATATTAAACATGAAATAATCTGATGTAATTTTTTTCTTTTGTTACAGAAACGCCAAATAACCCATTGCCAACGTGAGTATACTATGTCGTAATTTTAACATATGTGGTAATATGAACATTTAATGAACATTATAGTGAACATTTTAGTGAACCAAACAATTTGAATGAGATATCAAAAAGGAAATATTCTTAGCACGAACTTGGTACTAATCATTATACACAATTAAAGGTATGCCTTTTTTATTATACGTAATAACACTATTTTATATGTGATTGTTATTTTGATAAAACATAATGCTATTACCAGCAGTTTGCTTTCATCAATTGTTAGACCTAACAATTTCTCAGAAGTTACTCGCTCAAGTTTGCTTCCATTGAAAAATACATTTAGAAATGCATATACCCCCAGTTGATTTACATCAGCTCTACAATCACATGTGTCCCTTGGAAAGTCTGGATTGTTGTTTGTGGTCGCCGTTAGTATATAGTGCAGTATATGCTTAAGGTACGAGACGAACAAGCTACATCGCACACACCTGCTGCTGTCTGTCAAGTTGTCCATAGACGCATTCATATTCAATATTGTCGGCCGCAATGTAGATATTATGGCTCGTTTAAGCATAACGACCGATCTGCTTTAATTGTACTTTATTCCTCTTTCTAATAAATCCTATTTTGAATTAATCGCCTCACAATACAATCGTCCCCTTGGATATGAGAGGGTGTATCTGCCACTCTGTGGAGTGACATGTCCAAGGCTACAATAAGTACTAGTTTGTAGTATGAAATATTATACCAGTAGTGAATAGAACATACTAATACACAGCCAGCTAGGTCACACATTATCCAATATTTACGCATTGTATCACCCCACATGGCCCCATAAACCAAGTTTCCGTTACGCAATCACAAAAAACCACAAGAGTATGTGTATGTATATGTATGTGTATGTATATGTGGCTTAAACAAAAAATCTAGCATCTTGCAATGGTAAATAGAGAGAATGTTTGTTGTTTTAATAGCAGTCATTCACAAATAATTTGCAGGTCTCAAACACACGAATTCACATAGTATCATAATGTAGCCTTTTATTTTTCATAATATTTCTTTGTTTAGTGTGTATTTGGGCGAAACAAAATGCTGTCGTGACGTTTCAAGCTGTCTTAGCGTATATCCGTATATAAATCACGTCATAACGTACTTCACATACCTAAAAAAGGTTAATAAAAAAATGCAAACGTGACGTTTCAAGCTGTCTTGGACGTACATCGTACATAAATCACGTTATCACGTATTTCACGTCCTTAAAAAAGGCTAGTCAACAAAATGCTAACGTGACGTTTCAAGCTGTCTTGGGCGTACATCGTACCTAAATCACGTTATCACGCATTTCACGTCCCTAAAAAGGCAAATCAACAAAATGCTAACGTGACGTTTCAAGCTGTCTTGGACGTACATCGTACATAAATCACGTTATCACGTATTTCACGTACCTAAGAAAGGCTAATCAACAAAATGCTAACGTGACGTTTCAAGCTGTCTTGGACGTACATCGTAAATAAATCACGTTATTCTGTACTTCACTTCCGTAAACAAGGCTAAGTCAACCAAGGTATTACAAAACTAGGTCAGGTCCCCTTTCATAAAACACGCTTAAAGTGAAATTTGCACGAAGAGCATAACGACGTCAACATCATAATAGTTAATGTCATAAAAATCACATGGGGAAAGTCACAATTATAACCGCAACAGAACTACCAGCATTGGCCATGCCTCTGTTAATTAACATAATCACCAAACAAAATATATACCACAAAGGGGTAGCTTATTAATGTATATACTGTTTATAATTTGTGTCTTATATATTTGATGATAATATAGAATTGTCACGTTGGCTGTTACCTTATATTTTTCGTAAACATGGTATTTTTTTCTACTTTTTTACTGGTTTGGCAATTGCTAAAATTATCAGCATTCTTCCTAAGATTATACTTAATGATATGCATATGTATTTCTCATTTAAACAGAGCCCCAATATCGCCTCTGACCCCTGGACTATATGACCCAGGACATATGACAACAGGTGAGTATGTTTATATGTCTGTTTAACATCTAATAATATCGCGACAGAAGGAAGTCTGAATTCGGGACTATGCCCTACTCTTATTTCGATTGACTTCAAGGGTTCTTTATAGTGCACAGTACCATGGGCAGCACTGTACCCTCCATGCCTTTGAACAGTTTGAAGCACTGTATATGCACAGCCACGATGACAAATATCCGTCCCCACCGGGATTCGAACTTGGTTCCCCCAGGTTACAAGCCCCAGTCGATACGAATGAGCCATAGGGGCCGGCTAATAAACGTTAACATAACGCAGGTTTATCATGATGCAAGTTAGCACATTGACATAGCTGGATTTATTTGATTGATGTATCATTGTTTGCTTTTGCTCCAAATATGCTTCAACATTGTCAAAATATGAATATTTCCATTCACATAAAAAGACATAAATATGTATCTTTTGATTTAATAAAAAAAAAAATGTATAACTTGTATTAGTCAATTAATATTTTTGTATCTGTATTCAAGCCTTATCGAGTTAGCTTCATTATTTCTTTGACGTTGGAATGGTCAATGGAACGTCATTTGCGAAAAATAAACATCACGATCCCAAATTAAATAATTATTTGAATAACTTTATAAATTTAGGTGAAATTGTATGTGATTGTAGTATTGTTTTTAAGTGCAACATAACTAGGGCTAGCCTAATTAAGGGTTTCTCAATGCAGGTATGGTGTCAGAAGATCCATAACAAGACTAGGGCTAGACTAATTAACAGTGCAGCAGGAATAGGGCTGGACTAATTGACAGTGTAACATGACTAGGGCTAGACTAATTGAAAGGTTTGTCAATGTAGGTTTGGTGTCAGAAGATCCAGATCATCATTATGAGAAATTGAACAGACCCACTGCACCTTTTAATCACCCGAATCCAGCATACTCTGCTCTAGAAGAGCCAGATTACGAGGTTCCTGTTAGTCGAGAATCTGCTATCTACCAGGTGACACTGCCATGTGCCAATCGTATTTATATACTAGTAGCTGAAAAATGGTCATAATAAATACAGTATTGATTTACATAAGCTAACGATTTATTTATTTATTTATTCATTCATTCATTCATTCATTCATTCATTCATTCATTCATTCATTAATTCATTCATTCATTCATTTATTCATTTATTCATTCATCATTCATTCATTCATTTATTTATTTTTTATTTTTTTATTTATTCATTCATTCATTCATACATAAGCTAACGATTTATTTATTTATTTATTTATTTATTTATTTATTTATTTATTTATTTATTTATTTATTTATTTATTTATTTATTCATTCATTCATTTATTCATTCATTCATTCATTCATTCATTTATTCATTTATTTATTTATTTGTTTGTTTGTTTGTTTGTTGTGTTTTATTTTATTTTTGTATCCTTCCGTGTTTTGTAAATACAACTGTTTGTACAGTAATATGATTATATTTTTTTTCAGGAGATTGAATAACGTGCTTCTGGTTGAGGTGAAGAATCATTCAAGGTTTGGCAACAAGTTTCTGAATAAGATCAACATCATTGATTCATCGACAAAGATATAAGATCGAGATGATCGACAAATACATCATAGGATTAAGATGATCTAAACTTTCTTTAATTTCCAATGATAAGATCAGCATCGTGGGTTCATCGACAAAATAAATCATAAGATTGACATTATCCTAGTGTTTTCTCATTCTCATTGGAACAAGTTAATATGTTTTTAAATGTTCTAACGATAACGAGATAAAGCTAACATAATCTCAACCTTTAGATTTTAAGTATGGTGATCCTCAATGCCCGCAGTGTTGTGGTGCAAGCTTGAACTTTCAAAGTTGTGAACTTTTATAATAATTGACGTGATTTGTATTAATTGTCATTGACTTCCAAATATGACCACATCTTAATATTGACTACAACGCTACAGATGTTGCGTAAATAAATTATAAAGCATAAACTATTCTATTTTACACTTTTTAAATTATGTGTTCATATATTGAAATGAGCGTTAATATCGTTAATAATACATATCTTCTGCAAGCTGTTATTCAATTGGAATTACCTGAAATAAAATAAAATATTACTTGCTTGCCGTTGTAACAAGAGAAACTGATGCTGAAGCATCCAGACACATAATGAATAGAGCTATGTGACATAGGCATGTTAACCTTTACACATTTGAACTAAACAATTTAAATTGTCACCCATTTGAATCTGTGTTCAGCCATCTTGACGCACAACTTCTGAAAATTGACAGAACATTAAAATGATTGATGACATTTAAGTCATAACGTGTATGATTTGTATCAATGTGTCACACTTAACACACGGTTCGTCTGGGTCCATATATCTTAGGCTTCTGATTGGTCGAGATGGCCATCTCGACCAATCAGAAGCCTACGATATATGGTAACTTGTACGAGAATAAGGGCCCAGGGTCGTAAGGGTAAATAATAAAAAAATATTTTTTGTTTTGTTAGTTTTTAATACCATGACTATTCCCCGAGGCGGGAGCCACTATTGCCAGGCTGATATTTCATTCACACATGCATGTCAAGGCTTTGTATGTTTTGCATACTCAAGTAATAAAAAATGTGAAAATATACCCTATGTAAACAACATCCCGTGCTGTTGAAATGCCTCATTTAAAGATGAGCAAATAGTATCATATTAGAATGATTGTCGATGATAGAAATGTATATATATTGAATTGCTGACGCTGTTAAACTTAGATGTGTTTATCTATATTCCCCGCAAATCGTCACTGTATTTCTAATCATTTCATTAAAGCACGTATATGACCTCAATAAACTAGATTTACAAATCTGTGTCAATCAATTTCCTACACATAATGAAGAGTTCATTTTACCTCAACTGTTACACCGTTACAATATTATCAAATCGAGCAATTTAGAGTGTTGAAGTAGCCCCATATGCATGTAATATACTTTCGTATCACCATATATCAGTTGTATGTTCCCCTTGTTAATTTATAAAATCACTTTTAGTTTCACGCCATAATGGTGAATACTATTTATATATATATATTATTTTCTGTTATATTATTTTTTAACATATTACAAATGTACTTTCATAATGATAACTGAAATAGCTTATACGTCTGCACAGACTTTTAGCATCAATAGAACATGCATTATTCTCCTAAATATTCCTCGAACATGGCTCTTATATATGCAACGACGAACAAGTAAGAACTGGCGTGATTCATTTTAAAATCAATTAAATTACATCATAATTGCATGCATTTAGTGTCCATATTCTATCATTTTAAGCAACTTCAGTGACACATACTATTATTTATATATGTGCAGAAATAAATTGGTTTGATGATGTTTGTCATAATATATTTTTATGATATTTACAAAATAATAATGTGCGTATGTATTACTTACATTTTTATTATTATCAGCACATCGGAATGTATAATAAGACCTAATAAAATGTACGGGCTTGAAAATAAGCGTTATTATTACTTATATATTCTCCTAATTGCGTCTTGTTTAGCTTAATCTGATATGCAGATATATAAGAGCAATACCATCCTGTTTTCATGGTATTTTTTATATAATCTTTATTTTGCAATATAGTTAAATTATCCTAGACTTAACTGACATATGGCCCATTTAAACGCAATCAGTCACTTTGCGCATTTTTCTAAGGTGCAGACATATCCAATATGATGCTAGCTATGTTTTAATAAGAAATACTGGAATTGCTGATACACGGGAATTTCGGTACACTCGTTACGTTGCCACGGCAACCCAAAATTTAAAATAATTCCGCAATTTTAGACTATGGACATGTCCACATATTATGGACATATAAACGAACAAAGATAGAATTTGGGTTTTTGGATGATTTTTGGCCTGATTGTGTCGCTTTAAGATCTGCGGTTTCAGAATTTACGTTTCATGAATACAAGGTGCCTGGTTTGTGTCACACATGGCAGATTTTACAACATGAACACGGATTTGTTGTCTGAAAATAACAAAATTCCTGTTTTTTTTATACCACGCTCAGGATTAGCAATATGATGATATGTTACTATCCCAGAGAGTCCACCCAAACTTGGTCCAACGTAGGGCCAGACGGTTGGCCAACATTGACCCGCCATTGGTTAGCGATTTATGTTTGCCGTGATGTTTTTATCATAATATTATCCCAACTGACATGATACATTAACCCTTTCAGCGCGGAGACCGACTTTAGACGTCAGAATCTGACGTCTATAGACGTCAGATTTTGACGTCTAAACATGGTCCACGCGCTAAAATATTCATAATGGCCGTAGAACCAAAACATAGGTAATCAAGTGAAGCTGAAAGAGCTAACTTTTATGATGATTTCAAACTGAAAAAAACTTTTGTCTCTCGGTTTAAATACAAATCTTGTAGGGCCATTCGTGATCATATTCTGTGAAACTCAATAGCTTACAGTAGTTGAGAGCAGAGAGGCGAAAATAATAGGTACTTAATTTATATCAAAATATTTCAACGCTTTAAGGGTTGAGGATCTTGCAATAGGTGGGAGCAGGGGTAAAAAAAGATAAGATAAGATTTATTTATAGTCGCAAGTTTATACAGTAAAACATTAGCTAACAATAGCTATTTCAGTGACTTGTGATAAACATGACATAGCAATAACATCTAAAACAGGCAGTTTGGCTGACTCGGTTCTGCAGATACCTGATGCTTAAGTAAAATTATATAAAGGTTATACAAAAGCGCGTTCGCACTAGGGGTGCTTATACCATGTCCCAGCACACAGGATATATTGGACAAATACCGGTTTGATGTTGTCATATTATATCCGTCATTTGAAGCTGGAAAATTCGTTAGCAAATCCAGCTTTAAATGATTCTCAAATAGAAACAGACAGATCACCAGCACATTCATTCACTGGTTCGCTCTCTCTCTCGTTCGTCCATTTATTCATTCACTGCTTCGCTCTCTCTCTCGTTCGTCTATTCATTCATTCACTGGTTCGCTCTCTCTCTCGTTCGTCCATTCATTCATTCACTGGTTCGCTCTCTCTCTCTCGTTCGTCCATTCATTCATTCACTGGTTCGCTCTCTCACTCGCTCGTCCATTCATTCATTCACTGGTTCGCTCTCTCTCTCTTGTTTGTCCATTCATTCATTCACTGGTTCGCTCTCTCTCTCGTTCGTCCATTCATTCATTCACTGGTTCGCTCTCTCTCTCGTTCGTCCATTCATTCATTCACTGGTTCGCTCTTTCACTCGCTTGTCCATTCATTCATTCACTGGTTCGCTCTCTCTCTCGTTCGTCCATTCATTCATTCACTGGTTCGCTCTCTCTCTCGTTCGTCCATTCATTCATTCATTCACTGGTTTGCTCTCTCTCTCGCTCGTCCATTCATTCATTTACTGGTTCGCTCTCTCTTTCGTTCGTCCATTCATTAACTCGCTAGCGCTCTCTCTCTCGTTCGTCCATTCCTTCCTTCAGTCACGCATAAAAATAAATTAATATAATACTGTTTCTTTGTTCTATTGACTTGGGGGATACCGAGGCACGCGATCCTAATATAACTTCCTAGTTGTTTGGCTGGTATGTGACATGCATGGCTGATTTTATAAGGACCATAGCATTTGTTACAAATGCAATGCGCCGCTGTATGATGTTTCATTTTTTGCTTTAGATTCACTAAAATTGTGAAAAAAACTATTTATGAAATGGTTTATCATGTTGATTAAAAAAGGCTAACTTGGTCATTCATGATGATTCTAAATGGGAAAAACCCTTTGCCCTCCATGGTTTACTCCAAAGTTTTTCAGCTCTTTATTGGTTAGGGCTCAAAGGGTTGCTAGCGTGGATTTTTATCAGCACGGCATGGGGTCACTAGTAGAGACTTTTATGAGCGCATGCTACGTGCCGTTGTATAATACTGATAATACTGGTTTTAATGTATCTATATTCAGTCGTCAACAGACATGGGATAGAATGACGGGGATTTGGTTCATATTCACGCTGTGCTTTACTTCCGGTGAGTGGGGGGTTTATATAATTATATTTATTTATATATGGCGGGGAGGCATTATGTAGAGGGAGGTGATTTAGGCCTGTGGATGTTTACGTGCTGATTAACATTATTTTTATTACATATTGAGTGTTCTCAACATTCTGATTATAATAAATCCAAATCCAAATTTCAGTATTTAAAAATGTTAAGATTAAATCTTAGTCTATAACATAGCTCCTTTCGCAATCTGATTGTATTAATATTAAAAAAACACATCTAAATGTCAGTATCTAAAATTGTTAAAATTAAATCGAAGTATATAATATAGTTTTATTCGGAGCACTAATGCAGAACTATCCGGTATGACTGGGCTGCCTAACTCATTTACTGCGCGAAGCCCAGTCACACTGACTGCCATTTTGTTTCCACAGCCTGCTGTGTATAAACGACATTCGCGTTGCTTACCAAAAAAATCGGATGCCATGAAATTGAGACGAATATTTCAAGTGCTTACGAAAACTAGGCCATTTTCAGCAGGCGTAAACTTTTGGTCGTATTAGAACTATTACATTTAAAAATGGAGGTCACTGTGTCAGAGCCTTGCGATGTCATCAGGGTAATGCAGAACAAATATTTATTTATGCACGAGAAAAAATTCAATCGATATAGATTTGAATAATTTATATTCATGTCCAGTCTTTCCACTATCAAAGGAATATACCAGTGGTGTAGTGCTTGAAGATAATAGGTGCGATATTCTGCTCACCACGTCTGGGACAAAGTGTTATTTGTCTACAGTTATGTGAGTGCGCGTCACGCGCACGAAAACCGATGACATTTGTAACCTACCATGTATTGATATCATATTTTGATTCGTTTTACTCCAACTCATCGATCTTGAGTAGGCTACAAAACAAAAGAGTGACAATTTACATTGATCGAGCGTCTACGCTCTGCGTCAATCTCTGCATCAAATAACATTGCTTTAGGCCTACATATTATCCCACAAAGAATCGTCATGATGATAAATAATTCAGCAGTGTACTTAGATTATGTAAAAAAAAACAGTCAGATTCCGTAAATAATATTCACAGCAGACACGAGTCGTTCAAACAGTGTCTGCAACGCTGGCCCAACATTGTTAGAAAATTATTGGTCTCGTATCTGATGAGTTATTATTTCATTATATCGCTTCATCTCTCATTGGTGTTTTAGGACTAATTTGACAGTGTGAAGCATTCTCTAGAAAATAAATTGCTTTGTGTAAACAAGATTCAGTGGTTGGCCAATGCGTGTGCGCAGCGTTAAATAAACGTCGGTGTAACTGCTTTTGTTTGCTGTTATGAACACTTGTTTGCGCAGATCAAAACGATACGCTACATACCTCAATCAGCCACCTCCTCCACTACACAAAGATTAATCACAGTCTCGCTTGCCTGAACTTGTGAACGTTTTATCCGGAAGGGGGGGGGGGGGGTGATAAAGCGGGGGGGCACTGTATTTACATATACGTTTAAAAAATATATAGGTCTACAGCTGCAATCATGGTCAAAACCATGTTTAATATAAAATATATTTTGTGTCATAGATATCAACATTTTTCGTCACTTGAAGCTGGAAATTGCGTTCGCAATTCCAGATTCAAGTGAATGAAAATTCGAAGGAAGCAATTCAGCAGCAGGGCGATTTGATACATTGATAAAAAAATGATAAAACGCATTTATAATGCGCCAAAATCTCATTATGATTCTAAGGCGCAGATATAACGATTACTAATGTCTCTAAAAACGTATTAAAGTGAAAAAGGTTACTTGTACTTTATAATACCCATTTTCTTATCTACGCGGTTATTCAACTGAATTTGCAAATTGTCTACATTGATAATGTTTCAGAACACTCGATCATCTGAGAAATAACGTAAGAGTTTATCATCTTGTGATTTTTTGCAGAGAGGCCAATGTAGCCGGTCTTACATTTTGTGATTTAATTCCCATATCATTTTATGACAGAGATCTGTCAACCCGATTCTGTTAATACGTGACAGTCAGGCAGAAACTGTGTCTGGTTTACAGCTAGGTCCAACATGACAGCTGCTTATGCTGCTCCGTGCTGTAACAATGGATATATCTATATGACTGATTTCGGATTTCATTATTTAAGTGTTTAAATTGCATCCAATATGCTCAGTGAGATATCTCTATATGGATGATCTCTGATTTCATTATTTCAGTATTTTCCTGTTCTAATATCACATTAGAAGGCACCAGTCAGAGACATGAGGTGCTGGGAGTTTATGAGATGATAACAGACGGTAGATCATGTGATGATGAACATACTGTCTACATGCAAACCTGGCCCAGACAAGACTTCTACCTGTACTACCTTACAGAGGTCAGTGGTTATAAAAGTACAGTGTTGTATTTAGCGAGGATATCAACTTAGATTATTGTGTTTAGCTGGGATATGTATATTGTGTAAGTCAGTGGCTAGCTATAAAGTATTTGTATTTCGTATTGTATTTAATATCATATTATTGCATTTAGCTATGATATTTATGTTTTGTCCAACACGTTTGTTATTGGTATCCCAGCAAACACGCGACATTGAACCAATGTTGGGTCAATGTTGGGCTGACGTCGTAGACGGCGGGCCAACATTGACCCAACACTGGTTCAATATCGCGTGTTGGCTGGGATACTAGTATCTTAACAAACACGTTAACCAATTCGGGATTAATGTTGGGCCAGCGTCATGGACAGTGAGCCAACATTCAGCCAACAATCCCTGTTTGCTGGGATTCTCAATGAATGACGCATGTGCTGCATGTGTTGTATATTTAGTTTGCTTTAAATACTTGGTCAAATTATAAGCATGTGTAGTCCTAACTCGATAGTCACTTTAATGAAACCATGAATGCATTGTGTTTTATGCATTTATCGATAGTCACATGACAACATAAATGTATTTTGCTTGATGCATTACTCGATAGTCACTTTAACGACAACATAAATGCATTGTGTTTTATGCATTTCTTATAACAAAAATATTTTAATCATAAACAAACTAGGCTAACAACCAGTTCATTTCATGTTGGTACCCGATAACCCCTCGAGACAAAACTTGTGAACTAAACAGTATTTTTTCCTCTAGGCATCTTCATGGATTGTCAACAGTGAGTTGTGCGTTAACGAAGCAGTCCTACATCTGAATACAGAAGGCCTACTGGATCCTGATGTCACCTGGAAGGAATATCACGATTCTTGGAATAACGTCACTACAATCACAGCTACGTGTGGACGTGAGTGAAACATCACTGAAACCTAGGGCACGTCCAAATGAAAATATTAAGATTAAAATTATCTTAAATTTGACTTCTTTCTTTCTAAATATTATCCTGCTGAACACGACAAATATGCTTTATTAGTCGACCTAATCACTGTTATTGGGAGTGAAATGTGTGTAGAAACATTACAATTTGCAAATATTAATTGTGCTCAAATTAAACAATTTTTAGTTTTTAAATTTTCACTCACTCAAAGGCCCCGTGTAGTCCCCAGACCTACTCTGCACAATGTCATATTTTATACTATTTTAGATGACTTTTTAAATATTAGAGTGTTCAGCTTCCATTTTTAAACCACTGGGAACGATTTTCCCAAAGGCAAAAGTAGGGGGCGGAGCTAATTCGTGACGTCCCAAGATGGGGACATGCTTGGCTGGTTATAATACATGTACATGTACATGTAGCTGATGATGTAATATATAATTTTATAAAACTGACGAAATTCAACATGGAACGCCAGTCCAACGCTGCTCGAATGCAGGTGCAGCACTAAAATTAATGGCCACCACCCCGTTCGCTCCTGGCCAGCGTCTAGCATTCACTCGCCCCTTGTTCAGCCTGTCGATGTGGGCATATTGAAATGAATATAAATCTAGTTCAGCTCATGTACAATCACAAGAAACATGAAACATATACCCGATGCAGTTTCAATGTTAATTCAGATTCAATAATGGGCGATTTTTTGTGTGTGAAGTCATGGGGTGGGAGATCCGCCCAGCCCAAGAAATGTGCACATTTTCAGTTAACTCAATCCGCATTGGTAATCTGTGCAGGTCGATTGCAATCTGAAACCAGATTGCAATCGAAAGCCGGATCACAGCTCTTTGTGTTTCTTTGGCAGTATGGTCTATTTTTATAATCAGCACTACTGTCTCTGTATTCTTTTTTTGGTTGATATTATAGTAATATCGACTATATGGTATTGACTTTTTCATGAATGTGAATTTCTCTGCCTCTTCCCCGACTTTTTCATGCTTCCATAAAAAATCCCTGACAAATGCACTGGAAGTAATGTGACAAAATAAGTTTTTTCAATTACAGAGTGGTCCCCCTGACTTAAAAATAAAGTGCCAAATAAATTCCCAGACATTTCTTAATTTCCCTGATTTCCAGATCAGAGGCCACCCTCACCTACTGCAACAAATCCTATTTTAGATGCAGCAGTGATCTGCACCAGTCCGGATAATGAATCTGAATCTAAACTGATATCAGTTACAAGCTGTTTGTATTTTAACTTTGGATCAGATGGTATTTGATCAATTGGTGTATTGAAAATGCCAAATAACCTTCTGTCATTCCATATTACATTCTGACAGATGGCTTAGTTGACCACTAGTGTCACACGCGTCGATTTACACATTTTGCAGCTTTATTTTGAGAGAAATCACTCTATCGGCTTTTGCGTAATATAATTGGATACCCCATGATGACTGCTGTCATAACATGTTATTTCGCAATTTAAATTTTGACATTCTGTACCTGGCAAAACACATTTGATACCATGTAACTTAAATTAAAACATAAGACACAAAAAGATAAAAACAAACATAATAATAAATCCAATATAAAAAATACAAGTTATTTTGCAATATCAAACGTCACGATGACATACCACAATGTGAAAAAATCAATCACATTTGCCATTTCACATCAATTATAATTTGTATTTACTAAACATATACTTTCCGTAGATAGTCACAAGAGTAACAGCATTGAAGGAAGATTGTCCCAATTTCAAGTACAAACAAATCACAAGTTTTGAAGCCCCCTCCGCCATGAGACTTTCATTTGGACTATCCCATGTCATCATATCAAAAATACTGATGATAGCACCACTGCTGACCTGAGATCTCAGGGCTAACACCTCTGCATCCATTATATTTACGCTTGACATACTACTTATAACTTACTATTGCTATTCACATAATGTTTATAGGGCTTCACAAGCCATAATCTCTACCATTGAATATGCTACATATATTAACCTCTTCAGCCTGGGGTTCATCTTTATACGTTAGAATTTGACGTCAGTGGAAATCAGATTCTGACGTATAAAGACGATCCCCGAGCTGAAAGAATTCAAATATTTAAAACTGTGGTATACCTATAACATAGGTATTCAAATGAAGCGGAAAAAGCTAACTGAGATATTAATGATGATTTCAAATTGAAAAAACGCTTTGATCTCCATGACTTTTACTATAATATTTCAGTGTTGTAACGGTTAATTACAGACACTGACCGATATACATATTTTGTAATTTCACAGACTCACAGCCATGCAGTCGCATATTCGTGGAAAACAGTCTTTCGCAGTTTGGCAGGGAAGGAGTTTATGAACATATCGGTGATGTAATATGTTCTGTGAGACCAGTTTACAAACAGATATGGCCCAACTTTATAGATGTTCAATATCTGTTCTTCGCTTCGGCATTAAATGCTTGGGTGATTGGAGACAACTATGAGAATTGTAATGAAACCACTGGAGTATTCAGAATAGGTGTGAAGGTGAATGACGGGTCTTCTTTTCCAAATAAAGTTAAACAGCCATGGTTAAACTATGTGAACTACGCAGAAGAAGACAGATGGGAGGAACATGACGAAATGACCGTTATTTGTGACGGTGAGTATAGTTTTTGGCTGGTGTAATTTGTGATGGTTAGTGTGAGTATGTTTATCTCCTTATAGTTTTTTTGTCGTTTCACCCTCTATACTTTAACTAAGGCCATCTGGTATATGTTAGGAGCTAAACCAAGGGTTGGAAATGCTTAGCTAATTACTTATCCTTCCTATCACCAGTTATTGTGATGTAAAGACATCAAACACACAGACTGTATAATTATGTCAGGTTTTTACATTCGCCACAACTTCAGATCTTCCCCATTGCTTCTTGTTTGACTAACTCAATATTGATCCTCAGAACTATAATGACTGGAAATGTAAATATAGATGCAATCTTTTAATGTCATTTGGGAAGTTTAAAGCAACAAAATAACATACTACATTATCTTGTATCATGGTCCCTTCACTTAATCGTTTTTCAAACAATTATATTTTTACATAGTTTTATTATTCCACAGATAGCAGCATATGTGAAAGTTTTCAGCTTATTGGGACAGATGCACATTATGATAGAGAAGGCATCTACACCCTGCTGCCAGACGTTGAGTGTGGAAGCAAACCTGTTTACACATTGAAAGGCACAAATAGAGACTACTTTGCCTACTTTCTGGGTGAAGCTTGGGTGGTAGGAGACGCCGTGTGCGATACAGAGTGTACGTATAACCTTGAACATGCTTATAGAGGAACAAGTGAATGAGAGTAACTTTAATCATGGACCGAATGTAGATATTTAAAAAGAATCACAAAATGTTCTTTTTCAAATGTAAGGGTTACTGAGATTGTTTTGTAAATATATTATATATATGCATATATATACAAAAATGTAATAAATACATAAATAATCATAGATGTCTTTATTTTGACAGTATATTTGGCACTAAGAGCAAAGACAATCACCCCTGACAGGTCTTCACTGCCCTGGGAGGAAGCGTCAAACGGGGAGTTAGTGGTAAATGTTGATATTGATGTGACATGTACAGGTATGATTTTTTTTAAATATTCTCAATACTTTTAAATCCTGCCATATGATATGATGCAACATAATTTATATCTGACTAGAATTCTGAAGGGATTGAATTTTAGTCACTTTTCTGTAAGTAAAACTGGTAAAACAGAGATATTACAATACTTATAGTCGACAATGGGCAGGCAACAAACAAAACAGAAGACATGAACAACATGTACCCTTAGTACTGGCGATGCTTCTAGCGTTGGATATATTTTTTACATTATCCTTCACCCGCTAGACACATATACATAAATTTGTATGCAAGTTTTATATAATAAAATGACAAAAAAATGTATTAACCCCGAAATCATAAAGCACGATTATTTTGTTTCATTATCCAATCTAATTACTGTTTTAGAGAATGGAATAAGCGTGTAAACAACAAAAACAAATAATTTATGAGTAATTTTTCACCCACTTGAAGTAGTGGGTCGCGGTAGCGAGACATAGCTTTGTAATAACAAATGTGTGTCATGAACACAGTAGTGAGTTGAGAACGAATGCTCTGCTTTAACTACATAACTCAATGCCATCAATCAACAAATACTTTGCTAAATTCAAGCAGCGCAATGCATTAAAAAAGCTTTAAAAACAAAATTTGTAAGGTTACATACAGTTCTAGTATCGTGATTCGACATGAGCTCTATAAATGTATGCATATTTGGTCTTTTAAAATATTATCATCACATAACATACACTTCCTTTCATCAACAGAAGTCGGGTGTGGTTTAAGCCATCGACCACTTTCAATAGCTAGACATGAGTCATCAATCAACAAATACTTATACTTATACTTATTGTAACTTATTTACACACCTTCGTCTGACTTATAACGCTGGGATGCTTATAACACTTTTCCAAGAGCTGACAGTGACATCAAATCCAATATAATCTTTGTACGAAATGTATTAGTGATGAATGTTATTGGTATTATTTGCCGTATATATACACACATACCTGTGTAATTTTCATATTGTACGATGTACGTTTGTTTATTCCCCATGAATAAGATATAATTACCACTGAATCAGCTGATACCACCACTACCAGGAGTACTTCTACCACAACTACCATATCCAGCAGAATAAACCCGACAACAACTGTGACATACCGAACAAGTCAGACCACCACGACAGGTATAATTATACATTATATTATAGCATTTCTGTATAATGTCGTGGTCATCACCCTTAAACCTTACAACGCTGAAATATTTGTTTATAAATCTTGGAAACCAAAGATTTTTTTCTTTTTGAAATTATCATAAATGTCTTACTTAGCTCTTTCTGTTTCATTTGAATACCTATGTTATGGGTCTACGGCCATACATTTTCAGTGCGGGGACTGTCTTTATACGTATTCTGACGGACAAAGACGGTCCCCGCTTTGAAAAGGATAACGATGTCAGCACATTCGCTACAGAATGCATTAATAATTAAATAACTTAAAATATTTCGTTTGAAAAGCTTGTTAGCTTTAAAATAAGATCAATTCAAAGGAATATTGACAAACTGATGTTTTAAAAGTTTGTTTTGTTTTGCCCAACAATTGTGTTGTAACTCTTTCGATGCACTGTCCACAAGTTAAATGTTAATTAATGTCAAGCTGTCTATAATCGAAAGTCCGGCAATGACTTCTGAGGTTCGGCTGTTGACATCATAGCTCTTCTATAATGTCCATGCAACAGCAATAGAACTTCTGAACTCGGGAAATTGGAACCCGGAATTTTTAGCTCGGAAACTGGAAGTAGGATCTCTAAAGCCGGTAGCTGGAAGTCTGAAATCAAAAGTTGGAATATGAAAGATGGAATTTGGAAATCGGAAGGTAAAACTCGAACTCGGAAGTTCTATAATGCTCATGTGATAGTCAATAATATGTAAGCACTTGTGCTGTCTAAGAGTTCGTTTCTATGTTTCATTTTTTTAAACTTGAATTGGTAACGCAGTTTTCATCTCCAAATGACGAACAAATTGTACAAATTATGGAAAATAAACACCTCCCACACTGAGCTGTTAGCTTGGACGAATCCCATACAAACTTGCAATGGATCTTTCAACTTATTATTATTATTATTATTCTCTGCCGATTTTTGCACATCTATTTCTCTTCGAATTCTACAGTAATGGACACAAAATTTAAACATTTTTATTTGTTATTTGATGAATTGATCTCTTTCCACAAAGTAATTTAACCAGCTTGAACTGTGTAAAAATTGTCTGAGGGGTACTAGTTTCGGTGCAACAATTTATTAAATAAGTGCTAACAAGTGCGGAAACGGAAACGTGTACCAAATCATACGTAATCGATTTGTTATTCTTTAGAATGTCCAAATCACCTGACTAGGCTACCTAGTAGGTAGGGCCTACTGAAACACCAGTTTATACTGGACTGACTTATATGTGTATACAGGGCTTATTTATATAATCCATAACCATGTTAACGTCTAACATAACGTCTAACATTTAAATGTTTGGGGGCTGTAGGCCTATAATAATGAATAAACATAATATAATCTAATGCGATACATGTAGACAAAATATATTCATAATTCAAATGTAGACTACAGCTGCGTAGTCTACAGTTGAATTATGAATATATTTAGTGATAGTCTAAAATTATAATAAATAGGCATCAAAATATGTTAAACATCATTGATATGGAATAGTAAAGAATCTATGCTTAAAATATCATAGGCTAATCACAATATAGAGCCCATAATATAGGGCCTACACATGGGCCTAAATGTATAATTATTTTGACATAGGCCTATTATAACTCTTTAAGAAGTGATTTCCCTATGCCTAGTTGTACCAAATAGTACCAAAGGTCTACTCAATTTCCCTGAAATAAAAACTCCTGGGTCCATATTCTCGTACAAGTTACGATATATCGTAGGCTTCTGATTGGTCGAGATGGCCATCTCGACCAATCAGAAGCCTACGATATATCGTAACTTGTACGAGAATACGGGCCCTGGCCTTTTTCATATATCTAGGCAATGTCCTATTCTCTTCTTTTTTGTTGTCTACAGGCATACAGTTTAGTGAAATAATCACACCTTTTGAAATGTCCTCCTGATGGTCTATAACTATAAGGTTATAAATAGTTATATCTAGCTTCAATGATGAACAATTACATTCGTTTAAATAAAAACGTAGGCCTGTCAGTCACTTATATTTATACACTGACACATAACAGGTGTGTTCAATCGGTAGTTTATAGGCGCACTATTGGGTGATGTGTACAGGTAGCCTGAGGTAGGGGTCCTTTTTTAGAGCTGTTTTTTAACAGTGGCACACGAACTAATAACAGGCTACATAGGTCTACTGCCCATCACTAGACTATACCAGTTGTATACTACCACAGCAGACTCACATCACCATCTGCTCTATCATCAGATATCGGCAGAAATATATTTCACTAAATGACATTAGGTCTGTTGCGTCATGAAAGGCTTGGTCAGCATCAAGTGTTGTGCACACTAGCCTGTAGGCCTACGCTTGTGCACCATTCATGTAGGAATGAACTCGCTTAAAAATAGGTGAGTAAAATTGATCAATGGATATTATAATGTTTTTGCTAGTGACTTTAACATAAATCGATCCAATATGTTTTTTATATTGATTGTGCACCAATTTCGGTAATATATCAAACTCGGTTTGTTCATAATTCATAGTTTTGACGTCGTTAATCTTGACAGGTATTAACTTAAAACCACCTCCAGAGCAGGGTTAAGCTTACGACCATTTCTGATACGAGATTAACTTTAATCCCGTTCCTGCAACCGCTCTTAGGATTAACTTGTGGAATTAGATCATCTTTCGGGTTAAACTCTTTCCTGCAATCGGGCCCTCAACTAGATAAGCTGACATAACCACCATCGCTGGTCATTCGAGCGACATACCAGTGTATATATATATATACCGATGTACCTAACATAGAGAAAACCACTGCAGTAAGCAAATAGAGACTTTTTTTTATATAATTCGCTCTGTTGAATCGCTCATCACGTTCACTTATTGCATCCTTTTCCAAGATATTAAGTATGTGAAATTATTTGCAATGCAATTGTTGTTTAATTATTTTTGGATTAAAATCTGTGATTTCAGACCCAAAAGTAACTCCGCAGCAGAGAAAAAATGGGTTGACGGATGGAATGAGTAAGATGATAAATAAATATAACTATACATGTAATTTTCAATGAATGGCTGATGGCAATGATAATTTTGTCATCAGTTTTCTATTTTATTGTTCAACTACCATAAATAAAAGAGATTTCATATAAATATATACTGACAATAACAAGCGAATTCCAATTTAAATTGCGTTTATGTTCACCAGGCAATGTGATATTGGTGGGTATCGGCTTTGGAGCAGCTTTATTTATAGTTCTTCTCATCACTCTCATCATTTGTGGTGTCGTTCGCACAAGACGCACACCGGCTCCAGGTATTGTATAATAAATATAACTATTAGTGTAGAATGTGTTTCAAGGCAATAATTTGTTCATTTGAGCTCGATTTCGGATTTATCCTTGCCGTGTGGGAACCGACTTTAAACGTCAGAATCTGACGTCTCTAGACGTCAATTTCTTATGACTAAAATAGATCACCGTACTGAAACAGTAAACTATTTTTAATAGCCGTAGACTCTTAACTTGGGCATTCAAATAAAGCGGGATGAGCTAGGTTGGAAATTTATGATGATTTCAAAACGAAGAGTTGCATGATATTGGTAGAGTTATAATTGTATATAATCATCATCATCATTTTATTGAAAGATTATTTCATCAAAATACAAAACTGTCCGTTGGATTGACTGTTTCTTTGTTTTAACAAATCGTAAAGATTTACAAGTTTTTGACTATTTTAAATGTGAAAATCATTTATGAAAGTATTCTATATATATCTTTCAACAATTATGTGGATGAAGCCTTTTTTCTATATAAAACTATGCAAGTACGTGATTTAATGTGAATGATAATTATAATGTTCAATATGTTTTCGTTCGTTGCAGCAACACCAGACGTTCCACTAGCAACGTGAGTTTACAACGTGTACATTTATGGTTATAATAAAATAGTTGGTTCTATATAAATTGTAGTGAACCAGCATAAAAAAACTTCTACAAACATTGCAACCTGAAAATTGTTATTGGAAAATATATATAATATACATGGCCTGAATATCGAGAATGCGGTTCTAATAAGTTCTGATAATTGTTTTGCTTATGAGTTTTTTGTCAGAGGCAGGCATGTGATGTGTCTGTGCCAAGTTCGTGTAAACCTGATTTTAATTCGAAATGATCAGCTGTCGGCTTTAAACAATAGATCTGAAATGTTCTACTTCAATGTAATAATTTACTTAACTGACCAGTTCTAGGTGATAATTATGCGTAGTTATGTAATCATTACAGGTGACCTTAGATTATTCGTAAATACTCTTCTCTGACTGATTAATGGGTTTTTTTACATTATATTCTGTTATTTTCATTCAATCTTCTTACATCTAACTTTTTAATGTAGTTTTACATGATCAATTTGGAACATAAAATATATCGTATTTGTAACTACTTTGATACTGCTTAGTAATACCCTTTCAGCTCGTAATTGTTCATTTTCTCTTTTATTTATCTTTTATTTACTTTTTTTAAATGTTTCTTACTATGTTTATTTTATGAATTCCAACAGGCTATTTTAAGTATGTTACTTATCATACTACGTGTGAAGTAGTATACACCTATTCATTTTTACCTCTAGCATAACAGTACAAACTGTAATATATAAAGTTGTTTTTTTAGTTATTGTACTTATTTTGCTAACCTAAACAGTTTTAGTAGTTTTCCAGGGATTGTTATTATACCTTTATCTTCTTTATTTTATAGAACCCAAATACCGGCATTAACTGCTGGAAAATATGACCCAAGACATATGTCTCCAGGTGATTATTTTATACGTTTATCTTTAACGACTGATACTTGTTTTGTTGTAATAAACTAGTACACTGACATAGCTGAATTTGTTCAATTAAGGTTGAATAAAATGTGTTGGTTTAATGCTAAACACCAGGCTTGTTAAAGTTATATGTCATATTTATATTCACACTAAAATTTATAAATGTGTCTTGTGTAATTTATACTTTTGAGATAATAATTTAAAACTGAAAACTTAAACTTAAAACCTAAGTCTTAAAACATACTCATCTGAATGTGGAATTGATAACACAAATTGAAGTGTCAAATTATTGAAATTTATAAAAAAAAGAGATATTGAGATAAGTTGATTGATTTACGCTTTTTTAATTTATGAGAGCTTACCCCCCCCCCCCCTCACTTTGGTTTATTTCCATTATATTCGCGGTGGAAATTGCATTTTACGAAATCGGTGTATTTCCCTCCCTTTACTGTGGAATCTGTATTCAATAAAGCTGGTTTATTTTCCTTCAATTTGTGGCGGAAAATACGAAATCACAGGAAATATCTGAGTTTTAAAGAGTTAGGTCATTTTCACGTAAATACATATAAAACACATACTAGCTCTATCTTTTTCTGTTGTGGCAGGCTATCAATGGGCTACTGAGGCTGTAGGTACGGTGCCGGCAGATCCACATTATCATTCTTATGAAAGGTTGCGCAGACCATCAGCCCCTGTTAGTCAGACTAGTGGGACATCCTGGAGTAGAGTGGATCGGCATACTGGGGTAGAACCACCACCCGCTAGTTACAACAGGCCGACATACTCTTCTGGAGTAGAACCACCACCCGCTGGTTTCAACAGGCCGACATACTCTTCTGGAGTAGAACCTCCATCCACCAGTTACAACAGGCCGACATTCTCTTCTGGAGTAGAGCCTCCATCCACCAGTTACAACAGGCCGACATACTCTTCTGGAGTAGAGCCTCCATCCACCAGTTACAACAGGCCGACATTCTCTTCTGGAGTAGAGCCTCCATCCACCAGTTACAACAGGCCGACATTCTCTTCTGGAGTAGAACCACCAACAGATTATGAGGTTCCTGTTTATTCAGAATATGCAGAATCCGGAATATACCAGGTAACACTTTGATCATTAGCCCTTTGTTTATTTGACTTCCAGTTAAAACACACAAAAAAGGTACAATATCATTATTAATAATTCAGTATGTTTTTACGAACATGTTAATAACTTTGGTTGACGAGAACAGGTCACGACGACCTCTACAATGCCTGTCAATCAGTTTAGTGAATTAAAATTTATTATCAAAATAATAAATGACAGTATAATATCAAACCAACTGTAAGGCAACATCATATCCAGTGTTTAATATAGCAATATTTTTTGTGTACATGATATTTTAAAAATTTACAAAGTAGATTTTTATGTACACATAAATAAAAGAACAATTGTCAGTCATCTGTTTTCAAAACCAGATATAAAATAGCTACACTGTGTTCTACACCATGTAGCAAGAAAAGACACTCTAGAAAGCATAGAAACCTAATTAAAACCTCTAAACACTCTAGTTGTTTATTATATAAAAGGATATAATACTACTGTATGTGTAACGGAAAAATAGTGTGAACTTATGGAACTAGTTATGCATGGTTGTTGACAGTTCAACTAGCCGTCTCACAGCCGATTCAAATTACACAGGTAGTTCAGGACACAAAAAACCCCGCTACATTCGACAATAGAATGCATCTGGTGACGTCAGTGCAACTAGCCGTCGCGCAGCTGAAAATGCTACCTAGATAGATATTCAATACACTAGTATAAGCTAGGCGGGTCGGCCCGTCAGTTGCCAACACATGAGTATCGACTACGGGACCCTCCATCCCTAGTTATGCATGGCTGGTGACAGCTCAAATAGTCGTCTCACAGGCGATTCAAATTACACAGCGCTGAACTCTTTGTATGTAAACCGGGGAGCCTCCGTGACCGAGAGGTAGCGTGCTCGGCCTCAGACCGCCAGGGCTCGAATTTAGAATCCTGTGTCTGGAGGACAGTGTCATCTCGATCATCTCACCATCCTCAGGAGGTTCTCTTGGCCCAGTGTAGCCTATATGTGCACAAAGGTGGCCTAAAGCCCGATTCATTTCATTTGTATGTAAACCAAGAGGCAATTTGAAATCCTAAATGTCTTAGTTAGCTCTTTCCGCTTCATTTGGATACTTATGGCTATGTTATGTGTCTACGGTTATTATTTATGCTTTACTTATGAAGTTTATATGCTATGAAATAAAAGTAAGGCCTATACGTCTGGTCTATGATACTTTATTCGCCAGAATAAAATAATGCTGCGACAACGAATATCCACTTCACCTACCACTAGAGAGTCGTGTCCCGTGATAGCTGGATCCTATTAGTGATGTACATTGTGATTAGCTTGATAGATAATGGAACAGCCACAGTCATTGGGAAATAAATCAGAGATTAAATATCAATATTTGCAAATGCTTGATGTTAAATTAAACAAATATGAGTAATTTTCGCACATTATAATTTGTAGATCGTGCTAGCGAGACACAATTTCAAGAGGCTTAAAATTTAAATGATTTAACTTTAATGGTTAACATATAAGATCCCAGGCCTTTTTCGTTTTTATATAAAATTCACTCAGCAAAGATCTTATAACACATCACAAAATTATTATCTATGCTCTTCTTTATTTCAGGAGATTCAATAACGCTGTTTGGCTTGATACGAATACATTCTCCCGTATTAAACAGATTTCTGCTGAAGATCAACTTCAGGCTTTACACTTGAAACTGTTAAATGAACAGACCATTCCGGAATCACGAGCTGTGCTCGTTAAACATGCCATATGCTTGTACATACTTTATTTACACATCACTGTAAATAAATTGTATTTTTTCAAGTTCAATTATTTATGTATTCACTTGAATATTTAAATGGCCATTTTCGCGTATCCGAAGACAAGATATATCGTAACTTGTACGATAATACGGTCCAGGCCACATTCTACATGCAGGGTGTGATAAACCCTGCGCTCTAGGAAATGGAAGTTTACAAACGATCAAATATCGTGGAATCTAGATTAAATCAGCAAATTTTGTTAATAAACAGCATGGTAAAACGATGTAATATTAGACGTTAAATGGATGTGGAGATGTTAGTTTAACATTGGGCCAGCGTCGTAGATGGTGTGCTAACATTAATCCAACATTGGTTCAACGTCCAGTGTTTGCTTTTTCTTTGTGTGTTTGCTGGGGATGTATTACACTGTATCACATTTACGCTTTGTATCTTGAAGAATTGCATACAGTAGAACCAATGTTGTGAAAAATAACTGCTAATTAAACTATACAGAATTATTTAAATGTTCTTATTTTGTTTATGTATATTGTGCTTATATTACAGGATTTTCAGGATTGAATCACAGGTTATATTATGTAGGCCTAATTTAATAAATGTATAGTCTAAATATCAGTAATAATCTATTTTTGTAAAAAAAATGTATATTTTATACTATCTAGAATTTTATCTACATCATAAAATGTTAAAATTTCAACATCACGATTTGTTTTAACATCACAGGTCGCGGGTTTGAGCCCCGTTCTGGCATTCAAGTTTAAAAGAAGCAAAATGTTTCATCCCTACTCACCAGTAAAGAATTATTATTGCTGGGTGATTTATTTGATTTTGGCCGGAAGTCCTATGGTGCATAACGTTTAACGCTAAACTCGTGTCTACACCAGCAGTTTGGTTAAACCAGTCCAAAACTTGCTTCGTGAATACGGCAGCTAGTGTGTGCCATGTACGGCTATACCATAAGAGCGACCGAAACATGATTCATTTTGAGGGCTGCTATACGCCCCGGGAAGTTCACCGGTTTTTGGGTTATCTGGGGTGAATCCTTAGCTGTTTGGAGAAGTAACACCCCACCCCCCTCAAATATGCCCCTTTTGGAGCAGTATGCTGATAAACTAACATGAAACATTGATCCACTGTTGGTAAACAATGTTGGCCCACATCTGCCTGTGACGCTGGCACACATTATTTCAGTGTGTCGTGTTTGCTGAGATCGTATCTTGGCCGCTTAATATCATTTGTCTGATGTGTGTCACGCAGCGATGGCTTTATAAGAGAAACCACCAAGTGATATTTTCAAATAATACCCACAAACCCGACACGTTCAAGGCATTCGATTGTCAAATATTGCCCATACTAGAATATGGAAGTGATATAAGGTACACAGGCGATGATGTTAACGATCTGGAAAAAATACATCTAAAATTTATTAAATCTACACTTGGAGTTAGAAAGCAAACACCTACACCTGCAATATATGGGGACACGGGACGATTTCCACTGATCATCCGACAACACATAAAAGCCGTAAAATATTGGTGTAGAATTCTAAAACTATCTCAGAGCCATCCAGTCAGAAATGCCTACAATATGCTTCTTGAGCTAGATGGCATTGGCTTCACAAATTGGTGTTCCCGTATTCGCTCTGTCCTCGAACGAGGCGGGCTTGATCAAATTTGGGAATCACAGAATATTGGGGATACAAATAAATTCATGCTTTTATTTAAAGAATCAATTGTTAGAATATTTACACAACAGTGGAGGAAAGATATTGAGAGTTCGAGTAAACTGCGCACATATGCATTAGTAAAAAAATATGTCTGTGTTGAACCATATATCTTACACATAAGGGGGAACCATCTCATAACATCAATGGCGAAATATCGAATGAGCTCACATGATCTAAATATAGAAAGAGGACGATACAATAATCCAATCACTCCAGTAAATTAGCGAATATGCACAAGGTGTGAATTAAACGAAATTGACGACGAAATATATCTTCTTCTCCACTGTAGCGCTATGAATAATGAACGGAAAATCTTCGTTAGTAATTCCAGATTCAAATGAATGAAAACCAGCAATTCAGCAGCTCTAGATTAGTCAACTTGACCCTTACAACGTGGGGATCGACTTTAGACGTCAGATTATGACGTCTGTAGACGTCAGAATCTGACGTCTGTAGACGTTAGATTCTGACGTCTGTAGACGTTAGATTCTGACGTCTAACGTCGATCCCCTCGCTGTAAGAGTAAAAATATTTATAATGGTCGTAGACCCATAACATGGGTATTCAAATGAAGCAGAAAGAAGTAACCAAAACTTTTATGATGATTTCAAATCGAAAAACCACTTTGGTCTCGATGGTTTATACACACATAATTGCAGTGCTTAAAGGGTTAATGTTGGCTCAATCTTACATTAATGTTTTGACAACGTTTTCCAGTTCAGTTAAATAATACATCAAACCTGGCTTTCTGACAACTCACAATATTAGAAGTACACGTATTAGGCCTATAATCACAGTGAAATGTGGTCAGCATGCGGCGGTTTGTGAATGGAGTTGAAATATGAGTTTTAAACAAAAAGTCTGAAATTAAGTAGATATGTAGGTTGCGAATCATGCCGATATGTCTGGTGATAAAGACTGATAGCTGAGTCGATATGTATCATCAGGAGGCCAACATGTGCATTTCCGGATGAAAGCATGAAAACTTACATATATGGGGTTCGGAGCATGCTGAATCCGATTAGGACCGGATCCACGCTGTCAAAAAGAGGGATCAGTCCCAAAATAAAAAAATACAAAATGGCCGCCATCAAAATAAATGCAATTCTATTTTTGGTTGTACCGTTGTTATTTTAAAAAAAAATGGTTGCAAATTGTAAGTTTTGGAGACCCATGGACATAATACTGTCACACACAACTTTCAAAATGGCCGCCATTTATTGAAAAAAAAATTGGAACAACAAAGAAATTATATGAAGTATTTATAGTGTTAACATGGGTATGGCTAAGTTTTACATCAAAGTTTTGTCACTCTGTCACCACATAACTGATCCATTAATATATGTAGGCCCATGTGATTCTACCTTTCGAACTAAGAGTCTATGTATTATTTAAACATTTTTAAGCAGGCTGTACAACTCAAGTGCAAGGTTAGTTGAAAGTCAGCATGGTTACAATATATCGGGTTAACATAAGTAGGTGTATGGCTAATTTCTACACCATTTTTTTCACTCTGTCACCACATAAATGATCCATTAATATGTCTAGGCCCATGTGATTCAAAAGTTTTATATAAGAGTCTATGTACTAGCATGTCCAGCAAGACTGTGTAACTCAAGCCTAAGATTAATTGGATGGCATCATGCACAAGTGGGCTAACCCACATTTTGACGATTTCGAGAAAAAATCGCGCAGCAACACGGAGTACAGGATAAAACGAATGAATACAAATTAACACAAAAAGGTAACAAAATCAGTGACCAAATGGTCTAACCCTGAATGTTAAACTCGTATATTGATCAAGTTTTTGCTATCAATGACATATTAACACTGTTATTAATGTGGGTTAACCCACTTGTGCATGATGCCATCCAATTAAAAGTCACCATGGATACAATATATTAGGTTAAATAACTATGGCTAATAACTATGTTATACATCAAAGCTTTTCTCACTCTGTCACCACATAACTGATCCATTAGGCATAATGTGTGTAGGCTCATGTGAGTATGGCTAAGCTCTCTACATCAACGTTTTTTTCACTCTCTCATCACATAAATGATCCATTATTATGTGTAGGCCCATGTGATTCTACATTTCAAAATAACAGTCTATGTATTTAAGCATGTCTCACCAGGCTGTACAACTGAAGTGTAAGGTTAATTACAAGTCATCATGGTTACTATACAATTATCTCTACATATCTGTCCACTACTAAAGAAACAGAGCTGACGTGTACATGGAAGATTGGTTTATTAACAATGACATCTTTCAGTGCAACGTTTTTTGCAGGCACATTTGATCAGTTCTCTGCATTCTTGTGAGGCTTCAGGGAGATAACCCCATAAAGGCACCTATTTACCCTAATTATCTAGTTTCCATCCCCTCTCCGGGGGACATTGAAGAAAATGATTGTTTACAAAGCCTGTCCCCATATGTGGCCTGCTTGGTAGGCTGATCGGTTTACATGTTGACATAAGGCTGCATGTGATGGGGGTATACTTTCTAATTTTCTGTTTCCATGGGAAAACAGTAAGTTGTTGTATTGCTTCAGTTAGCTGTAATGGACGTGAGTAAATCGGAACCACATATCTCTCCAGAACTTTCATGTCTGCATCTGTCACCGCTGTTGTGATAATCTTTGAAATACCTAGTTTGCAGTGCTTCAGAGAATGCCTTCCACACCTCTCATGCTGTTTTCTTGCAAACTGTACAGAATAAAAATTCATATCAGATCCAGTACGTGGGTGCATGAATAACTAACCTCAGTAATGAACACCCAGTAATGAACATCCATTTTGATGGCGATAGTATGAGACGCAGTATACCCGAAATGAAGATTATGTCCAAAAGCCAAACAAATTTCACAATCATCCATCACAATGCGAGCACCAGAGCATCTGTGTCAGTGGCATATTTTTTTTTTCTTCTAAGTTTATAGGCATTGAAGCAATAAAGCATCATTCTATAATCCACCTCTTCGTGAAAGCATGACTCTAAATCAGGTGTATCCAGTAAGGCTAATGACGCTACATTTTGGCCTTAGGTTGTAAATTAAATCTGTGTCCTCTCTGGCATGTGCTTTAAGGCTATCACTCACGTAGTTAGGCCTACATGTATCCCAGATAATACCTATGCTTTTTACATAGTCAAGCTATTTATTTAGATATGGGACTAACACGTAATTGTGATAATTAGCATAGTCTCTGACTGTGTTTCGACACGTGTTGTCGTATTCTTTGGATCTAAGATACGAACAAGAGCAGCCCATCATATATTTTTACCTTCACTGTAAGTGCTGCCTCAGACGTAGGGTTTGAGTTTCCAAACATTTCAACAAGTCTGATTTTTCACCAAAACGCATTAAATAGTTTTCGGCTAAAGATAGTGGCCAACAATGGTTTTCATGTTCGAAGAACGTATTCATATCACCACTTGCTGCTTGACAAGCTATATACATTCTTGAAAAAAGGTGCAGGCCACTCTTCATGCTTTTTACTTTGTTTTTATACTTTGCTGTGGACCAAATTTTTCCTTTCACTTGATTTATATAATTGAAGAATGTTTTTTCATAATATTATCATTCCTTGAATGGTTTATATAAAGAGGTGTGATTCACAAAAGTATCATGCTGTTCCCTTCCCATGGCCTCTGCTCTTGTAATATTGTCTATTGCATTTTCAAACAAGATTACATTTGTGTCCAGTGCAAAGAGTTGTCACTTGTTTCTGTAAATTGATTGCCTCACTCATTAAAAACATCTATCATAATTTGAACATTTGTTTCAAACCTCTGTAGTAGACAAAATTTGTTCATGCTGTTTATCACTACATATGGTGACGTTTGCAGTCGTTAGTAGACTCAGCCAACCACAACCATCTCACCAGTGTCCTAAAGCGTTTAGCAGGGCTATTTCGATATGGAGTCCACCCCTCATAGCACAATATTTGCTGTCACCATAGACATCTAGCCAAGACCACGGTATTTTTTTTGCAATAGCAAAGAGAGGTTGATCGACAGTCACTACTGGAACCTTTCCACGATTTACATATTCTGTAGCTGTAGCTATGACATCCATGCCATGCATCACCAATGCTAGTGAATGTGCATTATCATGAAACAATGGCATGAGCCCAGATATTGCTGGTGGCCTTCGGGAGGCATCTTGTAATGTTGCAAAATGCGCTGACCAAGAAATATTATCATGTGCTCCTAATTTTGGTTTCTTCGACAACTCATTGACTACCTTTGCGCATGATAGCCGCTGCTCGTCATAGTCTCCTTTAGATTATTCTTGTATGCATGTCCCTTTGTTTTGTTTGGCTTTGGAATATCATTCGGAAATGTGGCGGGCGGCACGAAATTGTTGTCAATGATAGGTGTATTACGTAGTTATCCACCTGCAAATTCATTAGTAGCATGGTGTGTCAGTGAAATGGCTGTTCCATAAATTGACGTGTTTGATGATGTCGATGATGGGTTATGATTTATGTTGTCCAGGTTACCGGTATTGGAACTGTTGGACATACTACCTCAGACTGTTCAAATGTAATTGCACTGTTTGCTACATCTGTTTGAAGTTGTGATATCAGATCAGATGATACAGAGCGTCTTTTATCAAATAAGATATCTATAAAATCACGTTTTCTAGTTTTGTTGTAAATAAGTAGCCCAATATGTAGAGGGAGTCTAGTTTCTTTTTTTTTATGCTGTGTCTTGTATGTGTGGAAATAGATTCTCTTCTGCTACACCTAACAGCAATACAAGTTAAAAGGTCAGATATTGATAGAGCAACTGTTTTGACAACATGGTTATTTTCCGTCTGGATTTGGATGTTTGTGCCACCAAGGATCATCTGAACTAATACAGTAAGAGAAGCTGGCTTGTCATGATGATATACTTCTGTCAAGGATCCTGTAAATTTGCATTGTTTTTGAAAGATCTCATTCCTGTCTATGTTTCCTGCTCTAATAAGAACAACAGCATCACTCTCTTGATCTCGAGCTTTGACGTCCAACAATGTTTCACCAACGTGATATTTAAAGGGCAGCATGATATCATATTTGACTTTATGTGCTTCCAAGTCTGGTATTTGTGTGAGAAGCTTCTCCTTCAAACGTGTTGCATGTGTCCTTTCTGACATATTGCCACCAAGCTGTTCAAGTTTTGACCTACATAGTTGACTAGGTTCGAGAGCCTAAATATGTGCTCAGATTGATTTTCTGATTTATGTATTTCTTCAATGAAAGGAATTAGTTCTGCCAATGCTATGGAATCAAGGGCAAGTCTTAAATTTGTTTCGATTCGGTCTGTATTCGATATCTATCCCTGAAATGTGTCAGGCACTGTTTATGACATGCTTCATTAATTGCAATCATGTCTCCAGATGATAGTTTTGCTAAAATACGTGTAACACGACGTCATGGCGCCATCTTACGAACAGTCACATCAATTTTAAAACTGTCCAACTTAAATACTAATCTTGGTACCAGGACACAATGTCTGTGAAAAAATATAATAATTGTATGCAAGTTTTTTTCTGAAATAAAAAAATATGTGTACCAGACGAAGTGGACTACTTTTTTAAATCGCCGTTTTAAAGAAACACACTTTTTTTTATTTAGGTAATATAAATAATTTTATTTGTGTTTCTGGATATAATTTACAATGTTTAGCTGAACTTATTGTATATCCTATCCAATTGACACCAAAATAATGATGTTTCCAAGTCAAAATAGCTCAAAATCGTAATCATTTATAGAATTATTAATTCCGATGGCGGCCATTTTGAATTTTTTGCTTTTGAGAGTGATCCCTTATTTTGACAGCGTGGATCCGGTCCTAATCAGATTCAGCATGCTCCAGACCCCTTATATGCAAATTTTCATGCTTTCATCCGAAAGTGCACATCTTTTTGACATATCGCCTCAGCTATGAATAAATCAATAGAATGAAATCCAAGTGAATAACTGAATATTCACTTTGGACAATTTAAAACTGAAAGGTATATAGGTCTACATATGACCTGACAATGCGGGGTTATATTCCTTGGTAACGTTTGGGAGGGGGGCAATTACACATTCAGAAAACACAAGATTGTGGACCAATGCAGTCCTAATGCTGGACCAGTGGCGTGGACAGTGTGCCAACACTAAGCCAGCATTGGTTCAACGTCTTGTGTCTACTGTGGAGCGGCTGGTCCACACGAGGGGTCCCCCTTACTACCTAGCTTCAGTCGACACGGTTTGTTGATTCAGCGCTAGCAGCCAGGCAGCTGTTTTTGGCGTTGACCCAAATGTGTTTTAAAACAACATTGGTTCAACGTATTTTGTGTACTGGTTAGGCTACCTGCAGTCGAAACGGTTTGTTGTTCCAGCAATATATGACCATATATATATGTATGGCGACTGTTTATAGTGTAGTCATCCAGCCATCAAACTCCATCATAGTGCTAAGCAACATGGTGCAAATCGTTGTTACAAATGATATGTCTTTCCAGATATATTCTGTAGATACCAGAGATGAGCGCTAGGGCGGATAACAATTTTTTATTGTACCGGAAAGTGTCAAAAACTGAAAAAAAAATGGTCGCCAAATTCACTATTAATTATGCTATAATTCCATATATCCCAAGCCCCTATCGTCGATAACACTTGAATATCTACTTTATCAATGTTGTAATCTGTCCAAAATCAATACATTGTAATTATTTCAAGCGATTTAATCATTTGTAGCTATTTTTTGCTAGATCACATCAAATATGCACGCTATTGTTATCATTATCATGTTTTAATCACGTTTTCGTGGTCAGTGTTATATTTATTACTGATTTTAATATGATGTCATGGATATTTTGTAGCATATTGTATCATGTTATGCACAAATTACCATAATATTGAATATATTAAGAGCCACCAGTAATGTTGATGGCTAAAATTCACAGATTAAACATACAAAATTAGGCAAATTGTATGACCAAAAAAAATGAAATGAAATGAATCGGGCTTTAGGCCACCTTTGTGCACATATAGGCTAAACTGGGCCAGGAGAACCTCCTGAGGATGTGTATGCCCAAACGATCTTTGTTGTGTATAGGATTTTAAATTGCTGCTGATATTTCAGTGTTATGTGATCTTCTTGATGTTGCACGGGTGGCAGGTACAACATGTTAGTAATAGGAAGGCTTCTTGTCTTATGCAGTCGTATTGGTGAAGTAATCATATTGGTACAAATTTGATGAAATGCATACGTCTGAGATCCATATATCGCTGTTGCTGAACTCTTTACTTGAAGTGGTTGCAAGCTTGTGTAGATTCTGAGTAGTCATTTTTTCACTCAATTGAGGAACGTGTGCTCATTTCGTCAAAGCCTTTTTACTCAAGTGATACTAAAGAGCATTATATATTTGTTGATGTTATGGAAGAAGAGATGACGATAAGGACGTGATAATGGAGCTCACGCTCTGTATCGTCCGAGACATTGTATAATTTACAACATATACAATTAATGCATTCGCACCAAAATAAGTAGATCTTGGGTTAGACAATTCAGCAGAATACAGGATCTGAGTCTGTTGAGATGCTTCACATCAGATCATATTGGCATAAAGATGAGTGAGATAAGTAGATGCTAGCTACAATATGCGCTTTCATCAGTATAATGAGAATGGCTATACCTCACAACCAACTGGAATTGTTCCTGATCAACCAGGAATTTTGACTGAATGGTTAATGACCCAGAGCCTACGCAAAATTGTCTGCACTAGTTCGCTCATTTGGATACTGTGAGTTCCGAGGCAGTGTGGGTCAGCTCCATCACAGACTGACTTCCATAGACCACTGACAAATCCACAAACTTTGATTGAAGCATCTACAAATTGTCTGTGAACTAGAACAGGGTTGTCAGGAGAAAACCTTGCTCTCAAGGGAATCGTTAATTATGAGTGAGTGACAATTGCTCTACTTCGCCTTGTGCGTAATATCATAATGTTATATATTATGTCAGTATCTCGACAGAAGAAATGACTAATATTATGCTGAGCAGTACTGCGCACTCCATGCTTTTGAAATGTTTAAACCAATGTAATGCACAACCACGATGACAAACGCCTGGCATGGTCTGAATCAGAAATCAGTATCTCAGTTTTGATCCACAGCCGATTTTTTGTCCCGATTAGAAATGGTGTTAATGTTGATGCAAATGAATAATCATATTCGTTGAATCATGTTTGCATTTCGACTAAATTATGTAGTTATGTGATGTGGTGTGCATTTGATCCCATCATGCTAAGCTTTTAATGAGAAATGCATTGCTGTTGAAAACAACCATGGAAATGGTGCCCTTATTAAATGTACTGACTATACAACAATCATAACACTCATGAACTGCTTAGTCAAAAGAAAATAATCTTTTATTACCAGCCTGCTTATGACAAAGCCAAGGAGTTGCAAACTTTTACTGACCTCTTCTCGAAAAATATTACAGTGTTATTATTGTGATAGTGTTACAGTGTTATTATCAGATAACACATGGAACGATGGATCCAGTGTGTTTACCGAATCAACACAAGAAAGCTTCCATGGCAAGTTTAACTACAAAAGATTGGGATTGCATAATAGGCTAAATGGATTCTCGCACATAGCCGAGTTGGGAGTCGAGCAAGGCCGAGTTAAATTCATGCCAAGCGAACCACGATCTGGCCCAAAAAGAAGATGTCTAAGGGTGATGTACGAGTTGTATGAGTTAATCACAATTGACCTGCCTATTTATGTCCTGTTGTTGACCATTTACACAGTGTTGTTGACTATTTACGACCTGTTGTTGACCATTTACGCCTTGCTACTGATCATTTACGCCCTGCTGCTGACCATTTACGCCCTGCTGCTGACCATTTACGCCCTGCTGCTGACCATTTACGCCCTGCTGCTGACCATTTACGCCCAGCTACTGACTATTCACACCCTGCTGCTGACCATTTTCACCCTGCTGCTGACCATTTACGCCCTGCACAATGATATTTTTTGTCTTTCCATAGTAAACCAAATCTGGCCTAGACAGCTCCTTTAACTGCTAGTTGAATCAATGTTGGACAAGCATCGCAGATGTTGGGCCCTCCTTTATCGAACATTGGGCCCATGCCTCGTGTTCGCTGGGACCATACATCTCCATTGACAGGCTTCTGAATCGGAAGTTACGCCTCATCAATTCGCAGGAGATAAGATTCTCACAGACTACATTGCTTGTGTTTACAGTTATCATCATGATAATTGCCGTATTAAGACACCTCCATGTGTATATGTCATGCATATGCTATCTGTATATCATCCGTATGCCACCCGTATGTCATCCTCATGCCATTGGTATGTCTTCAATATGCCACACATATGTCATCTGTATGCCACCCATGTGTTATTCGTATGCCATCCATATGCCATATATATGCCATCCGTATGTCATCTGTATGCCACCTGTATGTCATCCGTATGTCATACTAGTGTCTCCCATATGCCACCCTTATCTCATCCATATGCCACCCGTATGTCATATGTATGCCACCCCTATGCTATGTGTATGCCATCCATATGCCATCCGTATGTCATCTGTATGTCACCTCTATGCTACCCGCTCGTCATCCTTATGCCACCCCTATGTCATCTGTATTCCACCCATATGCCACCCGTATATCATCCGTATGCCACCCGTATTCTATCCGTATGTCATCTGCATGTCACCTGTATGTCATCCGTATTCCATCAGTATGTCATCTGTATGCCACCCGTATTTAATCTGTATGCCATCCGTATGTCATTCGTATGTCATCTGTATGTCATCTGTATGTCATCTGTATGTCATCCGTATGTCATTTGTATCTCATCCGTATCTGCTCCGTATGTCATCCGTAGGCCATCCGTATGTCATCCATACGGCAACTATATGTCATCCATATGCCACCCGTTTATTATCCGTATCCCATACGTATGTCATCTGTATGCTGGTGAAATTAACGGGTTAATTTATATTTATTTTATTACGAAATAAAAACTCTTAGCCTTAAGAGGTGGCCGTCGAGTCCGTACTTCTGTGTACGCTGGTCAGGGCTCGAAGACCAGGCCCCGAGTTTAGCGTACCTTGACGTTGTACACTGGCGTGGTCAGAGTCAACTGTTTTATAAAGGGGGCATATCATATTATGAAGAAGTTTGCATTTACTGATGCCCAACTCTTGCAAATGTAAACCATGGCTGACCAGTTACAGCAAAATTGACCTGTAGGCCTATTAAATTTATGATAGAGCCTATATTTGGGGAGCAATCATGGGATCAGCGATATTCACCAGTTGTCCAATTAGTTATTCCATGCTGGTAGGCACAAATCTATGGTATTGGGTTGAAAATGTGTTTAAAACAAAACTGGTAAATACAATTTATGGAAGTAGGCCTAATGAGCTTGCCCTTTTAATCAATACCCGAAACTGCCATGGTAAGATGGCACTGGGAATTTTTAAAAATATCCATGATATATTAACTGGTTGCAAAGCATTTTATTAACAAGTATATTTTACTGATAAGTTTTCTGGCAGATAACAGTTCATTTGGAAAATAATCAGAGTAGGCCTGGGCCAGAATTCTACACTACTTGTAAATATGTGTAGGCCTATATACTTGTACTTGTGCAGCGAGCAGCAGTCAGCGGTCGGCGCTATAGGGTCCACCAAGGCTACATTAAAACCATTCTCTTGATATCATAAACCCATTTCGTTGGTTCCCAAATCAACTGGCACTTTCTAATTATGCAAAATACAGTCATGATCCATGGTTGGACCGAAAACAAAATAAAAAATTGGATAGGGGGGTGGTCCGACTAATCCGAGTTTTTCTCGGATTTTTCGCTTTGTTTTAACTTGACAAAACCCCTTGGTACATTTTTGTTTAACGGTGAACTATACTTTGCATTGCATGATACTGTTTTAAGATTACGTCTCTGGCTCTCATACTTTATCTATGATGTGGCGGTGACGATATGTCAATGTATGTGCCATGTGAGAGTGTCAATTAATAAATAACTATAAATATTTGGAATTGAAATACAACTTAAATGCTGCTTACTGCAGAAGAAAACAAATGGTAACAACTGTAATATTATAACATTACGTGCTTTAAACGATTGCATTTCGCTGATATAATATTAGCGAATGAGTGTACACAATATGACCCCCCACACACACTTGCAGCCAGTGTGCTAAGTGTGTGTGTTTAATATTTTATAATTATAATAAATATGCATTTAATACGAAGTATTTTGCCATTGTTTACCTGTTCTTATATTCCCGTTGCAGCCACATCATCACTAGTGATTATTGTTTGATGAACCTTACAAATAATAAAAGACACTAGCCCACCACATAGTCATGGTTTTTACCCAGTTCAAACTTGCCTGGTACATTGCTGTTGGTGAATTTTACTGTTTTTATTTGTTAAAATAGTATTTTTACAATTTTAACAATATAAGTTAAATTCAGTAACTATGTTTAATCAATGATTGCTTTTGTGACAACAATACTACAATTAAATTGTGGACTAGACCCTCTAACTTCATTTTGATAATGCGTAGTAGAACAACACTGTACTTTTATCAACGAAAAAAATTGTCAATTTATTTTCAAAGCAAACTACAAGCCATGTGTAAAGACTACACCAAACTAGACGGTCAGTCAGAGACTGCAAGCCTCCGCCGACATTAATCATCTTAATCCGTATCCGGAGCATAACCTGTGGGTTGGCGGCGCCATCGCATGATTTTCTCTGATTTCTGCTCTCGGATTTTATTACTTGGCTTTTTAGGCCTGATAGGGACGTTTCCGTCGCCTTTGTTATCAGACGAGGTTGGGCCTTTTGGAGTTACTAAGTCAACTGATTTTCTCTATGAGGTTGTTTTTCTTCGATTGTAAATCCGAGTATGTGGTACTAACTAGGTCGTGATTGAAACAGTATGAAATAAACAATATAGTGAATTAAAATAACCTGTAATGTTTTGTGTGAGGGCCACTAGTCAATATCAGGGAATCTCCCACCCTGTAGATACTTCAGTTGTATTCGTTCTCACTCTACCCCTGAATGCGATGAGACCTTTTCCACCTATTTGAGCACCCTTCTCCACGCGACTCCCAACTGTCGGCCCCTCCCTTAAATTTCAAACTCTGCCCAAAATTGTGAGAGTGGTACATGTAGAACAAACATAGCTTTTATTGCAATAAATATGTTACCCATACATTTCTAATTCAAGTATGTCATAGCATACATATTTTACCATAAATAGAGACACATGTAACGTTCTGAATTATTTTCTTGCATTTATATGAGCACATTTAATCCCGAAATTACGTATTATTTTTCCAAATGAAACCACATATTTTGCGTGCGTTTTTGTTCATAAGTAGATAATTAGGGGGATTATATCGACACAAAATCACAAGAATAAGAGGTTAGCCACTGTTTAAACAGTTTTTGATTTATTAGCTGATGTAATCCCCCGTTTTAGGCTCTAATTATCCAATTTGTAATCAGAGGTGGCAATATTTGACTGTATAATCCAGTTGTACACACTCTATTATTGTGTGATAGACTGTACAAATAACATTTCGCAAATGGCAAGGACACAGTGCTGCCTCATTGTTGGGCCATTATCATCGACGCTGGCACAACGTTGGAACAGCGTTGGCCAAGTTCTCGCATCGCTTCGCGTATACTGTCACTTGGCTTGATGTTCCCAAGCCAGATGGTGCTGTCTGATTGCCGGCGCATTGCGATTAGCTTTGATGTCTAATCTTGGGGGGTGTCGCACGAGAGGCACGTGTGTCCTCCTGGAGTGGGGTCCCAAATAGGTAGACACAGGCTCATATCTGGCAGGGTGTAGTGGGAAGTACACCCTGCACGCAGGTTGGGAATCTCCGAGCTCATAGCGACTGTGCTTGCATGGTCACATGGCTCGGAGCTACCTGTTTCACGGGTTGCCACATTTATTGTACTTGCATGATATTAAATTCAATTTAAAAAAAAAAAAACATATAATTTTTACCATTGTCTTACTGCATACTCTAGTTACTGTAGCATAATTATGCACTTGTATATATATATTTTAGGTTTCTACGCTTTCCAGAGTGTCTTTTTTGCTACTATATATAATTACCATGCCATACATAGTAGCTATTTTATTTCTCGTTTTGGTACAGGAAAAAAGATGATAGACATCTTGGCAATGCCTTTCAATTTTATTAATTTATATTATCGAAATACCCAGTTTTTAGTTTGGCAATGCCACTTAACATGATTTTAGTTGTGTATGTCATACCATGTCTATTATTGTCTTATGATTTACACAAATTAACAATCTTGTATATACATGTACCTATATCTCTTTTATTTCTATGACATATGAGTCTGTAATGACTGTTTTCTGTCAATAAAATATCTGTCTGTCTGTCTGTCTGTTATCGCAGACTGTGCGGACGGGTCTTAATTCAGCAAATACACATTTCATCACATTTTATATTCCGCATGCCAGCACGCAACTCGTGTCTTGTTTATGCGCAAACAGATTATAATTTTTTTTTACTGATACAGTCCGCATTGTGAAATTGTGAGCCTGTGCATTAACACAAACACACGTTGTCTCTGCCCAGCGCGTGCTTTGGGATGTTTGCAACCCTCCTCCCCCCCCCCCCCACCAAGATGAAGTGAAATTATCCAGCTGTTTTTTTATCACCCTCACTTCGTTTTCCAGAAATAGTTCCAATTTTTACGTAGCCCTAATTATTCTTTCTGATAAAGTATAATTCTATATGTGCACAAAGGTGGCCTAAAACCCCACTCATTTCATTTCATTGCTACAGCAACTCAAACCTGTTGTTATGAAATTTTACCGAATCAAAACTGTGTTTCGCTACCACGCCCGTGACGCTGGCCCAACATTAAAACGACATTGGCTCGACATCAACTGTTTGTTGAGAATAGTTACTTTATATTGTATTAATACCAAAGAGTGTGTGTTGTGATACAGGTACGATGGGTGGTGCATTTCCATCCCAGCAAAAGATAAATGAATCCTATGTCGGCTTAATATTGGAACATTGTCTGCGACGTCGGCCCAGCATCAAAACAACATTGTGTCAGCGTTTCATTTTGGCTGGGATTTCCCTTTAACATGCTTCTGCTTTGGTGATTCATAATTGTACTCTTTTTTCAACGTTGACCATGCTGGGCTTGTGGGTGGGCCTACAACTTAGTCCTACTTGGCGAATAATGTCGATCCATCTACTTTAATATGAAGGGTTGTTAGTATATTGGGTTTGTAGTTATCGAAGCATACACTAACAAGGACTACGTGAAGACATGAACTTCCTGGTTCTTTGTGTGGTTTGTGCCATGCATGGCTGATTTTATATCGACAAGGATTTGTTTTCCCCAGATCGATCTTGATTTACTCACACCAGGCTCCCCACTGGCCACACGACGCTGTTGCGAGGTTGTATCAACGTCAATTACGTTGATTCAACGTCGCAACAACGCCGTGTGACCAGTGGGTCATGATTTCCAACATGATATAATACTGACCCCGCCACCACGTCCACCCGGGTTTGGCTCAAGGTTGGGTCAGCGTCGCAGATGGTATGCCAACATCGACCCGACATTGAGCTAACGGCTCGTGGTGTCCGTATCATATTCCAATAAACAGGATGCACTCAACCAATGTTGGCTCAATGTTGGTTCAGCAACATTGACCCGACATTGGTTGACGGTTCGTGATTGCCTGGTGTGTTTTGTCATCTGTGAAACTCAATGACCACGACCTCCTTTGTTTTCACCGAGCTGGCTGATATAATGAAGTATGGGGGAGGGTTATTATATAACCTTGTTTTCACCGAGTGACGTCACTGCGTTTCACAGAATGAAGAATGGGGGAGGGGGGTGTTATATAACCTTGTTTCCACCGAGTGACATCACTGCGTTTCACATAATTATGTGGTCGTGCCAGTCAGATTCAGATTCAGATTTCAGATTCAGATTCATTTATTTGATCAAAGAGAGTAAGTACATAGTAATATAAAAGCAGTTGTATATATTATGATGATCAGGAGACCTCCACTAAGACCAAGCAATGGTCGCTAGCGTGGAGGCCACCTACATTACATTACATTTATATTACAGGTTTATTCGATATTTCAAGTACATATTAATGAAGGTGATGTTAACTCCCTGGCTATCACCTCAGTACTAAGATAGCTCGAAGACCGAGGCGACAGACAGGGAGCTATCATCAGACAATATAAAACAATATTGTGAATAGAAAAACTATTATATAGTAGTAGGCCTAAGTATCATAAAAAAGTTATTTAAATAAAAAAGACTAATACATTTGAGAATTCAGTTGCAATAAATACTAGAACTTAACGGGTAAATTTGAACCTTCAAAAATTAACACTCTATCAGACTGTAACATGTGTAAGGTATAGGCAATATGATAATTAAAAAGACGGAAAATTTGTTGTAATACACAAACATATATTATTAAATTGCGCTACAAACATAGCACCGAGGAATATGACAAATACTGTCGTAGCTGTTTAATATTGATGATTTAGCATAAGTGGTGACACCTTGCAAACTATGAGTAAAAAACTTTTCCTTTATATTTGTTGGGCAGTTATTGATTGCATCGGGTATATTATATAATAAGCACTGTCTAGCAAATTCATGTTTTATACGACATTTATATAGATCTTGATTCCTTGTATTATAATTATGTCCACTTGTCCTAAACTGGAGATTCAGAAAGAATGTGGGCAAAGTGTGTTTTAAGTATTTGTAGTATAATTTAAATTGCTGTATTTTAAAAATATCTTCTGCTTTTAAAATATGCAAGTTTTTAAATAGTGGATCAGTATGGGCAAACATTTTGTTTTTTGTTATAATTCGAATACATTTCTTTTGCAACTTTGTTAGTTTGGATGGCTGGTGTCCCCAAACTATGAGCGAATAATTTATGTGTGGTAATAACAGTGAGTTGTAAAGCGTGATTAAAATATTTAAGGGTATATGATTTTTTTCTTGTTAGGACGCCGATGATGCGTGATATTTTCAGGACAATGTGGTCTATGTGATCATTCCATTTCAATTGCTTATTGATTATTAAACCTAAGAAATTGAAGTTTTCGACGCATTCAATAACGTTATTGTCTATTTGTATTAATGGTATAGGTGTTTGTTTTCTTGCCGAACGAAAAACCATAAATTTGGATTTGGAAACATTAAGAGAAAGTTTGTTTACTTTAAACCATATTGAGAGTTTTGCTAGTTCAGCATTAATACTATCTGTATTATAAATAGCATTCTTTGTTATTAGAGTCGTGTCGTCTGCAAAAAGGATAAAATGAAAGAGATTGGAAGATTTATGTATATCATTCATATAAATTAAGAATAGTAAAGACCCCAAAATGGAACCTTGAGGTACCCCAGTGGTTATTTTTAAGAAATTTGAGTCAGTATTATCATAATGTACATATTGTTGTCTATTTGTTAAATAACATTTTAATAAATTTATAGAATTACCTGTGAGTCCATAGCATTTTAATTTGTATAGTAATATATCATGGTCTAAGGTGTCGAAGGCTTTGGATAAATCAATGAATATAGCTACAGGTACCTCGCCTTTATCCAATTTAGATAACAACCTGTTTACTAGTTCTAGGCAGGCCAATTCCGTTGAATGACCCTTCCGAAAACCATATTGACTCTCGTAGAATAAATTTGAATCTTCAAAATATTTGTATAGTTGTTGATAAATTACTTTTTCAAAAAGTTTGGATATTGATGGTAATAGAGAAATGGGCCTGTAATTCGTAAATATAGATTTATCTCCCTTTTTGAATAATGGTATGACTTTTGCTATTTTTTAATTTGTCAGGGAATATACCCGTTGTTAGCATTTGATTAACAATGAGTGTTATTGGTTTAACTAGATTTAGTTTAATAGATTTAAGTAAGGTGTTTGATAACCCATCACATCCTGTACTATTTTTGCTATCTAAATCGTCTATCAGTTTGCTAACAAAATCTTCTCCTATAAGTTTAAAGGTCAAATTGTTATCATTTTGATTTATTAAATGGTTTTTAAAATTATTTCTAGACGGGACGCAAATTTCTTTTGCCAGATTTGGTCCGATATTTGTAAAGAAAAAGTTGAATTTATTCGCAATACTAGTTGTACCTGTAACTACGGTATTGTCAATTTTGAAAAATTCAGGGAAATTTACTTTTTTTCTTTTCTTGCATAACATTTCATTTATAGCTGACCAGCTTTTTTTAAGGTTACCTTTTGCCTTTTGAAAATGTGTAGTGTAATAAAAAAAATTTGCCAATCTAATCGATTTTTTTAGTATGATATTATAATTTCGTAAATTTGTTTCTATTGTATTGTAATGAGGAGATTCATGTGGTGTTCTCCTAAGTGCCAAGTGTATTTTATTTTTGAATTTGATTGACTTTAAAATACCCGTTGTAATCCATGGCGTACTCTTGTGTTTGTATTTATTAAATTTAATTTTTTTATTTGGAAAATGTTTTTGTTTCAGTGCACATATCAAGTCGTGTAATACATCATAATTATTGTTGGGATTGGATTCCAAATTCACATCAAGTAATTCCATAATATAGGATCTTGAAAGTTCTTCTTTAAAATTCTGGATAGCAATGGGCGTTTGTTTATTGATTGTTATATATTTATGTGGGATAATGTTGACCGTTCTTAGATTTATTGACATTAAATATGGTTGGTGATCTGAAAATCTATCTACAAGAATGCCAGACGTAGATTTTAAAGATATATCTGATAATTTGCAAAGAAAATTGTCGATAAGTGTACCTGTCCTATGTGAAAATCGTGTAGGCAAAGTAATTTCAGGCAAAAAGCCAGTAGTAGTAAAAGAATTGTAAAAAGCTAATACTTTATCTTTAGTCTTTATGTCTAGTAAATTAATGTTGAAATCGCCAGCTATAATGACTTCGGAGCGGGATTGTTCCAATTGAGCTAATATGGGGGAAAATTCATCAATAAATGTTTTGTGATCGGTGGATGTTTCTCTGGGAAGTCGGTAGACATTCCCCAAGATTACTTTTCTAGAGAGCATATTGCTAGTTATTTCAATAATTTGACATTCCCATTAAGTTGAAATTTCCGGACATTTTATGATATTATAGTTGAAGTCGTCATTTAAATATATAACGAGACCTCCTCTTTGACTACAAGTTTTTCCTTGAGATATGCAGTTATAGCCATTTAAATTAAATAATGATATATCATTGTGCTCATTTAACCATGTTTCCTGAACGCATATTGCACTCAGAGGTGGACAACATAGTGTTACCTCATTTATAAAAATTTCAATTTCATCAAATTTTGATCTAAGGCTTGCAACATTAATACTTAATACTGAAAATGATTTGTCATTATCTTGTAGAAAAGTTAAGAAAGATTTGTGGTCATAGTAAGGAGAGTGTTTATCAAAATTCAAGGTGAAATTATCAAATTCTTCTTCACTGTTATGATTTTGTAATAAATCAGTCACTGTATTATTATTTTCGCCTCCTATAAATTGAAAGGGTTCGCTATCCATGTAAAATTTGGGTAAACGTTATACTAACGTCAAATATAACAAGAGTAATAATGTGTAGGCCTACCACAAAGTTTAAATATATACTTTGTAAATGGTCATGAATCTGCATAAAGACAAGGTGCAAAAAAAAAGGAAATAGTGCAGACAAAACGAAAATGCCGACATGACTGTACAGCAAAAATTGTCGTGGTTGTCACATGTTGTGTGTGACGTGTTGATATGTTGTGACATTTAGACAAGAAAGAGTGGGGAGATGTACAATTCCAGATGATATGATTTGTCGAACCGAAGTTGCTCAGATGCCGGTCCATCGTCTGTTACGTTAGACAAATATCAAAACACCATCAATTCGGCGTCCCGTATTTCATACATACAAATCGGTGCCGGTCCAAAGCTGGTCCACCGTCTACGACGTTGGACCAACGCTAAAACAGCACCGACCCAACTTCCTGAGTGTGCAAGAATATAACTAACTGTGATGTTTAAATTTACATAATAATATTACCATGTATACATATATTCACCACTTCCAGTATGACCATATAATGACATAAAAACGAGGTGTCGTTTTCGATGTCGGCCCATATTTGTGAAGTTATTGGTATGACTGTGTGATTGATAATTTACAACATAGACATACACATGTGACGTCAAAACAAAGTCTTTATGATGCTAGACCGCCATCTGCGACGTTGGACAACATCAAAACAACACTGATTCAGCGTCACGATTAAAGAACATTTCAGTTATCATGGTTATAGCAAATTCGCAATATATAACATAATTTGATGTTTATATTAATATGTCAATATGTCATTACCAGATGTGTGGCATGCATGCATGGTTGATTTGATAAAATCGACATATATTTGATTTATTATACTATCACTGTCCTCCAGACATAGGGTTCAAAATTCGAGCCCTCACGGATCATGAGGCTCCTCAGAAAAATCAGTCTTTATGATTGAGCGGAGGAGAAGCACCAAGTATGAATAGGAGAGCTGAGTTTTTTCTTAGGTTTTCCAGGTGTTCAACTTATATAAGTGTGTGGATATCACGTTAGACCTGGGATATATAGACCCTTTGAATTCAGTCATCGCATTTATTTACCGATGGCATTTTTAACCCTTTCAGCGCGGGGGACCGACCTTTGACCGACGACGACGTGTGACCCAGAGGCTCCACAGAATAAGCAGTCTTTGTGAGTGCGCGGGGAAGAAACAATCAAATATGAATAGGAGAGCTGTGTATTTTCTTATGTTTTTTCAGGTGTTCAACTTATATAAGTGTGTGGTTATCACCTTAGACCTCGGATTTATCGATCCTTTGAATTGTGTTGCGGGATTTTGTACCCAAGGGGTTAATGTAATGTGTTTACGGTACTTGGTTTGAGAGATATAATACATCGCATGTATTTACCGATGGCATTTGTATTTATTAAATTTAATTTTTTTATTTGGAAAATGTTTTTGTTTCAGTGCACATATCAAGTCGTGTAATACATCATAATTATTGTTGGGATTGGATTCCAAATTCACATCAAGTAATTCCATAATATAGGATCTTGAAAGTTCTTCTTTAAAATTCTGGATAGCAATGGGCGTTTGTTTATTGATTGTTATATATTTATGTGGGATAATGTTGACCGTTCTTAGATTTATTGACATTAAATATGGTTGGTGATCTGAAAATCTATCTACAAGAATGCCAGACGTAGATTTTAAAGATATATCTGATAATTTGCAAAGAAAATTGTCGATAAGTGTACCTGTCCTATGTGAAAATCGTGTAGGCAAAGTAATTTCAGGCAAAAAGCCAGTAGTAGTAAAAGAATTGTAAAAAGCTAATACTTTATCTTTAGTCTTTATGTCTAGTAAATTAATGTTGAAATCGCCAGCTATAATGACTTCGGAGTGGGATTGTTCCAATTGAGCTAATATGGGGGAAAATTCATCAATAAATGTTTTGTGATCGGTGGATGTTTCTCTGGGAAGTCGGTAGACATTCCCCAAGATTACTTTTCTAGAGAGCATATTGCTAGTTATTTCAATAATTTGACATTCCCATAAAGTTGAAATTTCCGGACATTTTATGATATTATAGTTGAAGTCGTCATTTAAATATATAACGAGACCTCCTCTTTGACTACAAGTTTTTCCTTGAGATATGCAGTTATAGCCATTTAAATTAAATAATGATATATCATTGTGCTCATTTAACCATGTTTCCTGAACGCATATTGCACTCAGAGGTGGACAACATAGTGTTACCTCATTTATAAAAATTTCAATTTCATCAAATTTTGATCTAAGGCTTGCAACATTAATACTTAATACTGAAAATGATTTGTCATTATCTTGTAGAAAAGTTAAGAAAGATTTGTGGTCATAGTAAGGAGAGTGTTTATCAAAATTCAAGGTGAAATTATCAAATTCTTCTTCACTGTTATGATTTTGTAATAAATCAGTCACTGTATTATTATTTTCGCCTCCTATAAATTGAAAGGGTTCGCTATCCATGTAAAATTTGGGTAAACGTTATGCTAACGTCAAATATAACAAGAGTAATAATGTGTAGGCCTACCACAAAGTTTAAATATATACATTTGTAAATGGTCATGAATCTGCATAAAGACAAGGTGCAAAAAAAAAGGAAATAGTGCAGACAAAACGAAAATGCCGACATGACTGTACAGCAAAAATTGTCGTGGTTGTCACATGTTGTGTGTGACGTGTTGATATGTTGTGACATTTAGACAAGAAAGAGTGGGGAGATGTACAATTCCAGATGATATGATTTGTCGAACCGAAGTTGCTCAGATGCCGGTCCATCGTCTGTTACGTTAGACAAATATCAAAACACCATCAATTCGGCGTCCCGTATTTCATACATACAAATCGGTGCCGGTCCAAAGCTGGTCCACCGTCTACGACGTTGGACCAACGCTAAAACAGCACCGACCCAACTTCCTGAGTGTGCAAGAATATAACTAACTGTGATGTTTAAATTTACATAATAATATTACCATGTATACATATATTCACCACTTCCAGTATGACCATATAATGACATAAAAACGAGGTGTCGTTTTCGATGTCGGCCCATATTTGTGAAGTTATTGGTATGACTGTGTGATTGATAATTTACAACATAGACATACACATGTGACGTCAAAACAAAGTCTTTATGATGCTAGACCGCCATCTGCGACGTTGGACAACATCAAAACAACACTGATTCAGCGTCACGATTAAAGAACATTTCAGTTATCATGGTTATAGCAAATTCGCAATATATAACATAATTTGATGTTTATATTAATATGTCAATATGTCATTACCAGATGTGTGGCATGCATGCATGGTTGATTTGATAAAATCGACATATATTTGATTTATTATACTATCACTGTCCTCCAGACATAGGGTTCAAAATTCGAGCCCTCACGGATCATGAGGCTCCTCAGAAAAATCAGTCTTTATGATTGAGCGGAGGAGAAGCACCAAGTATGAATAGGAGAGCTGAGTTTTTTCTTAGGTTTTCCAGGTGTTCAACTTATATAAGTGTGTGGATATCACGTTAGACCTGGGATATATAGACCCTTTGAATTCAGTCATCGCATTTATTTACCGATGGCATTTTTAACCCTTTCAGCGCGGGGGACCGACCTTTGACCGACGACGACGTGTGACCCAGAGGCTCCACAGAATAAGCAGTCTTTGTGAGTGCGCGGGGAAGAAACAATCAAATATGAATAGGAGAGCTGGGTATTTTCTTAGGTTTTTTCAGGTGTTCAACTTATATAAGTGTGTGGTTATCACCTTAGACCTCGGATTTATCGATCCTTTGAATTGTGTTGCGGGATTTTGTACCCAAGGGGTTAATGTAATGTGTTTACGGTACTTGGTTTGAGAGATATAATACATCGCATGTATTTACCGATGGCATTTTTAACCCTATCAGCGCGGGGGACCGGCGTTAAACGTCAGAATTCTGACGTCTAAAGTTGATCCTCGTACTGATAAAATAAAATATCTCTAACGGCCGTAAACCCATAATAAAAATATTTCCAATTGCCGTAGACACACAACATAGGTATTCAAAATTCAATAGACGTTTATGACGATATTCAATTTTATTGAAAAAAAACTGTGGTCCCTTTGTGTCCGTAAAATATTTCAGGTCTTTGAAGGTTATATTTAATCTCTTGATTACAAGTAGTCTATCTCAATACGCACTGTAATTGTAAAACTATTTATAATAGCCGTAGACCCATAACATAGGTATTCAAATAAATCGGAATGACCTCAATAAAACATGTATGATGATTGCAAATTTACAAAAAAAATCCTTTCGTCTCCATGGCTTACATAAAACAATTCAGCGCTTAAAGGGTTAAACAGACTTGGGTGTTTTACAAAATCATAACGATTTTATTCACCTTTTGAAGGGGATTGTGTCAATACACAGGAATATAGCTTAACTATATCCTAATAATAGAACTTAATGTGTGAGAGTATCATACATGACCATATTATTAGGGCGACCAAAATATGACTTCCTTAAATGACATCTTCATGACTGATTGCTTGATTGATTGATTGATTGATTAATTGATTGATTGATTGATTGATTGATTGATTGATTGATTGATTGATTGATTGATTAATTGATTGATTGATTGATTTATTGATTGATTGATTGATTGATTGATTGATTGATTGATTGATTGATTGATTGATTGATTGATTGATTGATTGATTGATTGATTGATTGATTGATTGATTGATTGATTGATTGATTGATTGATTGATTGATTGATTGATTGATTTGATTGATTGATTGATTGATTGATTGATTGATTGATTGATTGATTGATTGATTGATTGATTGATTGATTGATTGATTGATTGATTGATTGATTGATTGCTTGATTGATTGATTGATTTATTGATTTATTGATTGATTTATTGATTGATTTATTGATTGACCGGATCCTGTTTAACTTCCTGGTTCTTAACCTGGGCTGTGACATGCATGACTGATTTTCTTAGACACACTATGATTTGTTGCTCGAACCGCCTTTTTATAATGTTGTATTAATGGCTTTTAAATCCTCATATTTTGAAAATATTATACTAAATCACGAAAGCTGTGTTAGCAAATGGTGCTTCAGGTAGATTCGGGAAAACAAAGTTTCGTTAAGGGGCAAAGGGTCGCTAGCGGGGTTTTTTGAGCGCAGTTTATATGTTACAAAGTGTAACATACCGTGAAAAGTAGCTATATTCAGTCGTGTTCAAACACCTAGTGGATAAAGACATGGATAAAATGACGGAGATTTGGTTCATACTCACGCTGTGTTGGACTACTGATAAGTGTGGTATTCATTAAAATAAAATGTTTATTTTACAAAATTACATTGCTGAGAGATCCTCGCTCAGATAAAAAATAACCGCTAACATATTAACCATTGCTTAGTTCCGTATATACTTTATTTATTTTATTTTATTTATTGAGACATATTTATACAGGGTGGACATTATTAGCAGTCAGGCTATTTTTCATATGTGCCCTGTAGAGATTTTGTTATGTGAAAAACAAACATTCAATTATATAATATATAATACAAGTGAGCTTTATAATACAGATAAAAACGCCCCAAGGTTAAAACACATAATATAGAAATGTTGCCCGCGCCAAAACCAGAGATAAAGAAAACACATATATATTATATATGAATATTACTATGAATAGTAGGTAAAATACACTCTGGAAAGCGTAGCAACGTACGCATTTTTATTTTAAAACATGATTTGTTTCCCTTTAAATAATGTGTTTACTATGAGAACAAGTAAAATATAAATATATATTTGCATACATACACACATACATATACATAACATAACGTACTTGTTAGCTTTTTTAAAATATACATACATTGTTTTACATACATCGCTATAAAACAATTAACACCCTTAGTTTAAACTGTTCCACATATTTTAAACAGGTGGTTTTGATTTTTGCAATTTCTTCAGCCGAGATTTGAATGTATTGTATGTTGGCGAATCTCTGATGTTCATAGGCAACGAATTCCAGAGATTCGCTCCGGAATAACTGAGCGATGATTTGAATTTTGTTAAATTGGGTTTCGGTAGATACAGATTGTTATTTGTTGAGCCTGTAGTTAATACACTATAATGTTCCGCAACGGAGGAAAAAAGATCAGAAATATAATTTGGTGCCAAGTTGTTCCGTGCTTTATATGTGATACAACAAGTTAAGAATTCATATCTTTCTCTAATTGTTTGCTATCCCAGGTTCCTGATAATGTTTATACTCGATTCATCCCAGTTAACGTGTTGGGTTACAATGCGGGCAGCTCGTTTTTGCAGCTTTTGTAAATGGTTCAAATGTTTTTCAGAAATCGATCCCCAGAAACTAAGACAATAATCTATACAAGATTGGAATATAGCATAGTAAATACAGTTGAAATTGTTGTATGGTAAAATTTATCTGAGTTTTCGTAATATATACAGCCTCGACGATAATCGGCTGGATAGCTCATTGGTACGGTCGGTCCATTTCAATTCACTATCAATTACAACTACGTACATGAAGGATTTTTGCACCATCAATATCAATATTTAATGTTAAAAAATCAAGATGGCCGACGGTGGCCATTTCGGATTTATGCAAATAAACAACAAATGGAATGTTTTTTTCTGTGGCTCCCATTCCAATATTGATAATAAGTCGGAAATGGTTGTCCATGCCGAATTTGATGCTGGTATCACTTATGTTATGATAATTTCGTTAAGCAACTGGACTACCCCGCTAAGATGTCAAATGGTATAGTAGGCCTACATCCCTTGCCAACTTATAGTCATGTTTTTCTATGGGCTGATCATCTCACAGCTTCTTAGAATAGTAATTAACTCGCATAATCCAGATCTCATTATGTTTGTGTGAACTATCAAAATATTATGTGTGTAAAGTTGCACCAATTGATTGGAAAATTTAATTTTTAGGAGTGGGGGGGCAAACATTTTTACGCTAAAAATGTAAAAATACATGTATTTCCAGGTGTCTCCCATCTTTAATTGGATAAGGACATTCAGATTTAGCTTTCCTCCAATGTTGGTGCTTTTCTCATCAAATGCACAATTCATCTGAAATATGTTGCTTAACCGCTGCACTACATTCATTCAGTCACGCATTAAAAAAATTGCTATAATATGTATCTTTATATTGACTTGGGAGATACTGAGGCACTCAATCCTGATATAACTTCCTAGTTGTTTGGCTGGTGTGTGACATGCATGACTGATTTTATAAGAACCATAGCACTACAATTTGTTACAAATGCGGCGCTGTATTATGTTTCATTTTTGGTCTTAGATTCACTGACATCGTGAACAAAAACACAATGTGAGAAAATACATTCCCGGTTCTAATTATTTTGTCTTACCAAATTGCGTATCATGTTGAGTATGGAAGGCACGTGTTACCACAGGTGTTTCAAGGCACCAAGGGTGCTATCGGGGATTTTTTTATCAGCAACCCAGCCAACAGGAGGCATTTAGCCAATGTTGTGCCACCGTTTTCGACGCTGGCACACGGTTAAGGCAACATTGCCTCACTATCTCATATTATCAGGAAGGCATTGGGTTACTGGTGGAGCCTTATATGAGCGCATGTTACATGTTGTTGTATAATCTGATAATACTGGGTTAAATGTATTTATATTCAGTCGTCTACAGACGGCTAGGTCAGAAGAACATGGGATAAAATGACGGGGATCTGGTTTCTACTCACGCTGTGGTTCACGTCTGGTGAGTGAGTGGGGGTATTAAACCCTTAGAGCGCTGAAATAATTTTATAATAACCATAGAGATCAAAGGGTTTTTCCATTTGAAATCATCATGAATGTCTTAGTTAGCTTTTACCCTTCATTTGGATACCTATGTTATGTGTCCACGAACATTATAAATATTTTAATTTTGACGTCTAAAGTCGATCCCCGCACTGAAAAGGTCATATAATTATATGTAGTTGTATACAAAACTAACTCGATATGACGCCTATATTGGGACGGTGCATTTCTATTGCATTATGGCGGGGTGACATTATGACGAAGAAAGTGATTTAGACCTGTGAATATAAGCGAGCTGATTACCATTATTTCTGAATACATAATGAAACAAATCACATGTAAATTTTAATATATAAATTTTTAAGACTAAGTGGTATTGTCAAGTTGAAAAAAATCCAAATATCCAAGAAAAACTCGGAAGTGGGAGGGTAGGCCTAGATCAAGCCGCAGCTCGGATTTTTTTGTTTTTAATTTGTTGTTTTTTATGTTGTTTTTTGTTGTTGTACATGTTTTAAAAAAAATGGATATGGAGGTGGGTGGGTGTTGTCTGACCAATCCGAGTTTTTCTCGGATTTTGTGAATTTTGTAAATTGACAAGACCACTAAATCTCAGTATATATTATTTTTTTAGAGCGGTAATGCAGAACATGCAAAACACAAATATTTATTTATGGGAGAGAAACAGATATTTTAATACAGATTGCTTTAATTTGAATAATGGCGGTTTGATCAACTGGTATTTTTATATATTTATATGAGCAGACGTCTGACACTCTCACATAAATAACATAGGGAGTGATACTTATTCATCAATTTGCTCACCAAAGTGCTCATATAAGGATTGGAAGTAGTTTTGCGCTTTGTGTGCTGAATATTTTATTTACACAATCCTTGGTCGCTTGTCATATTTATATTATTCTATCAAAATCTTTGGTTGTTTATAAATGCTATATTTCAATATTTCAGTATGTACCCGGCCTAATGTCATATCGAAGTTTACTGTATTATTACATCAGATATCATTCATACTGAGATTTGTCAACCCGATTCATTTCATACGTGAATGCAGTAAACCGTTTTCTGTTACATTGTGATCAGAGGCGCGGATTACGACAACGCAATGTAATCAAACTATACTAGATAGTCACCAGAGACTGTTCTGAGTGAATCAACAATGAAAATTAGGTTATTTATATCCATTCGTGATAATTGACTTGAATTGAAAGCAAATAATTATCAAAGTCTGTTATTTTAATTGCTTTAAAGACAATAAGATATCCCCAGGGAAATATCAAGGTCATATATGTTCAGAAATGATAGTTGAAAACCCCTTCTATTCAGAAAAAGATGGTCTATGGTAGTTTCGGGATATCCCTATGAATATCTAGAGAACCGCTTTTAACAAACTATGTCCAAATGAATCACTAGGATAACACTTGCTGATATGATTATACCTACAATAATGCATTATGCTTTCTGCAACATTATTAAAAAAAATCATTGCAGTATATCAGTTTAATACGTATGTATATTCCCTTTTCCAGTGTAGTAGACGGTTGGCTGAGTATGCAAATATGGCATATGGCTGCATCATATGTATTAATCTACATGAACCAATCATGATTATCATCCTTAGCCTTAGCCCATCATTACTTTAACACTTAGCGCCGAAATATTTGCCATAAACCACGAAGACCAAAGGTTTTTTGTCAATTTGAAATCATAATAAATTTCTTAGTTAGCACTCTTCGCCTCATTTGAATACATATGTTATGGGCCTACGGTCATTAGAAATATTCTACTTCTTTCAGTCTACAGTGCTCAGTGCTCGCCTTCGCCTTCGTGTCAATGATCAAATTGTGGGAATAATTCCGGTCAACAGACGTCAGATTGGACGCATAAAGACTGAAAAAAGCTCCATAAAGCTGAAAGGGTTAATCTTATCGTAATCTTGCTGAAAACCATATACATGACATCGGAGTTTTTTCTTGCTGCAAATAAAAATATAAAATTTCAAAGTCATAGATATAACATTGTGTTCGGTATGCAGTAAATACATTATTTCTGGTGGTGGAAATATATATGTAAGAGAGCGGATTTTCCATTTTGCGGTGGAATTATTGTCAGTAGATAATGTTTGTCAATTTATTTTAAAACTAGATTTTTTTATATATATTTCTAAGCTGAATGTTTAGGATATGCATAACTTATGTAATATTATTTTTTATTTTTATGAAACAAACATATTCGCAAATTAAAAAAAAAAATTATACTGAATATTTGTTTAATTCTCGCTACTTATAATGGCATATGAAGAATAGGTTAAGTTTCTTCATTTCATGATTTAGGCAATATTTTTTTTTGCAACTTAGGCCTTAAGAACCCTTTCAGCGCGGGGACGGACTTCAGGCGTCATAATGTGACGTCTACGGACGTCAGGTTCTGACGCCTAAGCTGACGTGTGACGCGACGACAGATGCGTTAATCGGGTGACTGTCCACACACCGTTGCAACATGTTGGGCGTTATTCCCTTTTGAAAGTTCAGATTGTGGTAGTGGCGCGTAACAATTTTGCGTGTTGTCATTAGCAGCCTAGCGTTCGCCTTCGACTTTCTGGTATTCTTATGGCAATGATCAAATAGTGGTTTGATATACAATGCGATATTGTTCTGATTTGCGCTTAAGACATATATGATGACTTCAAGTATCAATGGTTACATTTTTTTTTTATACACAGGCTGTTCCCGTATACTGTGGGCATTTTACCAAAGTATCCGGACAAATTTTTTGGAAAAGCGATTTTATAAAAAATTAGTTTATATGGGTTCATAGTCTTACTGTAAAAAATTCAAAAAATTTGTCGCTGACAAATGTGTCTTATTTGCATATTTAAAACGGTCGTAAAATGTGTTTAGGTGTTTTTAAAAGTATACAGCATTGTATTGTGGCATTGTTCAAGGGATAAGTGACATACAGTACTGATTTAGCAAAATGGGACAAACTTTTTCAGTGGGGCTAGCCCCGGCTAACGCAGGCTAGCCCTGGGCTAGACCTATGTTCTCCAGGGCGTTTTGGTATAAGTTTATATAAATGGAGCCTCGCTCATATCGTCGGGGCTAGCCCAGCAATCTAGAGCCCCGGAGAATTGGGCCAATGTCTGCATGTGTCAGTCAGGCGCGCTGAGCACCAGGCGAGCCTGACTTGCCAGGTGTCTGTTTTTTCATCTTCAGTTAGGCTTATTCCAGTGACCGTAGCTTCATAAAACCACCCATTTTCTGAATTGATACACTGAACTGCTTGACCGATACCAAAGATAATGTCTAAAGGCTAAATGGCTAAGCAGAAATAAATAAGGACTGCAAAATGTATGTCTACATGAATACACGTACGGACACTGAATTATTGCACGTTGAGATAAACTCAGAGATGTTCAGATGATGCTGAATGTGGTCAAGCTGCGCGCGGCCTGTCTCGCCCAGATCGAGCCTCGCCAGCCCGTCGAGATGACACCCATTTCATGCGCTGGGGGCGCAACCAATTCTGCGCCTGTCTCGCGTTAACGCAGGCCAGCCACTGATGACAAATCTGTCCCATTTTGTGAAATCAGTACTGTAGACACCACCAACACACGACACTTTTGAATTATTAAAATACTTTGGTCTCAACGTTCTACATATAGATTTTAGGGCGACTAAACATTTTCTTCATATAATCTGGGGCATGACCATGTAGGGAACGACAAACTTATAAAGAGAAAATTTATATTCGAGTCGCTGAGATTTAGGAAGCCAGTGAAGTTCTTTAGGTATGGGGTGTATATCGCCTGCCATTATCATATACGCGTCATGCCTAGAATAAGGAGCTTTTAAACACCATCTGTTGCTAAAACAATTGCAACTGCGTTGATCGCTAGCAAGCTGGAGTATTGTAACTCAGTCCTGTTCAATTTCACTGAAAAGGAGAAATCAAAACTCCAGGGTATCCAGAAATTTTTGGTGCAGGGTTTTGACAAAGTCTCATCGTTTTTGTCACATAACTCCTCTCCTAAAATCTTTGCACTGGTTACCTGCTCGTTACAGAGTCAAATTTTGTTCCCTGATCTACCAGGCTCTGACCACTGGACATTTTAGTATATATTACAAACATGCTTCACCCATCGTGAAAAGTACGGCTACTTCTATATCATCAGCTTGTTTCACGGGCAAGGCTTTTCCCCGTTGACGTAGTTGTCTTATGATGACAAGCATCACATAATCTTGCAGAAAGATCACTTGGCACTCCTTCAGGTTAGATACCTGCATAAGTTTTTATAGCACAGTGGGGTCAACACACTTGTAACATCACTTAGAGATAATTACTGGATATTGTGCCACAGGTGCTTAGCGAAAAAGGTTAGACGATTATGCCTATGTTGTCAAAAACAGAATACTAAGGCATGTAATGCACCTGGAGGCCCATTACCTGCTCTCAGAGTAATGCAGAGTCTGCCTTTCACTGTTACGGGTGTACAGTGTGCATGTCCCTTGTTCTGTACTGACTGGCCGCAAAAGAAACTCTACATATGCCTCTTCACCTGTGCAATTGTGCTGTAGTTGAGTTGACCGATTCGCTTTTGACAGCTACCCTCCTCTTAGCCTTTAAGCGATTTGCTGCCAGGCGAACAGTGCCTTCAGTTGTGTACTCTGACAATGCAGCTACCTTTGCAGCTGCTAAAAGTCGTCTGCTTGTTGATCTTGGACATCTATGCCCTGAGTGGAAAAATATAGTCCCAGGTCTCCATGGTGGGGTGGCTGGTGGGAACATTTTATTAGATCCGTGAAATATTCTCTCAAGAAAACCATCAGTAATCAATCACTAACTACCTTAAATAAGGTAGAGGCACGCATCAACTCACGCCCTTTGTTGGTAATGATGTTGTTGCAGATAAACCACTAACACCAGGACATTTTGTGGCTGGTAGGCAGGTTGGTTGTCAAACAAAAGTAACGGAATACATTGGTGTGGTCACTTCGAAGGCTTTGGCTTATAGAGAGAGTGATTGCATTATAATGCTAGACAAATTCTGGTGGAGTCATGACTACCTGTGTAATATTCCTCCGTCTGTACACAGGTTTGAAGCGCGAGGGCATATTAATGAAGGTTCTGTGGTCCTTATCAGGGAAGACAATATGCCAAGATTACAGTGGCCTGTAGGCGTTGTAGAGCGTAATATTAAAAGTCCAGATAGGGTTGTTTGCAGTGTATCTCTTCGCACTGCTAAAGGGTGAATGCCCGAGCTATACAAAAGTTGCACGATCTTGAAATTGCTGACTCTACTTATTCTAAGGATATTAATGATACCAAAAGAAACATTTCCAAACACTTCCAAACGATCAAGTGAATCTGCCAGAGAGCAGACCTGCCACTGCTAGCACACCTGATGCTCAGCCAGTGTCCCGCTATGGACGGGTTACCAAGAAGTTGGAACAAATGAACTATTAACGGTCAATTATAAGGTAATGATTTCAGACTTGATGCTAAGTGCATATCATAGATATTGACAATGTTGGTCCCAGTGTTGAATTCTTCGGAGTGTAGAGTTGAACATGGGAGTGGGGGGTGTTGCAGATCAGTAAAGTTTTTTAGGTCGCACTTTTTGTTAACAGTTGTTTTCAGAGTAGTAAAATGAAAAATGTATGTTGCTTGTTATGAACAGAAAAATTGAAATTTGTTGCCAATTTTCAATCTAATGCCCGAAACACATGTATCATGAAATAGCCAAAACACACAGTAACGCAAAAAATACCTTTGTTTCCAATTATATGAAAGAGATGCCATGGTCGATGCCATGGTCGACACTGTTTTACAGTCAGGTTCAGCATGCCACTATTCTGACGACAATTTGTCCGTTTGCTCAACAAGTTGCCCTTCTACTCCATGCTGTAACAGCCAATAAACTCTTTATATCTTTAAATGGATGGTATCTGTTTTCCTTATTTCAGTGTTTGCCTGTTCCAAAGTCACACTGGAAGGCACTAGTGAAAGACATGAGGTGCTGGGAGCCTATGAGATGATAACAGATGGTAGATCATGCAATGATGAACATGACATTTACATGCAGACCTGGCCCAGACAAGACTTCTACCTGTACTACCTTACAGAGGTCAGTGGCTAGCTCTAGAGGTAGAGTATTGTATTTACAGAGGATATGAGCTCGGATTATTGTATTCAGCTGACATATGTTTATTATATCCAACACGTTTGTAGCTAGTACATCCTAGCAAACACAATAACCAATCCTGGTCTAATGTTGGACTGTGTCATAGACATTCAACCAACATTGAGTCAACATTTCCTGTTTGCTTGGTTTTTCATCCCATGCCACGTGTGATGTTTGTTTTATGTATGCTTTGTGTACTTGCTCAAATCATATACATAATTAAGTGCCTACGTATTATGCTATGTTTCATACATTGGCATGATTACATATTATTTGTGTGAACTCGCTCATAAAGATGGAGATTTTTCTAGATGACTTAATTGACAATGATGGATGATTCTTGCTGATATTTCGACCAATTTCTTATGGATTTACAGGGCTATACATATGACATAATCTTTTTTTATACTGATATAGAATATGCTAAAAAATAACATTTAATATTTCATGACCAGTGAACTGGAAAGTGTTCTTATTATATAGAACTCTTCATGGGTCGTGAACAGTGATTTGTGTGAAAACTCAGGAGTTCTACAACTGAATAACGAAGACCTACTGGACCCTGATATCACCTGGCTGGAATATTATGATTTATCTTGGAATGAAGTATCCACAATCACAGCCAAGTGTGGACGTGAGTGACTTGGTCCAAATATATATTTTAAGATTACAATTATCTTAACTTTCTCTTGTTTCCATGAAAATATCGTCTTTATAATTTTAGCTTAGTAGTATGGGCCTCACCCAATAGTCTATTACAAAAAGCAACATTGGATTTTACAAGTGCAACCACTATTTGGTGGCAAATGATGTACAGTAGACTCCCGCCAATGCGGTGAAGTATGGTCAGAATTATTTGACCATAATAGGGGTCTGACCATATTAGTGATAGAGCAACAAATGTTACATGATCTTTTGGCCAGTAATTTCGGCAAAACAAATATTGTATTGTTTATAATGTTTGTTCAACGTCTATGTGTGATACAGATCCGTCTCTGCTGGATGCGAGGACCGTAAACGCAGACACACCATATCGTTTACCGTCTATGTCTTGTTGACCATGACAACAAGATGTTTATTCCACGTGAATTATTTGTTTTAAAATTTAACATGCATTAAGAATTACTTTAAATGCGACTAAGGTTAGTTGCTAAACCACCTTCCTACAAAGTGGAATATTGTGCTGTATAATTGTAACATATTCGTAGGTTACGTATAGACACGCAGACTGTAAAGGGTTTTTAGTCACGGCACTCGTTAATCAACTATTCTGCTGATGATCACAGTCAACATCCTAAAATATAATATTTATTGTTTTAATAATTATCATTGTTTTACTTTCTTTTAATAACATGCTAGGGTCATGAAATTGATAATAATTATAATAAAAGTTATCTGTAAATAAATATTCATTCATTTGACAAATGTGCTCGCATTTTAGTTTTGCCATTGACATGATCCTAAATATTTTTTCATCACAAGAATTTGTTATTTTCACACATTTGTAATATGGGACAAAAACAACATTAAATGTGAAAAATATGAATGATGTTTTTGCAAGCCTAGCATTGGGAGACTTGCCACTAGCGCAACTTGTCTAACTAAGGTATTTGCATTGTATGTTTGGGAAGCTATGCGACAGCTTATATTGTATTTACCTGAAAAAAGATTTCGATGACGACAAACTGGTTTAGTGAAAATACTTATCTTGACCACAGTGACGAGAGTGAACTTGCCATTTTGACACAAAAGTATGACCATTGTCTGGAATGGCAGTTTGACGGCATTAGTGATCGCTTTTGATATGGCTTTGACTGAGAACAAATTCGGGCCGAATAAAATTGACCGGTCTAACCGCATTGATGATTCGACCGTTAGGTGAGAGTCTACTGTACTTTTAATTTAATTATATGATGGTATGGTGCAACTTTGAGCTTGTAGTTGAAAAAAAACCATTGTCATTATTTGATCAAGATGAACACTGATATTTCAAAAAGAATTCGTAGGCTTTATTAGTACTGTACCAAGATGAAGGTCATTTAAACTATGCTGTCAAAGCTGATGAAGACTCATGCTTGTCATGAGTAAGCATGAGTAAAGATGCTTCTAAAAGTGCAGACTAAAGTTTTCAGCTGGTACCGAAGTCTCCACTGCTGGATAGTTTCAAGCCTTCCAAATGCACTCCGCAATGTTTCTGATGTCTAAACTGTATTAGCACCACTGTTGAGCAGAGGTCTCAGGGTTATCATTTTTCATCACATTGTACTTACACTTTCTATAGTACTCATAGCTTCTAACCCATACCATCTAACTCCCTAATCTATTTCAGTCTTTGACAGAAATAAATAGATGTCTTACTTCCCAGATTCTCATAGCCTCTAACATCCATATTTGCTGATGTGTTTTTTAGTTTACAATCCCTTATTTTCACCATTGAATCTGCTCCAGATATCCATTTCAGACATTGACAGAGATAAATAATTCGTCTTACTTCACAGATTCTCAACCGTGCAGTCGCATCTTCGTAGAAAACAGTCTTGGTCAGTACGGGAGAGAAGGAGTCTACGAGCAGATCGACGATGTGATATGTACAATGAGACCAGTTTACAGACAGATATGGCCTAATTTTATAGACGTTCAGCATCTCTTCTTTGCTTGGACATGGAACTCTTGGGTGATAGGAACTGTTTATGATGATTGCAATGACACCAATGCTGTATTGTATGTAGGCATAGGAGTGATAGATGGCTCTTCGTCTCCTGACAAAGTTACACAACCGTGGTCTAACTATGTGACATATGTATCAGAAGAGGACAGATGGGAGAAAAATGAGGAACTGACTCTAATTTGTGACGGTGAGCATACTTAAACCTTTCAGAGCCTGGACCGTCTTTAGACTTCAGAATCTGATGTCTAAAGTCGGTCCCTGCACTGAAAGAATTAAATATTGACAATGGCCGTAGACCATTAACATAGGTATTCAAGGAAAGCTATAACTAAGACATTTATGCTGATTTCAAATTTAAAATAACCTTTGGTCTCCATTGTTTATTCAAAAATATTTCAGCGTTGTAAGAGTTAAGTAGATTATCTTACATTTGCTGTTGGCTGTTTCTTTTAACCTCAGTCTGTCAGCATACACAGGTTAGTATTCATCCTGCCTTCCTAGCACCAGTTATTAGGTTGGGGCCTGGTGTAGTAGATAAACAGTGCCGTCTATCACGACGGGGGTTGCAGCTTTGTCACCCGATCTGGTTTATTTCATTCATGAATTATTAGAAGCAAATTTTAATTATTGGAAGGAAAGTACCGTAATTAAAATGTTTGGCGATATTGCTTCTCAGTCATTTGTATTCAACTTGAGACGTGACTTGCCCCTGCAATATCTACACCCCGATATGAATATTTATTTGGCCAAAAAATGATTGTCCCACTTGTATTCTGAGATATGTTTGAATATTAGAGAAAATTGGTGTTCCATTATGTTATCGAGAGAATATATTTTTTTATTGAGTACAGATATGATCAGATAGTTAAATCACAATATCAGTTTGTAAGGTTATTTTTGGAATACAAATACAAATATTAAAACGGCTATGCATGTGGAACTTCTACAAATCTACTTCAGTTCATGTGCAATCACATCAAACATTACACATCAAAGCAATGCTGTTTTAATGTGAGATCTACCAAGCCTATAAAAAAATTGCATTTTTAGATTTGTTTCGCACAATGATTGGTAATTTGAAGATTTGTGTGAAATGTCAGGAGTTATCTTATTAGATATTATTAGATACCTATAATTGTAAAAAATACAACATTATGGACAGGAAATTACACATTTCTAATAGTTATCAAATACGAAACAATCACTGTCTACTTGCATGGGATCACAGGTCTAAGCATGCTTAGAAATTAGAAGAATATGGCGTAAGATTGAAGAAACAAACTCACACACTTAAACTATGATTAGGAGAATAATAAAAATATTTATACCACATGACACCAACTGCATTAGCTGTGGCGATATAATAAATCAATAAAGAATTACCAAATTACTCTGCCTCAATAATATATTTAGATGTATATTCTTAATTACAACACTTGCCTGAAAATTTCCTATGATATGAGCGGCCAGCAACTAACAGATTTGCAATACCACTTCTTACATACTATTAGTAAAACACAGCGTAGACAGTATTCGACAAATATATAGTTATATTTCCCGGGATACTCATGTTTCTGCACAATTGTAACATTAGATAATGTCGAAGATTGGTTCAATCAGACTGATATTTTATTTTATTTTTAATATTTGAAATATTCAAATTGGGATTCGTATATTTTCATCGCAACAATATTGATACGTGTGTGTAAAATTATTTACTCGTTATTGCTCTTCCACAGGTAGCAACATATGTGAAAGCTTTGAGCTAAGAGGAACGGTGGGACATTTTGATAAAGAAGGCATATACACCCTACTGCCATATGTCCAATGCAATACCAAACCCGTCTACAAAATATCAGGCACTACCGACTACTTTGCCTATTTCGTGGGTGTAGCTTGGGTGATAAGTGATATCGTGTGCGATACAACAGGTATGTATAACATTCAACATTGAGCTTGCTATTGACTGACAGATGATCAATCAATGGATCAATAGAACACTGGAACACTGGATCAATGGATCAATGGATCAATGGATCAATCAATCAATCAATCAATCAATCAATCAATCAATCAATCAATCAATCAATCAACCAATCAATCAATCAATCAATCAATCAATCAATCAATCAATCAATCAATCAATCAATCAATCAATCAATCAATCAATCAATTAATCAATCAATCAATCAATCAATCAATCAATCAATCAAGCAATCAATCAATCAATCAATAATTCAATCAATCAATCAATCAATCAATCAATCAATCAATCAATCAATCAATCAATCAATCAATCAATCAATCAATCAATCAATCAATCAATTAATCAATCAATCAATCAATCAATCAATTTAAATATTAATCAATTTAAAAATCATTCAATCATTCAATAATCAATCAATCAATCAATCAATCAATCAGAAGAACTACAGAAGAAAAAGAACTGCAAAGGAAATGCACAAATCAACTGAAAAATTGTCATTTTTGATAAATCTATCAAGTAAATGGGAGTAATTTCAATCTGGACTAAAAATTCACAAACTTCACCAGTCAAAATATTATTGAAATGTTTTGTAAGTATTTAAAAGTCTATCACATTATTTTGTTTTTTACTGTGGTTGGGGTTTTCCACGGCCACCTTATTACCTTGGTCTGCAGCACAGCTTTGGGACAAAACGTGACGTCACACATTCATAAAACCGGTAGACAGGCGCAATTAATTTATTATTAAGCTATGTTGCCTTAGTTTTGAAGGTTGTGTCAAATAAGCTTATACTATATAGATATTCTTCACCAGGTTTCACATCCTACTTTATAGCCTTTTGAAATGGTCCCTTGTTATCCATGCCATATTTGGCGTTATTTGTAAGAGAGGGGTTTGATTGAAAAACGTATATTTTGATGCTCAAAATGGCGGCCATCTTGAAAAATGGCGGCCATCGTAACATCTTTATCGCCTCAAGTTTTTTTTCAAAAACAGTAGCCTACAGGGAGTATTCATGCCAATTTTGATGCTTGTATCCGGATTCGAAAAATTCCTCAGAAAAAATCCACTTATAGCTATGCATTGTAGATCTCCGCTCATATTTACCATGTTCAGGCTACTTTGCAAGTATCATTTGAAAGCATGACGGTATACCCGACATGCTAGTTCATAGGTTGAACTAATCCACGAGGGGTGCACCCGACATGTTAGACTTTGAGGGGTTAAATAAATTTTGTTTTGGTTTTGTAATTTCGGTTTGATGCTTTTTTTAACCTTATAAGATCCATAAAATGGCCTCAACCTTTGACCTTGACTTCCAAATAATTTGAAAATGTCTTAAGATTATTATGGTATTTGGTTTTATAGAAATCGACTCCAAGATCATGAACAAGTAGGCCCAGATATATGTCATTTTATAGATTTAAGCTTAGCGATTGGCGGCCATCTTGGAAATAATTAAATAAAAAAATTGCCACTGGGTGAAATTTAGTACTCCCAGTGGAAATGATGACTCTAGCCTCTACTGAACACAAATAAATCAAAATATAAACTTCTGTGTGAATTTCCAGGTTATATCAGTATTCTGCTTGACTAGTGTACATATTTTGTCATATCGATCTAGTAGTTGTACTAGATCAAATCAGGCCATTTCGTATAGAACATCGCTTATATCTTGACTAACTACACCATTTTGAGTCACTACATCGGCCACAGGGTGTTCGGAGTGCTTGCCAAGTATTTTGATATACTGTTATCACGTGAACTAACAAAAACAAACATCTCTCACTTGTGCATCTAATTTTTTTTAGCAAGTTTTTAAAATCTACAATACCTAAAAACAATTTTACATGGCTTATTGCCTAAATATCAACTTCAGTCTGATGAAAAAAACTCAAAAATGTTCAGAAACGCAGGGATTCTTGTTTAAAACTAGGTCACTGCACAACAGACGAAAAACGACCAGTGGAATAACGTTATTGATCCAATGTCATTTCAATGTTGGTCTATTTTTTACGGCACTCTGCTTGCCAGTCATTGGAGCAACATTGGCTCAACACATCATTGTTGTATAGAAGTGCTTATACAGGCCAATACCTTGGCCCCAAACACATGAGGCCTTTGGCCCTAATTTTGATCTGATGCCCTTAGAAGGATGTCATAAACTTACAGTTGTAAACAATGGCTATTAATTATAAATGTCTTTATGTTGACAGTATCTTTGTTAATAAGAGCAAAGACGATTACCCCTGACAGATCATCACTATCCTGGGAGGAAGCGGCAAATGGGAAATTTGTATTAAATCCTGATATTTATGTGACATGTACAGGTATTACTTTTTGGTATATTTTTAGTAAATTGTTGTTTATGTGGCAAAATAATCGAACTATATTGTTTATATGACCTGTTCTTCTAATATTTATTACATTTTAGACCACTCAGTAGACTTTATGTGAAATACTGCAAATTCTCACTCTTTCTGGGCTGATGCAGCCCTTTCTGGTATCGGATCAATGTGTTGTGTTTCCGTGACTGTACATTGACTGGATCAGATTGACAGAAAAAGCCAGCATGGGAATCCAGTTAAAAAAAATTGTAGTTTTTACTCGACACCAGCGGTTGCCCAACATTTGTGTTGACTAGAGGTCATTTGTGTCATCCCTATGCAATCAAGCTGTGTTAGCACCGCTTCTGAGCAGACGTCCCATTGCCAGTTTCAACCGTGTGCCAAATCCTCTAATGTCAGCGAGATAAATTGAGCCATCCCAATGACATCAAGCTGTATTCGCACCTTTGCTGAACAAAGGTACTATTGTCCCCGCTGGATGAAGCCCAAACGATAGAAGGAACATGTTGTCGAAGACAATTTTAGGATGTTTTAAAATTACAGCAAGCAGCAGACTGTATATCTATGTGAACCTCTGATAACAATCACCCATGAAACCTGAAAGTGATGTAAATTTTCTAGTCCTAACTACAGTAAAACCTGTACATACCGGCATGCCCTGGGGACAAAGTTTTATTCCGGTTTGGACAGGTTCCGGTTTGGACAGGGTTTTTGTTTTTGGGGAGGAACAAACAACGATAACTTGTACAATTGACACGAGGGTAATAATTCAGGGTGCGTCGACGGTAGGTCTACAAATGATAGGTGGGTGTATGCAAATAAATGTATATAATAAAGGACACCATTTTTTAAAGAATTTCATTTTATTAAAATAATGAGCATATATGATAGTCATACTGATCTATCTGCCTGTAATTGCGGTTTTATTAAGAATTGCCTCTTTAGCACCTAACTTAAAATAACTATATAATTATTTGTAATTGTGTGTCACATATTGCACACAATGAGCGCATTAGTCATTTTATTTTTTTGTCATTCGATTTTTACCGCCCAATCTAAAATAACATTACATTCTTGTAATTGTCCGTCACACATTTCACACACGGAGCATATTTGTTAACATCTGCATCAGCCCGTTTAAATATCAAAGCAATAGGAGAAGCTGTGTCTTCGATAAGGAGGTAATCATATTTCAACATTTTTATTATTTTAACTGTTTCGTTTTAGATGACGACAATACTCGTTTTTTGCTGACTTTTATATATTTTCTGGAATGTATGACGCTGGATTAAACGCTCTGATACTGTATAATTATGTCATCTAATACAATTAATACCTTTACTGAGAATCAAAAATAATATAGGAATAATCCAGCGAATAAATCAAGTATTTTTATATTTCACATCCCGGTAGTTATTTATTCACCGGGTCATTAAGTATCCCACACAGAATAAATTTATCCAAAAACACAGTCTAGTTTTCGTGAGAATTATTTACGTTTAATGCACTGATATGTTTATGACATGATACGAACATTTAATATTTTATTAGTCAATGATTCTGTTACATTAATTTATCAACCAATTATTTTATCAATCCATTATGTTGTTAAAATACCATACCGATCTCAACGTAAAGGTGTTGACAATTAATTTTTCTAGCGCATGATCGGTGTTACCAAAACTAACTTCGCACATCTCCCGTTCCATAACAAGCATGATGTTACGTCACCTTGCCGCCCCCCTGTTTAACCCTTAGTGCACCATGTGCGATTTTTATAAAAATAATAATAAAAAAAAATCGATTCCGGTTTGAACAGGTTAAATACAATACAATTTTTGCATTTGGGGAGAATATTAGGTCCGGTATTCGGAGTAGAAAGGTTCCGTTTGGAGAGGGTTAATTAGTATTGTTTTGAGTGCAATTAATTCGGGACCAAATAATTATTACGGTATAGACAGGATTCCGGTTTGTACAGGGTCCGGTATGTACAGGTTGCACTGTATTAGTTCCAATCAGTTGACTACAATACAGCACATGAATGTATTGTCTGCCAGAACAGTTGGCACTAACTGCGTGATGATATATTGTTATACTATACCAATCAACAGAAAACGTACACTCTTAAAATAAAATGTATGAATGAGTGTTCCTTGCTGTACAGTAATATAGAAAAGTGTTCCACGTACACACCAGTTGTATATGTGTGTGCAACCTTTCTCTATATTACGGCCTACTGTACAGGAGAAATATTATCAAGGACTTTTCGTTCTAATCTTGCTAAGAGTTTAGCTTTTTTTTTGAACAATAAACGTGTATCTGTTTGTTGAACTATTCTATTATTTTTTAGGTCATAGTGAAGGTAATATTCCAGATTGGACGGGAACGACATCAGATGGCACTACAACTACTACAATAACTACTACTCACACTACTACTATATCTACTTCCAGTACTGCTACTACTGAACCACCTGCAACAAGCACGACGTCCGGTACCACTACAACTACTACTCCTACTACATCTACAACCACTACCACGAATGCTTCCCTCACAACCACCGGAAATACACGAACATACTCGACTACTACCACAGTCCATACCAGTCAGACTACCACATCAGGTTAATACATTGAGATCAATTCAGGGATTATTTTAATCCAGATGCTGTAGAATATTGTTATAGTTTACTTACCAATATGATGTATTTCTAAGAAAAGTAGGTTATTCTACCTTCTCATTTAAATAACAACTAAATGACGGCTGTGATTGTCTGATCTCGTGACCATGTGACAGGTCGAGCCACTCTTTCATTGGTCGGGGGGAGGGGGCTAAGATTCTCTACCTTGTTGAAAATATATATTGTGCGCCCAAAAAATATTTTCTAGTACCATTAAGAAACTGATTTATGTTTAATACAATAAGCCCTGTCTCCAAACTGTAGTTTAATTTGTGTTGGTCCTGATAGCACCAGTCCTGATTTCGAAATGTTGGGCATTTTTGTTTAGAGATACATGTATATAATTCAAATATTATATCACCAAATAACTCCTGAGAAATATTTGGCGATTGTCAACGCTATATTTTGAAGAACACCATAGTTGAAATAACTTTTCCATTTGGCATCAAAAGCTTGCGAGAGAGCTCGCACCACAGTATAACGAATTCAAATATATATTGTGATATACAAACATAATTATATTATACCAGTAAATGCAAGTAGTTACAATACTTATATTAATGTTTATATTATTTGCCAGGAACAGTGGTATTGGGTGGCATTGGTGGCTAGTGGTTTCCGAGCAGATTTCGTCTAGTTCTTGTCTGTGTATTTAATTACAATAAACAGAAATATATTTCATATGAATATGTAAACAATAAATTGCGATTTGCAGGTTTATTTTCACCAGCTACTGCTGTATTGGTGGCTATTGGTCTCGGGGGAGTGTTATTTCTAGTTATTGTCATCACTGCCATCATCACTGCCATATGTTGCTGCGTCAGATTCCATCGCAGGAAGGATACACCTGCTCCTGGTATCAACACTTTCATTACAGCCGTTTTAATTATTTGTATCAGCTTATCAAATCTTTGTTTAAACATCGATATTTGCAACTCACAGAAGTTGTGTGTCGCAGTGTCGAGACTTCAAGTGGGACTAGGTGAAAATTGTAATCAGGGTGAAGAGTTAAGGTCAATAAGAACTGTAGCGTGATTGGAGACAAGTGTCTACATTTGAAGTCAAAATTGAGCAATTTGGCCCTGATATGCCTGAAAAGTTTAAACATTTTTAAAGTTTTAGAACTTTGCAAAACATTTATGAAATTATTTTAAACTTGGAACGATATGGTGGGTTAAGAATATTTTGATATACAAATTATGCAGGGAAGTCTTCAATGCTAATTGAATGATCGTAAAATGTTTTTTGCTGTTGCAGGAAAGGCAAATACGTCACTGGCAGCGTGAGTATGCAACGTGTAGTATATGTAGTATTTTGAACATTTAAATAACATAGTACTGAACATTTTAGTATTTATTTCATAAAATGCACATTAGCAAATTAAAAAAATAATAATAAGATGAACAGAAATACGCACATTGCTCAAGCATTTGTTAATAAACTAGCCTATGTACCACAACATCTGCGTATTTCTTTTATGTATACATTTAGTATGGATTATCACCAAGACGGTAGCCTAAACATGTATAGACTGTTTAAATTTATGTCTTGTATATTTGATAGTAATGTTGTAAAAGTGTGCTGTACGCAAACTGTACACAAACATGATACTCGAAGTATAATTATCAGGTCATAGAACTCCTGTCACCCCGTCATGATGTCATATGATGTGTGAAACGCCAAGGATGATAGCCGAGTTGTCAACTTCACTACATCAATATATAATTATCATCTTGGCTGTTACCTCATATTTTTGCAAATTGGTTCAAATTTTTTTTTCACCTTTTTTTCTGGCAATATTAAAAATTATTAGCATTTTCCCTAAGATTGCTATTCTACTTTCATCTTATTTATATGTATTTCTCATTTAAACAGAACACCAATACCGCCTCCGGCTCCTGGAAAATATGACACAGGACATATGCAACCAGGTGATTATGTTTATATGTATGCTCAACGTCTGATAAATGCTAAGACAACGTATGTTTATCATGATACAAGTTAGCACATTGACAGCTGAATTTGTTTGATTGATGTACAATAGTATATTTTTGGCTCAAAACAGGCTCAATAATGTTAAAATATTAATAATTGCACTCACACAATAATACGTAAATATGTATTTTGTTTTTGTATTTCAAAAAGTAAGAAATTAAATTTTGTTTTAGACAATCCATTGTATCTGTATGTAAGCCTTATCGAGCTAGTGTCATTATTCGGTTGAAGCTGGATGGTCAACAAAACTTTATTTGTGAAAAATTAACATCTCGATCCCAAATAATAAAATTATTTGAATGACTTTATAAAGGTTTATTTTTAAGTGTAAATGGTTGTAATATTTCAATGTAGGTATGGTGTCTAAACACTTTTTATAATATTCCTACTTTGAAAAGATTTATAAAATGATTTAGCAGTAATTAATATTAAACATGAAATAATCTGATGTAATTTTTTTCTTTTGTTACAGAAACGCCAAATAACCCATTGCCAACGTGAGTATACTATGTCGTAATTTTAACATATGTGGTAATATGAACATTTAGTGAACATTATAGTGAACATTTTAGTGAACCAAACAATTTGAATGAGATATCAAAAAGGAAATATTCTTAGCACGAACTTGGTACTAATCATTATACACAATTAAAGGTATGCCTTTTTTATTATACGTAATAACACTATTTTATATGTGATTGTTATTTTGATAAAACATAATGCTATTACCAGCAGTTTGCTTTCATCAATTGTTAGACCTAACAATTTCTCAGAAGTTACTCGCTCAAGTTTGCTTCCATTGAAAAATACATTTAGAAATGCATATACCCCCAGTTGATTTACATCAGCTCTACAATCACATGTGTCCCTTGGAAAGTCTGGATTGTTGTTTGTGGTCGCCGTTAGTATATAGTGCAGTATATGCTTAAGGTACGAGACGAACAAGCTACATCGCACACACCTGCTGCTGTCTGTCAAGTTGTCCATAGACGCATTCATATTCAATATTGTCGGCCGCAATGTAGATATTATGGCTCGTTTAAGCCTAACGACCGATCTGCTTTAATTGTACTTTATTCCTCTTTCTAATAAATCCTATTTTGAATTAATCGCCTCACAATACAATCGTCCCCTTGGATATGAGAGGGTGTATCTGCCACTCTGTGGAGTGACATGTCCAAGGCTACAATAAGTACTAGTTTGTAGTATGAAATATTATACCAGTAGTGAATAGAACATACTAATACACAGCCAGCTAGGTCACACATTATCCAATATTTACGCATTGTATCACCCCACATGGCCCCATAAACCAAGTTTCCGTCACGCAATCACAAAAAACCACAAGAGTATGTGTATGTATATGTATGTGTATGTATATGTGGCTTAAACAAAAAATCTAGCATCTTGCAATGGTAAATAGAGAGAATGTTTGTTGTTTTAATAGCAGTCATTCACAAATAATTTGCAGGTCTCAAACACACGAATTCACATAGTATCATAATGTAGCCTTTTATTTTTCATAATATTTTTTTGTTTAGTGTGTATTTGGGCGAAACAAAATGCTGTCGTGACGTTTCAAGCTGTCTTAGCGTATATCTGTATATAAATCACGTCATAACGTACTTCACATACCTAAAAAAGGTTAATAAAAAAATGCAAACGTGACGTTTCAAGCTGTCTTGGACGTACATCGTACATAAATCACGTTATCACGTATTTCACGTCCTTAAAAAAGGCTAGTCAACAAAATGCTAACGTGACGTTTCAAGCTGTCTTGGGCGTACATCGTACCTAAATCACGTTATCACGTATTTCACGTCCCTAAAAAGGCAAATCAACAAAATGCTAACGTGACGTTTCAAGCTGTCTTGGACGTACATCTTACATAAATCACGTTATCACGTATTTCACGTACCTAAGAAAGGCTAATCAACAAAATGCTAACGTGACGTTTCAAGCTGTCTTGGACGTACATCGTAAATAAATCACGTTATTCTGTACTTCACTTCCGTAAACAAGGCTAAGTCAACCAAGGTATTACAAAACTAGGTCAGGTCCCCTTTCATAAAACACGCTTAAAGTGAAATTTGCACGAAGAGCATAACGACGTCAACATCATAATAGTTAATGTCATAAAAATCACATGGGGAAAGTCACAATTATAACCGCAACAGAACTACCAGCATTGGCCATGCCTCTGTTAATTAACATAATCACCAAACAAAATATATACCACAAAGGGGTAGCTTATTAATGTATATACTGTTTATAATTTGTGTCTTATATATTTGATGATAATATAGAATTGTCACGTTGGCTGTTACCTTATATTTTTCGTAAACATGGTATTTTTTTTCTACTTTTTTACTGGTTTGGCAATTGCTAAAATTATCAGCATTCTTCCTAAGATTATACTTAATGATATGCATATGTATTTCTCATTTAAACAGAGCCCCAATATCGCCTCTGACCCCTGGACAATATGACCCAGGACATATGACAACAGGTGAGTATGTTTATATGTCTGTTTAACATCTAATAATATCGCGACAGAAGAAAGTCTGAATTCGGGACTATGCCCTACTCTTATTTCGATTGACTTCAAGGGTTCTTTATAGTGCACAGTACCATGGGCAGCACTGTACCCTCCATGCCTTTGAACAGTTTGAAGCACTGTATATGCACAGCCACGATGACAAATATACGTCCCCACCGGCATTCGAACTTGGTTCCCCCAGGTTACAAGCCCCAGTCGATACGAATGAGCCATAGGGGCCGGCTAATAAACGTTAACATAACGCAGGTTTATCATGATGCAAGTTAGCACATTGACATAGCTGGATTTATTTGATTGATGTATCATTGTTTGCTTTTGCTCCAAATAGGCTTCAACATTGTCAAAATATGAATATTTCCATTCACATAAAAAGACATAAATATGTATCTTTTGATTTAATAAAAAAAAAAATGTATAACTTGTATTAGTCAATTAATATTTTTGTATCTGTATTCAAGCCTTATCGAGTTAGCTTCATTATTTCTTTGACGTTGGAATGGTCAATGGAACGTCATTTGCGAAAAATAAACATCACGATCCCAAATTAAATAATTATTTGAATAACTTTATAAATTTAGGTGAAATTGTATGTGATTGTAGTATTGTTTTTAAGTGCAACATAACTAGGGCTAGCCTAATTAAGGGTTTCTCAATGCAGGTATGGTGTCAGAAGATCCATAACAAGACTAGGGCTAGACTAATTAACAGTGCAGCAGGAATAGGGCTGGACTAATTGACAGTGTAACATGACTAGGGCTAGACTAATTGAAAGGTTTGTCAATGTAGGTTTGGTGTCAGAAGATCCAGATCATCATTATGAGAAATTGAACAGACCCACTGCACCTTTTAATCACCCGAATCCAGCATACTCTGCTCTAGAAGAGCCAGATTACGAGGTTCCTGTTAGTCGAGAATCTGCTATCTACCAGGTGACACTGCCATGTGCCAATCGTATTTATATACTAGTAGCTGAAAAATGGTCATAATAAATACAGTATTGATTTACATAAGCTAACGATTTATTTATTTATTCATTCATTCATTCATTCATTCATTCATTCATTCATTCATTCATTAATTCATTCATTCATTCATTTATTCATTCATTCATTCATTTATTTATTTTTTATTTTTTTATTTATTCATTCATTCATTCATACATAAGCTAACGATTTATTGATTTATTGATTTATTTATTTATTTATTTATTTATTTATTTATTTATTTATTTATTTATTTATTTATTCATTCATTCATTTATTCATTCATTCATTCATTCATTCATTCATTTATTCATTTATTTATTTATTTGTTTGTTTGTTTGTTTGTTTGTTGTGTTTTATTTTATTTTTGTATCCTTCCGTGTTTTGTAAATACAACTGTTTGTACAGTAATATGATTATATTTTTTTTCAGGAGATTGAATAACGTGCTTCTGGTTGAGGTGAAGAATCATTCAAGGTTAGGCAACAAGTTTCTGAATAAGATCAACATCATTGATTCATCGACAAAGATATAAGATCGAGATGATCGACAAATACATCATAGGATTAAGATGATCTAAACTTTCTTTAATTTCCAATGATAAGATCAGCATCGTGGGTCCATCGACAAAATAAATCATAAGATTGACATTATCCTAGTGTTTTCTCATTCTCATTGGAACAAGTTAATATGTTTTTAAATGTTCTAACGATAACGAGATAAAGTTAACATAATCTCAACCTTTAGATTTTAAGTATGGTGATCCTCAATGCCCGCAGTGTTGTGGTACAAGCTTGAACTTTCGAAGTTGGGAACTTTTATGATAATTGACGTGATTTGTATTAATTGTCATTGACTTCCAAATATGACCACATCTTAATATTGACTACAACGCTACAGATGTTGCGTAAATAAATTATAAAGCATAAACTATTCTATTTTACACTTTTTAAATTATGTGTTCATATATTGAAATGAGCGTTAATATCGTTAATATTACATATCTTCTGCAAGCTGTTATTCAATTGGAATTACCTGAAATAAAATAAAATATTACTTGCTTGCCGTTGTAACAAGAGAAACTGATGCTGAAGCATCCAGACACATAATGAATAGAGCTATGTGACATAGGCATGTTAACCTTTACACATTTGAACTAAACAATTTAAATTGTCACCCATTTGAATCTGTGTTCAGCCATCTTGACGCACAACTTCTGAAAATTGACAGAACATTAAAATGATTGATGACATTTAAGTCATAACGTGTATGATTTGTATCAATGTGTCACACTTAACACACGGTTCGTCTGGGTCCATATTCTCGTACAAGTTGCGATATATCTTAGGCTTCTGATTGGTCGAGATGGCCATCTCGACCAATCAGAAGCCTACGATATATCGTAACTTGTACGAGAATACGGGCCCAGGGTCGTAAGGGTAAATAATAAAAAAATATTTTTTGTTTTGTTAGTTTTTAATACCATGACCATTCCCCGAGGCGGGAGCCACTATTGCCAGGCTGATATTTCATTCACACATGATTGTCAAGGCTTTGTATGTTTTGCATACTCAAGTAATAAAAAATGTGAAAATATACCCTATGTAAACAACATCCCGTGCTTTTGAAATGCCTCATTTAAAGATGAGCAAATAGTATCATATTAGAATGATTGTCGATGATAGAAATGTATATATATTGAATTGCTGACGCTGTTAAACTTAGATGTGTTTATCTATATTCCCCGCAAATCGTCACTGTATTTCTAATCATTTCATTAAAGCACGTATATGACCTCAATAAACTAGATTTACAAGTCTGTGTCAATCAATTTCCTACACATAATGAAGAGTTCATTTTACCTCAACTGTTACACCGTTACAATATTATCAAATCGAGCAATTTAGAGTGTTGAAGTAGCCCCATATGCATGTAATATACTTTCGTATCACCATATATCAGTTGTATGTTCCCCTTGTTAATTTATAAAATCACTTTTTTAGTTTCACGCCATAATGGTGAATACTATTTATATATATATATTATTTTCTGTTATATTATTTTTTAACATATTACAAATGTACTTTCATAATGATAACTGAAATAGCTTATACGTCTGCACAGACTTTTAGCATCAATAGAACATGCATTATTCTCCTACATATTCCTCGAACATGGCTCTTATATATGCAACGACGAACAAGTAAGAACTGGCGTGATTCATTTTAAAATCAATTAAATTACATCATAATTGCATGCATTTAGTGTCCATATTCTATCATTTTAAGCAACTTCATTGGCACATACTATTATTTATATATGTGCAGAAATAAATTGGTTTGATGATGTTTGTCATAATATATTTTTATGATATTTACAAAATAATAATGTGCGTATGTATTACTTACATTTTTATTATTATCAGCACATCGGAATGTATAATAAGACCTAATAAAATGTACGGGCTTGAAAATAAGCGTTATTATTACTTATATATTCTCCTAATTGCGTCTTGTTTAGCTTAATCTGATATGCAGATATATAAGAGCAATACCATCCTGTTTTCATGGTATTTTTTATATAATCTTTATTTTGCAATTTAGTTAAATTATCCTAGACTTAACTGACATATGGCCCATTTAAACGCAATCAGTCACTTTGCGCATTTTTCTAAGGTGCAGACATATCCAATATGATGCTAGCTATGTTTTAATAAGAAATACTGGAATTGCTGATACACGGGGATTTCGGTACACTCGTTACGTTGCCACGGCAACCCAAAATTTAAAATAATTCCGCAATTTTAGACTATGGACATGTCCACATATTATGGACATATAAACGAACAAAGATAGAATTTGGGTTTTTGGATGATTTTTGGCCTGATTGTGTCGCTTTAAGATCTGCGGTTTCAAAATTTACGTTTCATGAATACAAGGTGCCTGGTTTGTGTCACACATGGCAGATTTTACAACATGAACACGGATTTGTTGTCTGAAAATAACAAAATTCCTGTTTTTTTTATACCACGCTCAGGATTAGCAATATTATGATATATTACTATCCCAGAGAGTCCACCCAAACTTGGTCCAACGTAGGGCCAGACAGTTGGCCAACATTGACCCGCCATTGGTTAGCGGTTTATGTTTGCCGTGATGTTTTTATCATAATATTATCCCAACAGACATGATACATTATCCCTTTCAGCGCGGAGACCGACTTTAGACGTCAGAATCTGACGTCTATAGACGTCAGATTTTGACGTCTAAACATGGTCCACGCGCTAAAATATTCATAATGGCCGTAGAACCAAAACATAAGTAATCAAGTGAAGCTGAAAGAGCTAACTTTTATGATGATTTCAAATTGAAAAAAACTTTTGTCTCTTGGTTTAAATACAAATCTTGTAGGGCCATTCGAGATCATATTCTGTGAAACTCAATAGCTTACAGTAGTTGAGAGCAGAGAGGCGAAAATAATAGGTACTTAATTTATATCAAAATATTTCAACGCTTTAAGGGTTTAAGATCTTGCAATAGGTGGGAGCAGGGGTAAAAAAAGATAAGATAAGATTTATTTATAGTCGCAAGTTTATACAGTAAAACATTAGCTAACAATAGCTATTTCAGTGACTTGTGATATAAAACATGACATAGCAATAACATCTAAAACAGGCAGTTTGGCTGACTCGGTTCTGCAGATATCTGATGCTTAAGTAAAATTATATAAAGGTTATACAAAAGCGCGTTCGCACTAGGGGTGCTTATACCATGTCCCAGCACACAGGATATATTGGACAAATACTGGTTTGATGTTGTCATATTATATCCGTCATTTGAAGCTGGAAAATTCGTTAGCAAATCCAGCTTTAAATGATTCTCAAATAGAAACAGACAGATCACCAGCACATTCATTCAATGGTTCGCTCTCTCTCTCGTTCGTCCATTCATTCATTCACTGGTTCGCTCTCTCTCTTGTTCGTCTATTCATTCATTCACTGGTTGGCTCTCTCTCTCGTTCGTCTATTCATTCATTCACTGGTTCGCTCTCTCTCTCGTTCGTCCATTCATTCATTCTCTGGTTCGCTCTCTCTCTCTCGTTCGTCCATTCATTCATTCACTGGTTCGCTCTCTCTCTCGTTCGTCCATTCATTCATTCACTGGTTGGCTCTCTCTCTCGTTAGTCCATTCATTCATTCACTGGTTCGCTCTCTCTCTCGTTCGTCCATTGATTCATTCACTGGTTCGCTCTCTCTCTCGTTCGTCCATTCATTCATTCACTGGTTTCGCTCTCTCTCTCGCTCGTCCATTCATTCATTCACTGGTTCGCTCTCTCTCTCTCGTTCGTTCGTCCATTCATTCATTCAATGGTTCGCTCTCTCTCTCGTTCGTCCATTCATTCATTCACTGGTTGGCTCTCTCTCTCGTTCGTCCATTCATTCATTCACTGGTTCGCTCTCTCTCTCTCGTTCGTCCATTCATTTATTCAATGGTTCGCTCTCTCTCTTGTTCGTCCATTCATTCATTCACTGGTTGGCTCTCTCTCTCTCGTTCGTCCATTCATTCATTCAATGGTTCGCTCTCTCTCTCGTTCGTCCATTCATTCATTCAATGGTTCGCTCTCTCTCTCGTTCGTCCATTCATTCATTCACTGGTTGGCTCTCTCTCTCTCGTTCGTCCATTCATTCATTCAATGGTTCGCTCTCTCTCTCGTTCGTCCATTCATTCATTCACTGGCTCGCTCTCTCGTTCGTCCATCCATTCATTCACTGGTTCGCTCTCTCTCTTGTTCGTCCATTCATTCATTCACTGGTTCGCTCTCTCTCTCGTTCGTCCATTCATTCATTCACTGGTTCGCTCTCTCTCTCGCTCGTCCATTCATTCATTCACTGGTTCGCTCTCTCTCTCTCGTTCGTCCATTCATTCATTCAATGGTTCGCTCTCTCTCTCGTTCGTCCATTCATTCATTCACTGGTTCGCTCTCTCTCTCGTTCGTCCATTCATTCATTCACTGTTTGGCTCGCTCTCTCGTTCGTCCATTCATTCATTCAATGGTTCGCTCTCTCTCTCTCTCTCGTTCGTCCATTCATTCATTCACTGGCTGGCTCGCTCTCTCGTACGTCCATTCATTCATTCACTGGTTCGCTCTCTCTCTCGTTCGTCCATTCATTCATTCACTGGTTCGCTCTCTCTCTCGTTCGTCCATTCATTCATTCACTGGTTCGCTCTCTCTATCGTTCGTCTATTCATTCATTCACTGGTTCGCTCTCTCTCTCGTTCGTCCATTCATTCATTCACTGGTTGGCTCTCTCTCTCGTTCGTCCATTCATTCATTCACTGGTTCGCTCTCTCTCTCGTTCGTCCATTGATTCATTCACTGGTTCGCTCTCTCTCTCGTTCGTCCATTCATTCATTCACTGGTTTCGCTCTCTCTCTCGCTCGTCCATTCATTCATTCACTGGTTCGCTCTCTCTCTCTCGTTCGTTCGTCCATTCATTCATTCAATGGTTCGCTCTCTCTCTCGTTCGTCCATTCATTCATTCACTGGTTGGCTCTCTCTCTCGTTCGTCCATTCATTCATTCACTGGTTCGCTCTCTCTCTCTCGTTCGTCCATTCATTCATTCAATGGTTCGCTCTCTCTCTTGTTCGTCCATTCATTCATTCACTGGTTGGCTCTCTCTCTCTCGTTCGTCCATTCATTCATTCAATGGTTCGCTCTCTCTCTCGTTCGTCCATTCATTCATTCAATGGTTCGCTCTCTCTCTCGTTCGTCCATTCATTCATTCACTGGTTGGCTCTCTCTCTCTCGTTCGTCCATTCATTCATTCAATGGTTCGCTCTCTCTCTCGTTCGTCCATTCATTCATTCACTGGCTCGCTCTCTCGTTCGTCCATCCATTCATTCACTGGTTCGCTCTCTCTCTCGTTCGTCCATTCATTCATTCACTGGTTCGCTCTCTCTCTCGTTCGTCCATTCATTCATTCACTGGTTCGCTCTCTCTCTCGCTCGTCCATTCATTCATTCACTGGTTCGCTCTCTCTCTCTCGTTCGTCCATTCATTCATTCAATGGTTCGCTCTCTCTCTCGTTCGTCCATTCATTCATTCACTGGTTCGCTCTCTCTCTCGTTCGTCCATTCATTCATTCACTGGTTGGCTCTCTCTCTCGTTCGTCCATTCATTCATTCACTGGTTCGCTCTCTCTCTCGTTCGTCCATTCATTCATTCACTGGTTGGCTCGCTCTCTCGTTCGTCCATTCATTCATTCAATGGTTCGCTCTCTCTCTCTCGTTCGTCCATTCATTCATTCACTGGCTGGCTCGCTCTCTCGTTCGTCCATTCATTCATTCACTGGTTCGCTCTCTCTCTCGTTCGTCCATTCTTTCATTCACTGGTTCGCTCTCTCTCTCGTTCGTCCATTCATTCATTCACTGGTTCGCTCTCTCTATCGTTCGTCTATTCATTCATTCACTGGTTCGCTCTCTCTCTCGTTCGTCCATTCATTCATTCACTGGTTCGCTCTCTCTCTCATTCGTCCATTCATTCATTCACTGGTTGGCTCTCTCTCTCGTTCGTCCATTCATTCATTGACTGGTTCGCTCTCTCTCTTTCGTTCGTCCATTCATTCATTCACTGGTTCGCTCTCTCTCTCGTTCGTCTATTCATTCATTCACTGGTTGGCTCTCTCTCTCGTTCGTCTATTCATTCATTCACTGGTTCGCTCTCTCTCTCGTTCGTCCATTCATTCATTCACTGGTTCGCTCTCTCTCTCGTTGGTCCATTCATTCATTCACTGGTTCGCTCTCTCACTCATTCGTCCATTCATTCATTCACTGGTTCGCTCTCTCTTTCGTTCGTTCATTCATTAACTCGCTAGCGCTTTCTCTCTCGTTCGTCCATTCTTCCTTCAGTCACGCATAAAAATAAATTGATATAATACTGTTTCTTTGTTCTATTGACTTGGGGGATACCGAGGCACGCGATCCTAATATAACTTCCTAGTTGTTTGGCTGGTATGTGACATGCATGGCTGATTTTATAAGGACCATAGCATTTGTTACAAATGCGCCGCTGTATGATGTTTCATTTTTGGCTTTAGATTCACTAAAATCGTGAAAAAAACAATTTCTGAAATGGTTTATCCTGTTGATTAAAAAAGGCTAACTTGGTCATTCATGATGATTCTAAATGGGAAAAACCCTTTGCCCTCCATGGTTTACTCCAAAGTTTTTCAGCTCTTTATTGGTTAGGGCTCAAAGGGTTGCTAGCGTGGATTTTTATCAGCACGGCATAGGGTCACTAGTAGAGACTTTTATGAGCGCATGTTACGTGCCGTTGTATAATACTGATAATACTGGTTTTAATGTATCTATATTCAGCCGTCAACAGACAGCTAGGTTCAGAAGAACATGGGATAGAATGACGGGGATTTGGTTCATATTCACGCTGTGCTTTACTTCCGATGAGTGGGGGGTTTATATAATTATATTTATTTATATATGGCGGGGAGGCATTATGTAGAGGGAGGTGATTTAGGCCTGTGGATGTTTACGTGCTGATTAACATTATCTTTCTTACATATTGAGTGCTCTCAACATTCTGATTATAATAATAAATGAAAATCCAAATTTCAGTATTTAAAAATGTTAAGATTAAATCTCAGTCTATAACATAGCTCCTTTCGAATCTGATTGTATTAATATTAAAAAAACACATCTAAATGTCAGTATCTAAAATTGTTAAAATTAAAGCGAAGTATATAATATAGTTTTATTCGGAGCACTAATGCAGAACTATCCGGTATGACTGGGCTGCCTAACTCATTTACTGCGCGAAGCCCAGTCACACTGACTGCCATTTTGTTTCCACAGCCTGCTGTGTATAAACGACATTCGCGTTGCCTACCAAAAAATTCGGATGCCATGAAATTGAGACGAGTATTTCTAGTGCTTACGAAAACTAGGCCATTTTCAGCAGGCGTAAACTTTTGGTCGTATTAGAACTATTCCGTTTAAAAATGGAGGTCACTGTGTCAGAGCCTTGCGATGTCATCAGGGTAATGCAGAACATGTACAAAAACAAATATTTATTTATGCACGAGAAAAAACTCAATCGATATAAATTTGATTAATTTATATTCATGTCCAGTCTTTCCACTATCAAAGGAATATACCAGTGGTGTAGTGCTTGAAGATAATAGGTGCGATATTCTGCTCACCACGTCTGGGACAAAGTGTTATTTGTCTACAGTTATGTGAGTGCGAGTCACGCGCACGAAAACCGATGACATTTGTAACCTACTATGTACTTGATATCATATTTTGATTCGTTTTACTCCTACTCATCGATCTTGAGTAGGCTACAAAACAAAAGAGTGACAATTTACATTGATCGAGCGTCTACGCTCTGCGTCAATCTCTGCATCAAATAACATTGCTTTAGGCCTACATATTATCCCACAAAGAATCGTCATGATGATAAATAATTCAGCCGTGTACTTAGATTATGTAAAAAAAAACAGTCAGATTCCGTAAATAATATTCACAGCAGACACGAGTCGTTCAAATAGTGTCTGCAACGCTGGCCCAACATTGTTAGAAAATTATTGGTCTCGTATCTGATGAGTTATTATTTCATTATATCGCTTCATCTCTCATTGGTGTTTTAGAACTAATTTGACAGTGTGAAGCATTCTCTAGAAAATAAATTGCTTTGTGTACACAAGGCGTTGATTCAGTGGTTGGCCAATGCGTGTGCGCAGCGTTAAATAAACGTCGGTGTAACTGCTTTTGTTTGCTGTTATGAACACTTGTTTGCGCAGATCAAAACGATAGCTTTATACCTCAATCAGCCACCTCCTCCACTACACAAAGATTAATCACAGTCTCGCTTGCCTGAACTTGTGAACGTTTTATCCGGAAGGGGGGGGGGGGCTGATAAAGCGGGGGAGCACTGTATTTACATATACGTTTAAAAAATATATAGGTCTACAGCTGCAATCATGGTCGAAACCATGTTTAATATAGGATATATTTTGTGTCATAGATATCAACATTTTTCGTCTCTTGAAGCTGGAAATTGCGTTCGCAATTCCAGATTCAAGTGAATGAAAATTTGAAGGAAGCAATTCAGCAGCAGGGCGATTTGATACATTAATAAAAAAATGATAAAACACATTTATAATGCGCCAAAATCTCATTATGATTCTAAGGCGCAGATATAACGATTACTAATGTCTCTAAAAACGTATTAAAGTGAAAAAGGTTACTTGTACTTTATAATACCCATTTTCTTATCTACGCGGTTACCCAACTGGATTTGCAAATTGTCTACATTGATAATGTTTCAGAACACTCGATCATCTCAGAAATAACGTTAGAGTTTATCATCTTGTGATTTTTTGCAGAGAGTCAGTCAGAAACTGTGTCTGGCTTACAGCCAGGTCCAACATGACAGCTGCTTATGCTGCTCCGTGCTGTAACAATGGATATATCTATATGACTGATTTCGGATTTCATTATTTCAGTGTTTAAATTGCATCCAATAGGCTCAGTGAGATTATCTCTATATGGATGATCTCTGATTTCATTATTTCAGTATTTTCCTGTTCTAATATCACATTAGAAGGCACCAGTCAGAGACATGAGGTACTGGGAGTTTATGAGATGATAACAGACGGTAGATCATGTGATGATGAACATACTGTCTACATGCAAACCTGGCCCAGACAAGACTTCTACCTGTACTACCTTACAGAGGTCAGTGGTTATAGAAGTACAGTGTTGTATTTAGCGAGGATATCAACTTAGATTATTGTGTTTAGCTGGGATATGTATATTGTGTAAGTCAATGGCTAGCTATAAAGTATTTGTATTTCGTATTGTATTTAATATCATATTTTTGCATTTAGCTATGGTATTTTTGTTTTATCCAACACGTTTGTTATTGGTATCCCAGCAAACACGCGACATTGAACCAATGTTGGGTCAATGTTGGGCTGACGTCGTAGACGGCGGGCCAACATTGACCCAACACTGGTTCAATTTCGCGTGTTTGCTGGGATATTAGTATCTTAACAAACACGTTAACCAATTTGGGATTAATGTTGGGCCAGCGTCATGGACAGTGAGCCAACATTCAGCCAACAATCCCTGTTTGCTGGGATTCTCAATGAATGACGCATGTGCTGCATGTGTTGTATATTTAGTTTGCTTTAAATACTTGGTCAAATTATAAGCATGTGTAATCCTAACTCGATAGTCACTTTAATGACACCATAAATGCATTGTGTTTTATGCATTTATCGATAGTCACATGACAACATAAATATATTTTGCTTGATGCATTACTCGATAGTCACTTTAACGACAACATAAATGCATTGTGTTTTATGCATTTCTTATAACAAAAATATTTAAATCATAAACAAACTAGGCTAACAACCAGTTCATTTCATGTTGGTACCTGATAACCCCTCGAGACAAATCTTGTGAACTAAACAGTATTTTTTCCTCTAGGCATCTTCATGGATTGTCAACAGTGAGTTGTGCGTTAACGAAGCAGTCCTACATCTGAATACAGAAGACCTACTGGATCCTGATGTCACCTGGAAGGAATATTACGATTCTTGGAATAACGTCACTACAATCACAGCTACGTGTGGACGTGAGTGAAACATCACTGAAACCTAGGGCACGTCCAAATGAAAATATTAAGATTAAAATTATCTTAAATTTCACTTCTTTCTTTCTCAATATTATCCTGCTGAACACGTCAAATATGCTTTATTAGTCGACCTAATCACTGTTATTGGGAGTGAAATGTGTGTATAAACATTACAATTTGCAAATATTAATTGTGCTCAAATTAAACAATTTTTAGTTTTTAAATTTTCACTCACTCAAAGGCCCCGTGTAGTCCCCAGACCTACTCTGCGCAATGTCATATTTTATACTATTTTAGATGACTTTTTAAACATTAGAGTGTTCAGCTTCCATTTTTAAACCACTGGGAACGATTTTCCAAAGGCAAAAGTAGGGGGCGGAGCTAATTCGTGACGTCCCAAGATGGGGACATGCTTGGCCGGTTATAATACATGTACATGTACATGTAGCTGATGATGTAATATATAATTTTATTAAACTGACGAAATTCAACATGGAACGCCGGTCCAACGCTGCCTGAATGCAGGTGCAGCACTAAAATTAATGGCCATCACCCCGTTTGCTCCTGGCCAGCGTCTAGCATTCACTCGCCCCTTGTTCACCCTGTCGATGTAGGCATATTGAAATGAATTTAAATCTAGTTCAGCTCATGTACAATCACAAGAAACACGAAACATATACCCGATGCAGTTTCAATGTTAATTCAGATTCAATAATGGGCGATTTTTTGTGTGTGAAGTCATGGGGTGGGAGATCCGCCCAGCCCAAGAAATGTGCACATTTTCAGTTAACTCAATCCGCATTGGTAATCTGTGCAGGTCGATTGCAATCTGAAACCAGATTGCAAACTAAAGCTGGATCACAGCTCTTTGTGTTTCTTTGGCAGTATGGTCTATTTTTATAATCAGCACTACTGTCTCTGTATTCTTTTTTTGGTTGATAGTATAGTAATATCGACTATATGGTATTGACTTCTTCATGAATGTGAATTTCTCTGCCTCTTCCCCGACTTTTTCATGCTTCCATAAAAAATCCCTGACAAATGCACTGGAAGTAATGTGACAAAATAAGTTTTTCAATTACAGAGTGGTCCCCCTGACTTAAAAATAAAGTTGCAAATAAATTCCCAGACATTTCTTAATTTCCCTGATTTTCAGATCAGAGGCCACCCTCACCTACTGCAACGAATCCTATTTTAGATGCAGCAGTGATCTGCACCAGTCCGGATAATGAATCTGAATCTAAACTGATATCAGATACAAGCTGTTTGTATTTTAATTTTGGATCAGATGGTATTTGATCAATTGGAGTATTGAAAATGCCAAATAACCTTCTGTCATTCCATATTACATTCTGACAGATGGCTTAGTAGACCACTAGTGTCACACGCGTCGATTTGCACATTTTGCAGCTTTATTTTGCGAGAAATCACTCTATCGGCTTTTGCGTAATATAATTGGATCCCCCATGATGACTGCTGCCATAACATGTTATTTCGCAATTTAAATTTTGACATTCTGTACCTTGCAAAACACATTTGATACCATTTAACTTAAATTAAAACATGTGACACAAAAAGATAAAAACAAACATAATAACAAATCCAATATAAAAAATACGAGTTATTTTGCAATAGCAAACGTCACGATGACATACCACAATGTGAAAAAATCAATCACATTTGCCATTTCACATCAATTATAATTTGTATTTACTAAACATATATTTTCCGTAGATAGTCACAAGAGTAACAGCATTGAAGGAAGATTGTCCCAATTCCAAATACAAACAAATCACAAGTTTTGAAGCCCCCTCCGCCATGAGACTTTCATTTGGACTATCCAATGTCATCATATCAAAAATACTGATGATAGCACCACTGCTGAACTGAGATCTCAGGGCTAACTCCTCTGCATCCTTTATATTTACGCTTGACATACTACTTATAACTTACTATTGCTATTCACATTATGTTTGTAGGGCTTCACAAGCCATAATCTCTACCATTGAATATGCTACATATATTAACCTCTTCAGCCTGGGGTTCATCTTTATACGTCAGAATTTGACGTTGGTGGAAATCAGATTTTGACGTATAAATACGATCCCCGAGCTGAAAGAATTCAAATATTTAAAACTGTGGTAGACCTATAACATAGGTATTCAAATGAAGCGGAAAAAGCTAACTGAGATATTAATGATGATTTCAAATTGAAAAAACGCTTTGATCCCCATGACTTTTACTATAATATTTCAGTGATGTAACGGTTAATTACAGACACTGACCGCGATACATATTTTGTAATTTCACAGACTCACAGCCATGCAGTCGCATATTCGTGGAAAACAGTCTTTCGCAGTTTGGCAGGGAAGAAGTTTATGAACATATCGGTGATGTAATATGTTCTGTGAGACCAGTTTACAAACAGATATGGCCCAACTTTATAGATGTTCAATATCTGTTCTTCGCTTCGGCATTAAATGCTTGGGTGATTGGAGACAACTATGAGAATTGTAATGAAACCACTGGAGTATTCAGAATAGGTGTGAAGGTGAATGATGGGTCTTCTTTTCCAAATAAAGTTAAACAGCCATGGTTAAACTATGTGAACTACGCAGAAGAAGACAGATGGGAGGAACATGACGAAATGACCGTTATTTGTGACGGTGAGTATAGTTTTTGGCTGGTGTGATTTGTGATGGTTAGTGTGAGTATGTTTATCTCCTTATAGTTTTTTTGTCGTTTTACCCTCGATACTTTAGCTAAGGCCATCTAGTATATGTTAGGAGCTAAACCAAGGGTTGGAAATGCTTAGCTAATTACTTATCCTTCCTATCACCAGTTATTGTGATGTAAAGACAACAAACACACAGACTGTATAATTATGTCAGGTTTTTACATTCGCCACAACTTCAGATCTTCCCCATTGCTTCTTGTTTGACTAACTCAACATTGATCCCCAGAACTATATTGACTGGAAATGTAAATATAGATGCAATCTTTTAATCTCATTTGGGAAGTTTAAAGCAACAAAATAACATACTACATTATCTTGTATCATGGTCCCTTCACTTAATCGTTTCAAACAATTATAGTTTTACATAGTTTTATTATTCCACAGATAGCAGCATATGTGTAAGTTTTCAGCTTATTGGGACAGATGCACATTATGATAGAGAAGGCATCTACACCCTGCTGCCAGACGTTGAGTGTGGAAGCAAACCTGTTTACACATTGAAAGGCACAAATAGAGACTACTTTGCCTACTTTCTGGGTGAAGCTTGGGTGGTAGGAGACGCCGTGTGCGATACAGAGTGTACGTATAACCTTGAACATGCTTATCGAGGAACAAGTGAATGAGAGTAACTTTAATCATAGACCGAATGTAGATATTTAAAAAGAATCACAAAATGTTCTTTTTCAAATGTAAGGGTTACTGAGATTGTTTTGTAAATATATTATATATATGCATATATACAAAAATGTAATAAATACATAAATAATCATAGATGTCTTTATTTTGACAGTATATTTGGCACTAAGAGCAAAGACAATCACCCCTGACAGGTCTTCACTGCCCTGGGAAGAAGCGTCAAACGGGGTGTTAGTGGTAAATGTTGATATTGATGTGACATGTACAGGTATGATTTTTTTTTAATATTGAATTTTAGTCACTTTTCTGTAAGTAAAACTGGTAATAAAGATATATTACAATACTTATAGTCGACAATGGGCAGGCAACAAACAAAACAGAAGACATGAACAACATGCACCCTTAGTACTGGCGATGCTTCTAGCGTTGGATATATTTTTTACATTGTTCTTCACCTGCTAGACACATATACATATATTTGTATGCAAGTTTTAATATAATAAAATGACAAAAAAATGTATTAACCCCGAGATCATAAAGCACGATTATTTTGTTTCATTATCCAATCTAATTACTGTTTTAGGGAATGGAATAAGCGTGTAAACAACAAAAACAAATAATTTATGAGTAATTTTTCACCCACTTGAAGTAGTGGGTCGCGGTAGCGAGACATAACTTTGAAATAACAAATGTGTGTCTTGAACACAGTAGTGAGTTGAGAACGAATGCTCTGCTTTTTGTACATAACTCAATGCCATCAATCAACAAATACTTTGCTAAATTCAAGCAGCGCAATGCCCTTTCAGAAACATATAAAGATGTATGCTGACTATGCATTAATTTTGGGTAGGTGTAGATCATTTTAAGTTTGCTTTAAAGCCCTGTTACACTTAGATTACGTACAACCCGCATTCTGAAAATTGTAGCCCGGCGTTTCGGAAGCACAAATTGTTTCAGGGTTCTCGAAGAATGTATTATGTAGTAGTAGTAGTAGTAATTTATTAGGCAATAGGCCTGTGGCCCTTGTGCAAACACAACAACAGTACAATACATTGTCAAAAACACATTTGAAACTAAACAAAACAGTTCAAGTTGAGATAGCCATATGAGACTTCCGAATTAAAAAAAACTTGAAAAAAAATTTTGTAAGGTTACATACAGTTCTAGTATCATCATTCGACATGAGCTCTATAAATGTATGCATATTTGGTCTTTTAAAATAATATTCAGATATGTACCTCTTTCTCAGTTGTTTATATAATTGACAAATACAAATAAAGTGATATTCATCCTCAATATCATCACATAACATACACTTCCTTTCATCAACAGGAGTCGGGTGTGGTTTATGCCATCGACCACTTTCAATAGCTAGACATGAGTCATCAATCAACAAATACTTATACTTATACTTATTGTAACTTATTTACACACCTTCGTCTGACTTATAACGCTGGGATGCCTATAACACTTTTCCAAGAGCAGGCAGTGACATCAAATCCAATATAATCTTTGTACGAAATGTAGTAGTGATGAATGTTATTGGTATTATTTTCCGTATATATACACACATACCTGTGTAATTTTCATATTGTACAATGTACGTTTGTTTATTCCCCATGAATAAGATATAATTACCACTGAATCAGCTGATACCACCACTACCAGGAGTACTTCTACCACAACTACCATATCCAGCAGAATAAACCCGACAACAACTGTGACAGACCGAACAAGTCAGACCACCACGACAGGTATAATTATACATTATATTATAGCATTTCTGTATAATGTCGTGGTCATCACCCTTAAACCTTACAACCCTGAAATATTTGTTTATAAATCTTGGAAACCAAAGATTTTTTTCTTTTTGAAATTATCATAAATGTCTTACTTAGCTCTTTCTGTTTCATTTGAATACCTATGTTATGGGTCTACGGCCATACATTTTCAGTGCGGGGACTGTCTTTATACGTATTCTGACGGACAAAGACGGTCCCCGCTTTGAAAAGGATAACGATGTCAGCACATTCGCTACAGAATGCATTAATAATTAAATAACTTAAAATATTTCGTTTGAAAAGCTTGTTAGCTTGAAAATAAGATCAATTCAAAGGAATATTGACAAACTGATGTTTTAAAAGTTTGTTTTGTTTTGCCCAACAATTGTGTTGTAACTCTTTCGATGCACTGTCCACAAGTTAAATGTTAATTAATGTCAAGCTGTCTATAATCGAAAGTCCGGCAATGACTTCTGAGGTTCGGCTGTTGACATCATAGCTCTTCTATAATGTCCATGCAACAGCAATAGAACTTCTGAACTCGGGAATTCGGAACCCGAAATTTTTAACTCGGAAACTGGAAGTAGGATCTCTGAAGCCGGTAGCTGGAAGTCTGAAATCAAAAGTTGGAATATGAAAAATGGAATTTGGAAATCGGAAGTTAAAACTCGAACTCGGAAGTTCTATAATGCCCATGTGATAGTCATTAATATGTAAGCACTTGTACTGTCTAAGAGTTCGTTTCTATGTTTCATTTTTTTTAAACTTAAATTGGTAACGCAGTTTTCATTTCCAAATGACGACCAAATTGTACAAATTATGGAAAATAAACACCTCCCACACTGAGCTGTTAGCTTCGACGAATCCCGTACAAACTTGCAATGGATCTTTCAACTTATTATTATTATTATTCTCTGCCGATTTTTGCACATCTATTTCTCTTCGAATTCTACAGTAATGGACACAAAATTTAAACACTTTTATTTGTTATTTGATGGATTGATCTCTTTCCACAAAGTAATTTAACTAGCTTGAACTGTATATAAATTGTCTGAGTGGTACTAGTTTCGGTGCAACAATTTATTAAGTAAGTGCTAACAAGTGCTAATATGAGGAAATGAATCATTTGTCCGATGAAATTGAATGAGTAAAGCAAATAAATAAAATCATTTTCAATATCGCACGACTTTAGATTTTATAATCAGATAATCTCACGAATGTGACGGTACCCGCAAATGAAGCAGAAAGAGCTAACTAAGGCATTTGTGATGATTTCAAATGAAAAAAAAAAACACTTTCGGTCTTTATGGTTGATACAAAAATATTTCAACGTTGTAAGGGTTAATAACGTTTGCATATCCTCAGGGCCCGATTGCAGGAAAGAAGATCATCTTGTGTCGGTTTAAACTGAGATCAGCTAATCCCTTTGATTAACTCGGTTGCAGGAACGTTATAACTTTGTTATTAGATGATCTACTATTTGATCCGAATTTTACTAAATATCCGACATGATTTCCGTATCACGGAAACGTGTACCAAATCATACGTAATCGATTTGTTATTCTTTAGAATGTCCAAATCACCTGACTAGGCTACCTAGTAGGTAGGGCCTAATGAACCACCAGTTTATACTGGACTGACTTATATGTATATACAGGGCTTATTTATATAATCCATAACCATGGTAACGTCTAACATAACGTCTAACATTTAAATGTTTGGGGGCTGTAGGCCTATAATAATGAATAAACATAATATAATCTAATGCGATACATGTAGACAAAATATATTCATAATTCAAATGTAGACTACAGCTGCGTAGTCTACAGTTGAATTATGAATATATTTAGTGATAGTCTAAAATTATAATAAATAGGCATCAAAATATGTTAAACCTCATTGATATGGAATAGTAAAGAATCTATGCTTAAAATATCATAGGATAATCACAATATAGAGCCCATAATATAGGGCCTACACATGGGCCTAAATGTATAATTATTTTGACATAGGCCTATCAGAAAGCTGGCCTAACTACCGATCATTATAACTCTTTAAGAAGTGATTTTCCTATGCCTAGTTGTACCAAATAGTACCAAAGGTCTACTCAATTTCCCTGATATAAAAACTCCTGGGTCCATATTCTCGTACAAGTTACGATATATTGTAGGCTTCTGATTGGTCGAGATGGCCATCTCGACCAATCAGAAGCCTACGATATATCGTAACTTGTACGAGAATACGGGCCCTGGCCTTTTTCATATATCTAGGCAATGTCCTATTCTCTTCTTTTTTGTTGTCTACAGGCATACAGTTTAGTGAAATAATCACACCTTTTGAAATGTCCTCCTGATGGTCTATAACTATAAGGTTATAAATAGTTATATCTAGCTTCAATGATGAACAATTACATTCGTTTAAATAAAAACGTAGGCCTGTCAGTCACTTATATTTATACACTGACACATAACAGGTGTGTTCAATCGGTAGTTTATAGGCGCACTATTGGGTGATGTGTACAGGTAGCCTGAGGTAGGGGTCGTTTTTTAGAGCTGTTTTTTAACAGTGGCACACGAACTAATAACAGGCTACATAGGTCTACTGCCCATCACTAGACTATACCAGTTGTATACTACCACAGCAGACTCACATCACCATCTGCTCTATCATCCGCATATCGGCAGAAATATATTTCACTAAATGACATTAGGTCTGTTGCGTCATGAAAGGCTTGGTCAGCATCAAGTGTTGTGCACACTAGCCTGTAGGCCTACGCTTGTGCACCATTCATGTAGGAATGAACTCGCTTAAAAATAGGTGAGTAAAATTGATCAATGGATATTATAATGTTTTTGCTAGTGACTTTAACATAAATCGATCCAATATGTTTTTTATATTGATTGTGCACCAATTTCGGTAATATATCAAACTCGGTTTGTTCATAATTCATAGTTTTGACGTCGTTAATCTTGACAGGTATTAACTTAAAACCACCTCCAGAGCAGGGTTAAGCTTACGACCATTTCTGATACGAGATTAACTTTAATCCCGTTCCTGCAACCGCTCTTAGGATTAACTTGTGGAATTAGATCATCTTTCGGGTTAAACTCTTTCCTGCAATCGGGCCCTCAACTAGATAAGCTGACATAACCACCATCGCTGGTCATTCGAGCGACATACCAGTGTATATATATATATACCGATGTACCTAACATAGAGAAAACCACTGCAGTAAGCAAATAGAGACTTTTTTTTATATAATTCGCTCTGTTGAATCGCTCATCACGTTCACTTATTGCATCCTTTTCCAAGATATTAAGTATGTGAAATTATTTGCAATGCAATTGTTGTTTAATTATTTTTGGATTAAAATCTGTGATTTCAGACCCAAAAGTAACTCCACAGCAGAGAAAAAATGGGTTGACGGATGGAATGAGTAAGATGATAAATAAATATAACTATACATGTAATTTTCAATGAATGGCTGATGGCAATGATAATTTTGTCATCAGTTTTCTATTTTATTGTTCAACTACCATAAATAAAAGAGATTTCATATAAATATATACTGACAATAACAAGCGAATTCCAATTTAAATTGCGTTTATGTTCACCAGGCAATGTGATATTGGTGGGTATCGGCTTTGGAGCAGCTTTATTTATAGTTCTTCTCATCACTCTCATCATTTGTGGTGTCGTTCGCACAAGACGCACATCGGCTCCAGGTATTGTATAATAAATATAACTATTAGTGTAGAATGTGTTTCAAGGCAATAATTTGTTCATTTGAGCTCGATTTCGGATTTATCCTTGCCGTGTGGGAACCGACTTTAAACGTCAGAATCTGACGTCTCTAGACGTCAATTTCTTATGACTAAAATAAATCACCGTACTGAAACAGTAAACTATTTTTAATAGCCGTAGACTCTTAACTTGGGCATTCAAATAAAGCGGGATGAGCTAGGTTAGAAATTTATGATGATTTCAAAACGAAGAGTTGCATGATATTGGTAGAGTTATAATTGTATATAATCATCATCATCATTTTATTGAAAGATTATTTCATCAAAATACAAAACTGTCCGTTGGATTGACTGTTTCTTTGTTTTAACAAATCGTAAAGATTTACAAGTTTTTGACTATTTTAAATGTGAAAATCATTTATGAAAGTATTCTATATATATCTTTCAACAATTATGTGGATGAAGCCTTTTTTTCTATATAAAACTATGCAAGTACGTGATTTAATGTGAATGATAATTATAATGTTCAATATGTTTTCGTTCGTTGCAGCAACACCAGACGTTCCACTAGCAACGTGAGTTTACAACGTGTACATTTATGGTTATAATAAAATAATTGGTTCTATATAAATTGTAGTGAACCAGCATAAAAAAACTTCTACAAACATTGCAACCTGAAAATTGTTATTGGAAAATATATATAATATACATGGCCTGAATATCGAGAATGCGGTTCTAATAAGTTCTGATATTTGTTTTGCTTATGAGTTTTTTGTCAGAGGCAGGCATGTGATGTGTCTGTGCCAAGTTCGTGTAAACCTGATTTTAATTCGAAATGATCAGCTGTCGGCTTTAAACAATAGATCTGAAATGTTCTACTTCAATGTAATAATTTACTTAACTGACCAGTTCTAGGTGATAATTATGCGTAGTTATGTAATCATTACAGATGACCTTAGATTATTCGTATATACTCTTCTCTGACTGATTAATGGTTTTTTTACATCATATTCTGTTATTTTCATTCAATCTTCTTACATCTAACTTTTTAATGTAGTTTTACATGATCAATTTGGAACATAAAATATATCGTATTTGTAACTACTTTGATACTGCTTAGTAATACCCTTTCAGTTCGTAATTGTTCATTTTCTCTTTTATTTCTGTTTTATTTACTTTTTTTAATGTTTCTTACTATGTTTATTTTATGAATTCCAACAGGCTATTTTAAGTATGTTACTTATCATACTACGTGTGAAGTAGTATACACCTATTCATTTTTACCTCTAGCATAACAGTACAAACTGTAATATATAAAGTTGTTTTTTTAGTTATTGTACTTATTTTGCTAACCTGCAGTTTTAGTAGTTTTCTAGGGATTGTTATTATACCTTTATCTTCTTTATTTAATAGAACCCAAATACCGGCATTAACTGCTGGAAAATATGACCCAGGACATATGTCTCCAGGTGATTATTTTATACGTTTATCTTTAACGACTGATACTTGTTTTGTTGTAATAAACTAGTACACTGACATAGCTGAATTTGTTCAATTAAGGTTGAATAAAATGTGTTGGTTTAATGCTAAACAACAGGCTTGTTAAAGTTATATGTCATATTTATATTCACACTAAAATTTATAAATGTGTCTTGTGTAATTTATACTTTTGAGATATTAATTTAAAACTGAAAACTTAAACCTAAAACCTAAGTCTTAAAACATACTCATCTGAATGTGGAATTGATAACACAAATTGAAGTGTCAAATTATTGAAATTTATAAAAAAAAGAGATATTGAGATAAGTTGATTGATTTACGCTTTTTTAATTTATGAGAGCTTACCCCCCCCCTTCACTTTGGTTTATTTCCATTATATTCGCGGTGGAATTTGTATTCAATAAAGCTGGTTTATTTTCCTTCAATTTGTGGCGGAAAATACGAAATCACAGGAAATATCTGAGTTTTAAAGAGTTAGGTCATTTTCACGTAAATACATATAAAACACATACTAGCTCTATCTTTTTCTGTTGTGGCAGGCTATCAATGGGCTACTGAGGCTGTAGGTACGGTGCCGTCAGATCCACATTATCATTCTTATGAAAGGTTGCGCAGACCATCAGCCCCTGTTAGTCAGACCAGTGAGACATCCTGGAGTAGAGTGGATCGGCATACTGGGGTAGAACCACCACCCGCTAGTTACAACAGGCCGACATACTCTTCTGGAGTAGAACCACCACCCGCTGGTTTCAACAGGCCGACATACTCTTCTGGAGTAGAACCTCCATCCACCAGTTACAACAGGCCGACATACTCTTCTGGAGTAGAACCACCAACAGATTATGAGGTTCCTGTTAATTCAGAATATGCAGAATCCGGAATATACCAGGTAACACTTTGATCATTAGCCCTTTGTTTATTTGACTTCCAGTTAAAACACACAAAAAAGGTACAATATCATTATTAATAATTCAGTATGTTTTTACGAACATGTTAATAACTTTGGTTGACGAGAACAGGTCACGACGACCTCTACCATGCCTGTCAATCAGTTTAGTGAATTAAAATTTATTATCAAAATAATAAATGACAGTATAATATCAAACCAACTGTAAGGCAACATCATATCCAGTGTTTAATATAGCAATATTTTTTGTGTACATGATATTTTAAAAATTTACAAAGTAGATTTTTATGTACACATAAATAAAAGAACAATTGTCAGTCATCTTTTTTCAAAACCAGATATAAAATAGCTACACTGTGTTCTACACCATGTAGCAAGACAAGACACTCTAGAAAGCATAGAAACCTAATTAAAACCTCTAAACACTCTAGTTGTTTATTATATAAAAGGATATACATACTACTGTATGTGTAACGGAAAAATAGTGTGAGCTTATGGAACTAGTTATGCATGGTTGTTGACAGTTCAACTAGCCGTCTCACAGCCGATTCAAATTACACAGGTAGTTCAGGACACAAAAAACCCCGCTACATTCGACAATAGAATGCATCTGGTGACGTCAGTGCAACTAGCCGTCGCGCAGCTGAAAATGCTACCTAGATAGATATTCAATACACTAGTATAAGCTAGGCGGGTCGGCCCGTCAGTTGCCAACACATGAGTATCGACTACGGGACCCTCCATCCCTAGTTATGCATCGCTGGTGACAGCTCAAATAGTCGTCTCACAGGCGATTCAAATTACACAGCGCTGAACTCTTTGTATGTAAACCGGGGAGCCTCCGTGACCGAGAGGTAGCGTGCTCGGCCTCAGACCGCCAGGGCTCGAATTTAGAATCCTGTGTCTGGAGGACAGTGTCATCTCAATCATCTCACCATCCTCAGGAGGTTCTCTTGGCCCAGTGTAGCCTATATGTGCACAAAGGTGGCCTAAAGCCCGATTCATTTCATTTGTATGTAAACCAAGAGGCAATTTGAAATCCTAAATGTCTTAGTTAGCTCTTTCCGCTTCATTTGGATACTTATGGCTATGTTATGTGTCTACGGTTATTATTTATGCTTTACTTATGAAGTTTATATGCTATGAAATAAAAGTAAGGCCTATACGTCTGGTCTATGATACTTTATTCGCCAGAATAAAATAATGCTGCGACAACGAATATCCACTTCACCTACCACTAGAGAGTCGTGTCCCGTGATAGCTGGATCCTATTAGTGATGTACATTGTGATTAGCTTGATAGATAATGGAACAGCCACAGTCATTGGGAAATAAATCATAGATTAAATATCAATATTTGCAAATGCTTGAATAATATGAACAAATATGAGTAATTTTCGCACATTATAATTTGTAGATCGTGCTAGCGAGACACAATTTCAAGAGGCTTAAAATTTAAATGATTTAACTTTAATGGTTAACATATAAGATCCCAGGCCTTTTTCGTTTTTATATAAAATTCACTCAGCAAAGATCTTATAACACATCACAAAATTATTATCTATGCTCTTCTTTATTTCAGGAGATTGAATAACGCTGTTTGGCTTGATACGAATACATTCTCCCGGATTAAACAGATTTCTGCTGAAGATCAACTTCAGGCTTTACACTTGAAACTGTTAAATGAACAGACCATTCCGGAATCACGAGCTGTGTTCGTTAAACATGCCATATGCTTGTACATACTTTATTTACAAATCACTGTAAATAAATTGTATTTTTTCAGGTTCAATTATTTATGTATTCACTTGAATCTTTAAATGGCCATTTTCACCTATCCGAAGCCAAGATATATCGTAACTTGTACGATAATACGGTCCAGGCCACATTCTACATGCAGGGTGTGATAAACCCTGCGCTCTAGGAAATGGAATTTTACAAACGATTAAATATCGTGGAATCTAGATTATATCAGCAAATTTTGTTAAGTAAACAGCATGGTAAAACGATGTAATATTAGACGTTAAATGGATGTGGAGATGTTAGTTTAACATTGGGTAGACGGTGTGCTAACATTAATCCAACATTGGTTCAACGTCCAGTGTTTGCTTTTTCTGTGTGTGTTTTCTGGGAATGTATCACACTGTATCACATTTACGCTTTGTATCTTGAAGAATTGCATACAGTAGAACCAATGTTGTGAAAAATAACTGCTAATTAAACTATACAGAATTATTTAAATGTTCTTATTTTGTTTATGTATATTGTGCTAATATTACAGGATTTTCAGGATTGAATCACAGGTTATATTATGTAGGCCTAATTTAGTAAATGTATAGTCTAAATATCAGTAATAATCTATTTTTGTAAAAAAAATGTATATTTTATACTATCTAGAATTTTATACTATCTACATCATAAAATGTGACTGTGTTCAATTTCCGTACAATTTACATTTCTATCTAACTAATAAAGAATTAAAAGATTTGGAATTTTAAAAAATAAAAAATTAGTAATATTCCAGGATTTTCGTACAATCTACGTTTGTTCTGATAACCAATTTCATGATTTGGATTTTTTAAATAATCACTTCTCGGATCAAAGTTGTTTGCATAATAAACTGAATTCTTCAAACTTAAGCTTCATAATTATGTATATATTCTCACAATCACGTCCTGATCTGCTTGAGAATTAATCATGTTAATGATTATATTTGAGAAGCAATAAAAGGTGTATTGTGTTTTCATTTAAACGTAATCTTAGAATTCGATTGAATATTTTAAATGTTCAATCTCCTACATGTCAAATAGTCTAACTTTGGAAATGCTGAATATAATTTTACGATTTTTTCACCGATCTGAGGACATGACTTGGAAATGGCTGGTGCAATAATTATAATAATTGACGGAGAAATCGACGAAAAACATGAGTTACACATTTACGATAATAGTTGGGTCCTAGAGTTTGTATAGATATCTTATCAGTGATCTCACCGCGTGTGTATATCAGCAAACATGAGACATTGGCCCAACATTGGTTGACTGTTGGGCCAGCGTCGTAGACGGTGGACCAACAGTCATCCAATGTTGGGCCAACGTATCATGTTTGCTGGGTCATGTATAGCTATAATATAAGAGTGACCAAAATAGGATTTGTTAAAATTTCAACATCACGATTTGTTTTAACATCACAGGTCGCGGGTTTGAGCCCCGTTCTGGCATTCAAGTTTAAAAGAAACAAAATGTTTCTTCCCTACTCACCAGTAAAGAATTATTATTGCTGGGTGATTTCTTTGATTTTGGCTGGAAGTCCTATGGTGCATAACGTTTAACGCTAAACTCGTGTCTACACCAGCAGTTTGGTTAAACCAGTCCAAAACTTGCTTCGTGAATACGGCAGCTAGTGTGTGCCATGTACGGCTATACCATAAGAGCGACCGAAACATGATTCCTAATAATGACTTTATTCATGATTTATTACGTAAACACTAGAGGGTGGAGAGCCAAAGGCGTACCCAGGAAAAACATTAGGGGGGGCGGGGTATGAGGGGGTTGAGGGCTGCTATACGCCCCGGGAAGTTCACAGGTTTTTGGATCGTCTGGGGGGAATCCTTAGCTGTTTGGAGAGGTAACACCCCACCCCCCTCAAATATGCCCCTTTTGGAGCAGTATGCTGATAAAAAACTAACATGAAACATTGATCCACTGTTGGTAAACAATGTTGGCCCACATCTGCCTGTGACGCTGGCACACATTATTTCAGTGTGTCGTGTTTGCTGAGATCGTATCTTGGCCGCTTAATATCATTTGTCTGATGTGTGTCACGCAGCGATGGCTTTATAGGAGAAACCACCAAGTGATATTTTCAAATAATACCCACAAACCCGACACATTCACCCAATGATGCAATAACGTTGGGCCAGCGTTGCAGACGGTGGCCCAACGTTAGAGCAGCATTGGCTAAGTGTCTCGTGTTTGCCGTGATATTTCACGATTTAAAGCCGGAATATCAATTCAATTTGATAGATGCCTGTTGTTCATAAATATTTTCCATTTTTTCTCGTTATTTTAAGTTGCAAATTGCGTTAGCAATTCAAACTTCAAATGAATGAATAGGGTTTCACACGCTGACCCAATGTTGTTTTAGTGATGGCACACCGTCTAGAATGGCGGCCCACCATCACCCCAACATTTGTTCAGCGGTGGAGTGTACACTGGGGCGAGGTTTAACCCTTTGAAGCCTGAATTTACCATTGTCACCTCCATCCACTATCGCAATACTCGACTTGCAGTGGATGAAGATGACTTGAAGTGTGTGGCAAATGATTTTTTTTTAAACAGTTCAATGAAAATTTCCGTTCTAAAACTCTAGATGTAGGAAATTAGGTAATTCTTCCGAGATGAAAATAATGCTTTAATGCATCATGAGGGTTTAACCCTTTCAAGCCTGAATTTACCGTTGTCATCTTCATCCACTACAAGCCGCGAATTGCTGTCGCAATTCTAGACTTGTAGTGGATGAAGATGATTTGACGTGGTTTAAAAATTAAAGAAAATTGCCATGTATTGGTAGACCAGTTTAATGGAAATTTTCCTTTTAAAATCGTTTGTTACAGGGAAATTAAGTCAGTTTTCAGGGATGTAAAATGATGCTTTAATGCATCGTGAGGACTTAAAGGTTAAAGGGGTAACATTGATCCAATGTTGGTTCACAGTGAACTGTCACTAGCTGATCTTGAATCTTGTTTGATTTGCTGTGCTTTGTCTATAGTATATAGGCCTGAGAGATATCATATCACACAGTCTCAGCTGATGTGGCGCACGCATGAATGATTTGATAGGCCGCATGAGAGACCAAGATTTGATATCTTCAAATAATATATTACACCATTTTAACGTCACCGTGTGTACATGACTAGGGGCCTTTGAATTGTGGTTAAAACCGCGTGCCGGATGATGGAATAGTGGACGGGGGGGGGGGGTATCCGTGGCTCGAATTTCGAGATTTGTATCTGGTTGGATGGCATGGCTGAGGGCCCTGGGGTAGTGGTTCGCACCGCTGCCTTTCACGCTAGAATTTGGGGCTCGTTTCCCGGTCTCAGCGTTTAAAAAAAACAAAAATGTTTCTTCCCCATCCATTTGTGAAACTCATTATTGTAGGTTGCATGCTCGGCATCAGACATCCAGGATTTAAATTTCAAATCTTGTGTCTGGAGGGCAGTGTCATCTCACTCATCTCATCATCCTCAGGAGGTTTTCCTGGTTCAAATTGGCCTGTGTGTGCACAAAAGTGGCGTAAGGCCCAATTCTTTTGATTTTTGTTGGATGGCTGTGCCATTTCATTCACCTCATCATCCTCAGAGGTGGCACTGAACCTGTTTACCTCTCCATTCTCATGAGGTCATTATGTCCCTGTTTACCTCACTATCTTCAGGGGTTTACCCTGACACTGTTTACCTCATGAGGGGACTCTGACACTGTTTACCTCACCATCATCATGAGGTTACTCTGTCATTGTTTACCTCACCATCCGCAGAGGTGACAGAGAGACGTTAATCCTTAAATCCTCCTTTAATCCATCTCCGTTACCTTTTAAAATCACCGGTCACACATGAATGCCTTTCTGTCGCCCTTCAGCATCTCTCCATCGTGTTTTAACGCATCTTCATCGTCCTTTAATCAGGAATCATACATTACTTTGTCAGAGAGTGTCCTTAACTGGACGAATTAATAGTGACTTGGACAGATGGCTGATTCATCTTACTTGTGATGCCTCTGACTGCAAATATTCCCAATTATACCATCCACATAAAAGCTATATTTTTGGTGGTCTACAGGACTTTTACATGTTCTGATGGTCCGAAATAACTCATTTATGGACTCTTCGTCATCATTTAACGACCTCCAACGCCTCCCCATTGCCACTTGATGCCTTCACATGGCCATTTAATGCCTCATTATTGGTCTTTAACGCTATCTCGTCACCCTGTTATGACTGCCTATCCTCCTTTAATCCATCTCCGTTACCTTTTAAAATAACCGGTCACACATGAATGCCTTTCTGTCGCCCTTCAGCATCTCTCCATCGTGTTTTAATCTTCATCGTCCCTTAACCCCTTTTTGTCGACCTTTAATGCATCTTCATCACCAAATAACGCCTGCTCGTACCCCGTTTGTTTATCCCACAGCAGGTGATAATAGAAGTATGAAAATATGTTTCAAAATCACAAAAATTTCTAGACTACACAGACGTCCGATGTCTACATGACCAGACTGTTATGGATTTCCCATTGCTTCTTAACTCCTCTTCATCTCCCTTCATTGCCAACTTGTCTCCTTTTTTCGCACCCCAATCAGACTTTACGATTTTCCATCGTCCTTTAACGTCTCCCTGTAGCCCTTTTCTGCATCTTTGTCTCCTGTTGACATATCGTCACAATTCAAAAATTTCAGTCACACTTTAACGTCTCTCTGTCACCCTTTAAAGCCTGTTTTTCACCCCTCAACGCCTGATCATTGTCCGTTAAAACCATTCCTTCACCTTTTAATGCTTCCTCTTAGACCTATAACGCATTTCCGTCGCCCTTTAACGCCTCTCCGTCGCCCTTTGACGCCTTTTCTTGGCCCTTTGATGCCTGTTTAATGTCTCCTTGTCGCTATTTAACACATCTGCATTGCCTTCTAATGCCTCTTCGTCACAATGTATATATTTTTAGTTAATCTTTAATGCCTTTCTATCGCCCTTTTACTCGTCGTCATCGCCCTTTAGCGCCTCCACATTGCTCTTTCACACATCTCTGTCGCCTTTCAGCGTCTCTTCTTATACCCTCAATGCCTTTCCATTGCCCTTTAATGCCTCTACGTCGTCATTAATGTACATCTGACTTGTACTCGAAATGTGCTGCAATATCCCAAAAAGCTGTGCTTAAATCTTATAAGAATTTTTACAAGAACTATATTCATTGTTATGTGTTATTTTATGATATGTTTTGG